>OY728163.1:515490291-516104845 GCA_963277665.1 Viscum album | reverse complement strand
CCCAGCACCACCCACCAGAACAAAAAACAGAAAACAAAAACAGAACAAAAAATTGATTCACACATGACACCAAAACAAAAACAGAAAACAAATAACAAATCAAATTGAAATTATTGGGTATAACGTACTGCACGAACCTTAGGTTTAATCCAAATCAAAACAGAAAAGAAAAAAATAGATGCAAAACATTTAACATAACGTACTACTTACAAATTGGAAGTGTAGAACAAAAAAATTTTGTGATTGAGTATGGATCTGGTAGAATTATTTTCCAAGCGAGAGAGATCTTAGGTCTCCATTTTAGCAGTTCAATCGCGTGGATGGGATCTCGGGTTTTCTGGGATTTTAGGGGAAAACATTCCCAAAGGTTTGTTAAAACCGTTGGGAAAGCCTTCCTATGTCATGGTCTTTATCAACGGTTTTGTAAAAATATTTGTAAAGGGAGAAAAAAATTTAGATTTCCCAACGGTTTCTTGAAACCGTTGGGAAATACTTGTTTTATACACCTATTCCAACGGTTCAACAGAACCGTTGGCAAACAAGCGTTGGGAAAACCCAACTTACCAGTAGTGTATGTCATGTGTTATGGATGGAGGATCATGTAAATAAAATGGGGAAAATAGTATCTAGAAACATAGATATGGTATGGGAATCATGTGTAATTATCACATAAAATAAATTTACTCAAGATTAATATATGATTATATAATAATTACAATATAGTTTAAAATTATTTTATCTTACTTAGAAAGAAGATGATTCGACTACAATAGCTAAATAACAAGTAAATTCAATTTATTTGAAGCATATAGATCAATATAGTCCTTTTATAGGTTAATGTTTAGGAGTCTCACCATGATAATACTTTGGTGAATCATAGAAAAATTTATTTTTAAACAAGTAAAAAAATAATTTCATATAGATATTGATAATCTATAGGAAATATTAAATAGTGGAAGTGAAATAGTATTCATTTTCCATTAAAGGGTTAAATGAGAAGAATTATTATGACAAAAACTACATAATAAAGTGCTCTAGACCCCATATTTCTTTGAAATCTATTCTACTTAATAGGCTACCTTAACCAAGGTAATCGTGTTTTTCACTATATTTTATAATGAATCTGAAAAAAAAATATTGATATATATATATATTATATTAAAATATTATACGGTAAAATTGATTGTGATTTCTATATATCAATAACTACTCATTACCTTATTGCGAGAGGTATTGTGTACAATATCCAAGGTGATTTTTCAAACAAAAAATTTCTTCCAAAAGATCATGTTAAATTATGGATTCATGTACCTCATGAGATAAGTATCGAGTAACCCATTCCCATTGTTGATCTAGATATTAACATGGGATAATTTGTTATTAGAAATTTTATATTAGATCCATTTGATCTTATGAGGGGAAAAACGAGAAATTAGTATGTCATTTAGAATTCATTTCAAATAGAAAATGATTTACAATTAATGAAATAAATTCAAAACTATTGTATGTATTGACATAAGAGGATTTGAAAAAGTAGGTAAAGAAAATATAAATGATCCTTTATTGGATAAAAAATCCTTTTAATGATACATTGGTCATATGAATCAATATTAAATATTAATTTACTTTACTATTTAATATAGATGAAACACTAAAAAATGCAGATATTTATGACATTGAATTTTATGTAAAAAATATGGAACAATAACTCATGACATTATTGGTCATGATATTATAAATTAAATTATCATGAATAAATATTTGAGAGCCCCGGTTATAAATTTATACATGATGTACATTTAAAAAATCCATACAAGAATTAATTGATAAACTATTTTGATTATAATTTAATATGATTCATAATTTTTATAAAAATACATATGTCAGATATATGTAAATGTAAAACCTTCTAAAAATAATTTTGGCCTTTTTATTACTCATGTCAGTTATATGAAAATATTATTAATAGAATGAGAATAAATTCCAAAAAGATCAAAATGAGTAGTATTAGTGTTTAAAAAGTAAATAATAAACTAGACTCTTCTTAATATCGATAGTCAAAGGGTAAACCTCTATATTCAATTTGTATAGAAAATAATTAATTTTTTTACTTTGATTGCATTTTATTTAAAAAGAAAGACTCATTAGATACTTTTTTCCTTCATTTTGGATAGTTCGAAGATTTATTATTTTCATTCAATATATGGATATCCAAAAAATATTATTACACATAATGTCCTTTTAAAATTTCTAATAAACTATATTCTATATTTTATAAAAGAATATTCAAATTATATGCTTTATAATTTTTTACCTGAATTTTATTTTTCTATGATAGTGTTTATGTATTACAAAAAAACATGGTATGAGCATGATTAGTGCACATAATAAACCAATTAATTTCTATAACTATGTCAGTATTATAGTATATATAATATTATTTCATTATCAAAAATTATATTTTAATAAGTTACATATATTACTCAATGTCTCTTCAATAAAAAAATGAATAAATTTCTATTATTAAGGATATTATGTTTATAAATTTATAAATGATATAATATCTCATCCACAAACTAACATCCTTGAAAATCTGTTTTTGAGAGTAAATATAATTAAATTTAAAATATTTATCAACCATTTATATATATATATTTCCAATATTTCACGTAATGACAAAATACACTATTTTAATGATGAAATCGATTTTTTCATGATTATGTGGGAAGCATAAAACATGTCATAATATTTGTAGACATCAAAAATCGGCGTTTTAATAAAAAATTTATATTTTTTTAAATATGAATTTTAAGCTATGTTTTTTATATTAACAATATTCATCATCTTTCTAATACATTTTCTTTACCGACATAAACTCTTCCAAATCCCTTTCAATTTCATGGTCTAAATACAAACTTTAGGAAGATTTTCATTTATTCATTTATGAATTAATGAAAAAAACCCACACATGAATGTAGTGTGTGATGTAAACAAAAAAATGTAAATGTTTTTAAGTTATATAAATGCTTCTAGAAAAATAAAAATTGAGATACTTACACTATGTAATGAATTAGCCTGGACTAACCCAATACATTATTGAGAATGTGTTGTTTTCAATAATATATAATTTTTTTATTTAAAGGGGAGATTGTTGAGAAAAATACTCTATCACTTTATGATGAATTTGATGCTCACAAATACCCTTAATTATTTTCTAATGATTTTACTTTAAGTATATTTTAAGAATTTATTTTTTATTTTTTATTTATGGAAGAAATATTTAAGTTCGTGAACAATGAGATTTAATTGCTAAAGTATTTGCATTAGTGTGTTCTGGAAACACTGTTCATGCTCTATATATTCGGGAATTGCTTAAGCGTGTTCTAGAATCACTGTTCATACCATACATGGAGAAATGTAGCGTAAGGATGGAATGTGGTGTATACTTTACATGTTATTAGAAAAGTATGGTTAATCAGCCATACATTATCAGCAAAGTATATAAAAGAACCCTATGTTAGGAAAGAACCCTACGTTTGGGATATTAGAAAAGTATGGAAGGAGAACCTTACGTTAGTGTTAAACGTTACGTTTGTTTCTCAAAAGTATGGTTCATCAACCTTACTTTTGTAAACAAACTTACGTTTCTTAGAAAAGTATGGATCATGTACCTTTTTTTGGAACCTTATAAAAGTATGGATCATTTAACATACGTTTCAAAGTTGAAGAGAAAAGTATGGATGACCAACCCTACGTTTGTGATCAACCATACATTGACAACCTTACATTTGAAGGATACGTCATCAACCTTATGTTTATGATCTAAATTACGTTCAAAGGATTCATACTGTACAACTTAACCTTACGTTTATGATCTACCTTACGTTCAGATGATTCATACTATACAACTCAACCATACGTTTGGCGCTAGAGAGTTTAAAGTTGATATTATTATTCAATGATCTACAAGAAAATTATCAGGCTGATTTTAAGTCGGATTGAAAGATGATTTTAAAGCGCATCTTTGACGAGTTCAGAGCCGTTTATGGATCAAATTAAAAGGATATTTTCATGGAAAATTACAAGGAGAGTAAAGACTACTCTGTAAATTCAAATGTTTTAATTACTTGCGTAAAAAGGTGAAGATTGTGGATCAGATTTTTGCAGAGGAAGTATTATTTACATCTACAAACTGCATATAGTGGTCAAGAACACAAGAGAAGATACATCTATCAATATACAAGATCTGTTGTATGACATATAGAAGAGAAAAAAAATAGAGTCAATCACGATCTACATGTCTATTGATTACAAAGAGTGATAAAAACTCTATTTGTTAAAGAAGAAGCTATACGAAAAAAGATTAACTTATTCTACATTGAAGATCAATTGTGAATCTACTGCTGCTGAAGTTTCGATTTTTATTTCAATATCTACTGCAATGGGATCGAATCAGAATGACTCTTTCTTGAATATAATTCTTTCTGAAGATGACGATTCTTTTTCTGTCAATTGCATTCTGTTGTAATTGTGAAGAAAAATCAGGAGATTATTTCCAAAGAACAAATACATTTATGTTGAGTGACCAGCTTCTCGTTCTAAGAAGTGTAGGTTCTATGATTGAACCATAAGGCTATGCTTTGCCATAGATTGTAAAGGTTTCAACTGCCTGTACTCAGTTGTTGAAAGTTCTGTTGTGATGAGGACCCGATAGTGAAAATCGCCAAGCTCGTTGAGTAGAGCATTGGTGGAGTGAACTAAAGGCCTTCTGTTCCCTGAACCACTATATATAGTGTGTCCCTACATTTCATATTTCCACTACATTAATATATCTGATTCAAGATAAAGGATAGAACACGATCTTGCGATGATTTTTGAAAAGACATAATTCACCCCCCTCTTGTGTATTTTTTATATAATCTCGATCCAATAATTGGTAACAGAGGTTGGGATTTTGATAAAGATCTAAAAAGCTAAAATAAAATAAGGATTATACGTAGAGTAAGATGACTGATATAAAAGAGGGAATCTTTATGGTCAGAGAACCATACTTCAATGGAGAAAATAATGGATGCTGGATGTCACGAATGATTATCTATCTGAAAAACCATGGATATAGAGTATATTCTAAGATACTGACTCCATTTGAAATACCTGAAAAACCTGAGACATGGTGTACATCCACTGTAGAAGAATATGATATGAACTAGAAGGCAATGATTTAAATTATATGTGGTCTAGGACCTGATGAATTTAACAGAGTATCTCAATGACCGACAACATATGGGATGTGGAAAACTATTTCTATTGCTTACGAAGGAACTAACAATATCAGGGAAATTAGATATGCTACTGCTAAGCTTAAATTTGATACATTCAGAATGGTTGAAGGTGAAATAATTACTCAAATTAATTACAGGTTTACAGAGATTGTTAATAATATAATAGCTTTGGGAGACCCAATAAAACAAGTTGATCAAGCTTTAAAAGTACTGAGAGTACTACCTACTAGATGGAATAGAATCTCTTCTGCAATCAGACAGTCGACACCTGTCAAAGACTAAACCATGAGAGAACTTATTGGAACACTAATGATGTATGAAGCTGAGAAACAAGATGAATAAAATGATCATAAAGTGTTTATCAAGAGATAAGACACTCCCTTGAAAGTGTTATCATAGAGTAAAAACAGAAAGATAAAGAATAATGTAAAAGTGAAATCACAAAGTTCTGATTTATCAAATTCTGATGTGGAACAGGATCATCTAGCAAGAAAATTCACTAAATTCTATAGAAATAAGAAGGGATTCAGAAAATCCTTCAAAAACTATGACAAGGATGTCAGATTTTATGAGTGCATGAAAATGGACACATCAGACTTGACTGTCCTCAGCTAAAAGAATACAAGAAAAAAAAATTATTCAAAAGAAATGATTATGAGAATAAGGAAAAGAAAGCAATGAAAGCTACATGGAGAGTATCTGAAGACTCCATTAGTACTTCTGAATCAGACTCAGTGAAGGAAGAATTAAATCTGAAATCCAACATGTGTTTTATGGCAGAAACAAATGAGGTACAATCTTACTACTCTTCTAAGTCTAGTTATGAATCTAGTTACTCTAATGAAAAACTTGCAGCCTACTACAATATGCTTGAAGAAAAATATGATTCTCTATTTAAGAAGCATAAGTCTTTAAAAAAACATTCATAAGGCTATTTCTGATGAAAGAGATACAATGCTGAAACAATATAAGGAGTTATGTGAAAAGTTTCACTCAATTAACACTACAAATAGAGATTATGAATCAAAGATAAAAACACAGCAAACTTCAGTGGAAACTTCTAAAAATTCATCCCTTGTTTTCACTAAAGGAGAAAATACTTTAAATGAAATTATTGGGAAAGATGTCATTAAAAAGGAAGGACTTGGAATTGGTAGTAAAGGTGAAAAACCTAAACCATACAATAATTATTTTATTACAAGTACAAAAATATTGAATTGTAATTATTGGGGAACAAGGGGAAATATTTCTAAAAAATGTTTCTCAAGACAAACCCAAATAAGTGGTATTAAGAATTATTTTTTAACAAATAATTTATTTTACTCTTCTAAAATTATAAAATCAAAGTAAGTCTAGATTCTCATATCCTTGCTGGCTAACACCCCTGAATCCAATAGAATATGGGTACCAAAGAAAATTGTGTAAATTCCTTTGCAGGGAGAAGGTCATAAAAGGAAAAAAAGGAATATGGTATATAGATAGTGGCTGATCAATGAAAATGATTGGAAGCTCATCAAACTTCACTACACTGACACAAAAAGATGGTGGACTCATTACATTTGGTGACAATGCCAAAGGTAAGATCATTGGCATTGGAACAGTTGGAGATCCAGAAGCTATCTCAATCAAAAAAGTACTTTATGTACAGGGATTGAAACACAATATGATAAGTATCTCTCAACTATGTTATGATGGTTATACTGTTGATTTTTGTAATAATTGTTGTACTATTTTTAAAAATAAACTACTTAAATTTAGAGCACCAAGAACTGATAATGTATACACCCTGGATTTAAATTCCTCTTGTAAACAACAAGTAAATTTCTTAACTGCTAAAGTGAATGAATCTTTGATCTGGCATAGGATAGTTGGACATTGTAATGTATATGTTTTGCATAAATTATCTAAGAAACAATTAGTTTCTGATTTTCCTACTCTCATATTTGAAAGTGACAGATTCTGTGACGCATGTCAAGTTGGCAGGCAACACAAATCATCCTTCAAATCTGTTTACAATGTTTCTACAACTGAACCTTTAGAACTTATCCATATGGATTTGTTTGGACCTTTAAGGGTAGAAAGCTTGTCTAGTAAATTATATGTATATTTTTTAGTGGATTATTATTCTGGATTTACATGGATTTTCATTTTGAAATTTAAAAATGAAGCTTTTACTTTATTTAAAAGTTTTTTTAAATCTACTCAAAATGAAAAAGCTTTTAATATAATTTCATTAAGAAGTGATCATGGTGGATAATTTTAGAATCAAGAGTTTAATTCCTTTTTCTTAAACATGGGTATTGAACATACTTTCTCTAAACCAAGAACACATCAACAGAATTGAATTTTCGAAAGAAGAAATAGGAATATTCATGAAATGGACAGAACTATGCTAAATGAATACAACCTTCCTACCTATTTTTGGGCAGAATCAGTAAGCACATCCATGTATATAATGAATAGAGTTTTAATTAGACCAATTTTAAAAAGACACCCTATAAACTCTAGAATAACAGAAAACCTAATGTAAATTACTTTAATGTTTTTGGATGCTAGGTATACACCTTTTACACCAACTACAATCTTGGTATGTTTGATCCAAAGTCCAATGAATCCATTTTATTAGGATATTCTTCTACTTACAAGGCTTATAGAATTTTTTATAAAAATTCATGGATTGTTGAAGAATTAGTTCATGTGAAATTTGATTAATCTGATCCTTTTGAGAAAAGGTCAGATCAAATGGATGATCTTGACCTTAATGATAACATGATACTTGAGAACCTGAAAGATGATTTTTAAAAAGATATAAATGAAATTCAGTCCAGTACATAAGAACTTGACACTGAAGAGCCTATAAGTGCACTACCTAGACATTCTAGATCATTAAAGAGTCACCCTTTAGAAACTATAATAGGTGACTTAGACACAGGAATAAAAACTAGAATAAATATAGGAAATCTTGTATAATTCTCTGCCTTTTTGTCCCAACTAAAACCTAAGACTATAGAAGAATCATTAGATGATGAAATATGGATGATATACATGCAAGAGGAATTATACTAGTTCAAGATAAATAAAGTCTGAGAATTAGTTGAAAGACCACAAAATTATCCAGTGATAGGAACAAAATGGGTCTTTAGGAATAAACAAGATGAACATGGAATAATAAATATAAGTTAATCAAGACTAGTAGATAAAGGGTATAATCAAGAAGAAGGTATAGATTATGATGAGACATTTTCACCTGTAGCTAGATTAGAAGCCATTAGAATTCTCTTAGCATATGCATCTAATATGAATTTTAAATTATTTCAGATGGATTATAAGTCTTCCTTTTTAAATGCTTATTTAATTGAAGATAGTTATGTGGGGAAACCTCCTGGTTTTGAAAATTTACTAAACCCAAATTTTGTTATTAAACATACTAAATATTTTTATAGCCTTAAACAAGAACCTAGAGCTCGGTATGGAGTATTAATCTATTTTATTTTGAAAAATGATTTTACTGTTGGAATGGACGACCCAACACTTTTTAAGAAAACTATAAAAAATAATATTTTATTGGTTCAAATTTATATTGATAATGTAATTTTTGGATCAAATAATAAAAGACTTTGTCATGAGTTTTCAAACTTAATGGTAAAATAATTTTAAATGAGTGTGATGGGAGAATTAAATTTCTTTCTAGGACTACAAATTTTTCAAAAAGGTTTTTGAAATGTTTTGAATCAAAGAAAATACACTACTGATTTACATAAGAAATTTGGACTTGAAAATAGCAATACATATACAACTCCTATGTGTACTAATATAAAATTTGATTGAATAAAATTGGAATGTCAGTTGACAACAAGTTATATAGAGGTATGATTGGTAGTTTATTATATCTTACTGCAAGCAGGACAGATATAATATATACAGTATGTCAGTGTGCTATATTTCAATCAAATCCAAAATAATCCAATTTAAATGTTGTTAAAAGAAAATTTAGATATTTAAAAGAAACTAATTTTCGATCTCTACTTTATCCAAAAACTTCTGATTTTAATTTAATTTCATATTCAGATGCTAACTTTGGAAGTTGTAGATTAGATAGAAAAATCACTTTGAGTACTTGTCACTTTTTAGGGAAATCCTTAGTGTCATTGTCAAGTAAGAAACAATATTCAGTTGCCCTGTCAACAGCTGAGGCAGAATAGTTTCTTGCTGGTAGTTGTTGTGCACAAGTGTTGTGGATGAAAAACACTCTTATGGACTTTCGACTAAATTTTAATAATACACTTATTTTATGTGATAATGCTAGTGCTATAAATATTTCAAAAAATCCTATTAATCATTCTAGGACTAAGCATATTGATATTAGACATCACTTTTTAAGAGATCATGTTCTTAAAATGGATATATTTTGGGAATTTGTTAATACAAAAATATAATTAGAAGATATTTTTACTAAAACACTTCCCAATGCAAGGTTATACTTTATTAAGGGGGAGTTAGGTTTATTTATTTTTAAATATAATTTAAATTTAATTCATTTATTTATGTTTTTAACTATTTAAATATAAAATTTTCATGTATTTTCAACAGAATAAACTTTTTTATTAAGATTCATTTATATATACACTGTGGACAATTTTTATTTGTTTTTAAAGTCTATGTAACAATTTTTTATAACACGGGAATCAAGGATGTCAGAACCTTTCGAATTCTGAACTGTTTCATTTCCACAAAAACCCTTTTGAACCCACGAGACTGCACCACAGCTTGTCAACCCTAATCTTCTAACCTCGGAAACCCTAAACTTCAAACATTCAGAGATTTTTGCAGAAATGGAAAAGACTAAGAGAGCTAATGTATCCGAGACCAGCAATGCCAAGAAACAACGCTTAGCCGGAAAGAAAATTTTACAGGGAAAGGTAATTGATTTAGAATGGTTATTTCAGATGAACTTGTTGTTAAAACAAGCCTTGTCATTTCAGAATCTCGAACAGACCTTCAATAGTGAGAATACAGAATTCTTGTATAAATTAGAGATTTGATATTTCTTTAAATCTGTTCAATTTAGTTTGGGAGATGATTATGACACCATGATGGCTAAGATAGAGGGTAGAGATTTTTCAATCTATTCAGTTGAAATTAGTTAGATACTGAACTTCCCTTATGAGGGAGTGTTTCATTTTGATTTGAAAAGTATAGGAGATTTTTTGCATAAATCTGAAGACATTATGTCCTTTCTATTTGGCTCTACTAACATAAAGAAAATGTTAGTTAATGATTTAGAACTAGATCAGAAGATCCTTATGAAATTTGTACAAATAGGGATAACACCCATAATGTTAGAGATGGTGAAGATACTGTATCTCGACATTTACATAATGTATCTTCTGCTCAGTGATTGTTGACGCTCCTTTCGTCACGGAATCTAAAGTTCGGAAAAGGGAATATCTGAGCTCAAAGTGATTAATCCTTTGAAGAAACATCAAAAATCGACAAAGGGATGAAAAAGGAGAACATTGCCCATAGGTCGCGCAAGTTCCCTCTTGGTCGCGCAAGTACACTTGCGCGCCGCCTTAACACTTGCGCAACCCCTCATGGTCGTGCAAGGGACTTGCGCGACAGATCTGATAACCGCCCAGTAACCGCCCGGGGTCTTCTTTTGCCTATAAATAGACCCTGTGGGCCCCCCATTAAAAAAAGATCAGTTCCCAGAAACTCGGATCAAAGCTCCCGACGCCCAAGTCTCTTCTCAAAGCTTCCAGAACACTTCTAAGGTAATTTCTTACCTAGAATGGAAGATCTAAAGGGAAGAAGGAAGGCCTAAGTGTTGAAACTTATCAAACACTTGCGCGCCGACTTAATTCCTTCAATATAACTTGCGCGTCCCTCTTCTGGAAGAACCTCAAGAGGATGGGAAAGGGTTTAATAAAGAGTCGCTCAAGTAATTCAACTCTGGTTGAAAATCGCGCAAGTATCCCTTATGTCGCGCAAGTATACTTGCGCGACCAATACTTGCGCGCCGCCGCAGGACTTGCGCGACCTTCAATACTTGCGCGCCCCTATCTTTTTAGGTGCCCATCTTGCCCTTTTTTCACCCCTCTTAAGCCATTTCACCCTTCCTATTCAAGATTCAGTCTTCAAGATACTCTTCAAAGCCATTTTATGGCATGATTTCTTGATTTGACATCCTTATCTGAAAGGAATTCTGTGAAATATCTCTCAAAACCTAGTGATTTAAACATCTTTATGTCACCAAAGATTGAGAGTTCATTCATTCAACCTCATCCTTTAAGATGAGAGAATCCTAACCTGGGTTTCCTTTTCAGGAATAATCCCCAGTTATAAAACCTTTAAACTTGGGCATCTTCCTTAAGAATAAGCCCCAATCAAAGTCCTTTAAACTTGGGCATCCTCCTCAAAGAGTAAGCCCCAAACCTTAATCCCTATCTTGGGTCTCTTTTTCAGGAATAAGACTCAGTCATAACCTTGGTCTTCCTTTTCAGGAGTAAGCCCCAAGTCCCCTAACCTAGGCTTCCTTCTCAGGAATAAGTCCTAGTCATAAATCTTGGGCATCTTTCTTAAGAGTAAGCCCCAAGTCTCTTAAAATTTCTCTTAACCAGTCATAAATTTCCTTTGATTTGGGTTTCCTTTTCAGGAATAAAACCCAATCATAAGTCCCCTCCTAACTTGGGCATCCTCCTTAGGAGTAAGCCCCAAGATTAGAGTATTCAAATCTCCATGAAGCACATATAACTTTGTGGACCCTGTTCATGGATTTTCTTCCTAAAAGTAAATCCTAAACCTTCGCCTATCTGGGCAGTCATCTATACATAAGCCCCAAAACAAATTCTTATGATTGCATCTTTTATGGCACAATTGTCTAAATTTTACCAATACCTCTTGTTTCTCACACCGAGCATGACTCACGTGAGCTTAGAGTGTAAAAGTAATTATGACATTCATCTTTGAGCCATCAATCATAAAACATCATATCCCATTCCTCGAACTACGTGGGTTCTGATTCCTTTTTTAAAACAAAGGATACGTAGGTAGCCCATTCATGGGTTCGATCCCAACATTGAAATAATCTCTGTCCTTCTGAATGACGATAAACTTCAAGTGCCCCACTGAGTGGCTTTAAAACCAGCCTGGTCATCAAAATGACCAAGAGACTTTTATATAAATGTTTTGAAGGATACCATTGACCAAGAATCTCTAAACAAATATAGATGATTCTATATTGATGAAGAACCTCGAATACATATAAAAGATTCTCTAAATTTCTTGCATATTTAATCATTGATTGTTAAAACTAATGGAAAGCTCATTTTATACTTGGTAATGTAATAAGGATTCACGAACTTAACTTAAATCTATAAAGAGAGTCCCGGAGTAGACAATAATTCCCCTCAAAAAGGTGTGATGAGTCCGACCTCCCATCCTCTCGACCAATGCAAATTCCTAAGCCTCATTAGCCCACAAGCTAATGAGCGCCTGCCTTTGGAAAGTAGGTCCCAACGGATGTGGAATCATTGGATGTTTCCGGTTCTACGAACAAACCCGTTAGAAACCGATCGGAACGTTTGAATCTCCCGTCCAGGAGGTCATCCCCGGATTCCGCGCGAAACAAAAAAATGGTGAACCCGACGTGAAACCTTAACCAAGTTAAAGTGATGTTCTTCTTAGATGTTAGGCCCCTTGGGCCAACAAGGCAATCATTGACATATGATCATCCAAAAGATGCAGTAGCCGGATTCATCTTGATTATGTATGTTATATGGAACAGGCACTCTTTTTTCAAGATCTCCTACAAAAAATGGCTTTCCTTAAATTCACCCCTGTGAATACTGCTGCTGAGAACACCTCTACTGTGAGGTCTGCTGCCATGAAAACCAATGCTGCTACTCCTGCTGGAACGTCATCCGCTCTGAGGATGACATCACCAACTCAGCGTCTTCAACGCTGTGTTTCAAATGCACTGGTTAAGGAGTACCGTCGTAACGGTACTATCCCAACTCTGGAGGCCGCTCGTCAAGCCCTCCAAGTTAACAATTCTACCTGGTCGTCCGGACAACGGCGACCAGCAATCAAGAAGCAGGCGGTGCTGACTACCGTCTCCAACCGTTTCGGGTCGTTATCCCCGGAACGCAATTTCCATTCACTCCCTTATTCTGAGGAAGTGAATGAGCAGGTCCCGCAGGACCTTAATTCAAAGATACAGGAGTCCTTCTCAAGGGCTCCCATCAACAATCGCCGCCAGACTCGTGCGGTAGTGCACCCTCAACATGATGAGGGTACCGGCTCCAGGCATTCAGCTCAGGTTCCTCGAACCCGAGCAGGCAAGATGAATCACCAGAGACGGAATCCGGTTAATAATAGGCAGGTTGTCATCCCTGCCATCTCCGGAGAAGTCCACCAACCTAACTTGGTGGCAAATAACGAGCAGGCATACACACCTGTTCGTTTTAATCCCGCTGTCCAGCAGACTCGTCTGGCAGCATCAAGCCGATCCCGCCAGGCAATTCCGGCGGAGTACCATAGGCAGGAACATACACCTGCTTATACATCAGCAGTTAGTCAGCAGGCTCGTCTGACTACATATGATGGATCTCGTCAACAGCGTTTGGCGAAGTGTAATCAGCAGGCACATACACCTGCTAATACTAATCAAGCCTACCAACAGTCTCGTTTGGTAGCGCACGGAGAAGTCAGTCAGAAAGCCCCGACGACAAACAGGAGGCAGACTAAACTCTCTGCCTCCACACTTGAGTACTGTCAGGATTCACTGACAGGAAAAGGAGGACAGGAGCAGGCACATACACCTACTCCAAGCCCGGAATGGACGTATATCCCTGTTCCGGCGGCTGAAGTCACCAAACATATTTTGTCAATGGTGAAAGAGCAGAAGTAAATTCCTGCTCATATTCTGGATGCTTGCTAGGATATCATAACAGCTTCAGCATCATCTCAGGGACAGACACATAAATCTATCCCTAGCAGTGGAGTGACACATCAACAATTCACTCCGGAACAGACACACACATCTGTTCCAGTCCAAGAGGGTTGTGGGGCCTACTCCCCCATATCATATGGACAACCAAGTCAGGCACATACATCTGATTTGAGCGATGATCGTCTGCCTAACCTGACCATCTTTCCTGATCAGGCACATACACCTGCTCAGAGCAATCACTTTCGTCATCAAGTGATTTCTAAAGCGAGTAAGAAGGCATCTAAGAAAAAGATCCGCCCAGCACAGTCAGGAGATCAAAGGCCAATCTGCAACAAGGCCTTGCTCGATGCTGGAGTTCTTGAAGCCCTCAGACATTTATCTGTCGGAATTCAAGATTCTACTCCCTCAGTTCCCAATAACAGGAACATTAATCCCGAAGGTCTTCAACAGACACTTCCTCATGAAGACTTGCTTCATGAAAATTCGGTCAATCTTGAAGTTTCTTCTTCAGATGAGAACCACAGGAACCCTCTGTGTGGTCAGAAGACCAAGGAGCAAGAGATATCATCTTTTGCTGTAACCCATCATGAAGGTCCTCCTCATGGTGATGAACTTCGCTGCGAAAGTCCTCTCCGCAGTAGTGATTCACATTGTCTCGAAAATTCCTCAGAAGGCAATGTAGTGACGAGAAAGCCCTCCTATCTCGAGGCACTTGCAAAGGTAAAACCAGTCATGTCTGAAGTTTTACTATCGGCAGGTGAAACTCTTTCTCCATCAGAAGATATCTTGGGGTTCAGGTTATTCTCCGAACCTTCCCTAGGTCATTCATCTTCCAGCATGAATAGTGATTCCTCTACCAATCTTGTTGAATCCGATGAAGCAACAAGGAAACACCAACTCTGGTCCAAACAGGTAGAAGAATCTTCATTTAATGATAAAGAGGAAATGCTGAACATGAGGAAAAAACTGGCAAAAGGTGAAGTACCAGTCATGTTTTGGCCTTTGGCTGATTCACAGTATGACATTCCAAAGATGTTGACGGATGATGGAATCCATGATATTCGTCTTAACATATGGAAAACTCTTTGTCAATTAAAGAAGAAGGTATTATCTTACGATGAATATGAAAATCATCTTAAGATAATAGAAGGGTTACAACGCCAGATTGATTTGGCATCTCTATCAGTCTCTCGGTATCCGAAGGCTGAAAAGCAACAGAGAACCCTTCAACGTTCATGCCTTGGCGCGCTGAGAAAATTGCGTCAGTTAATTTCCAATGCTCCATCTAATGTTCATATCAGAGGATGGAGTATTCACGGAG
This sequence comes from Viscum album, assembly GCA_963277665.1. Classification (NCBI taxonomy): domain Eukaryota; kingdom Viridiplantae; phylum Streptophyta; class Magnoliopsida; order Santalales; family Viscaceae; genus Viscum; species Viscum album. The sequence continues at coordinate 516,089,289 of OY728163.1, read as the reverse complement.
CACTACATTTCACAGTGCTTTCCGGTCAGCAAAGCCCGCCGAAAATGGTCTCATGCAATGTTATTGCCCATGGCCGGCCACAGTCAATGGGCTTTGTTCATAATCAAAATCTTGCTCGAGATCAAGCTTCAACTAGTTCCTCTCAAAATCAAGTATATAGAGAACAGGTTGTTGAATTGCTCCTACATCAAGCAGGCGAGAATATTGCGCAAGCCTCTCGTCTGGAGAAAACACGTCATCAAATGACAGAAGTTTCGGAAATCATCCAACGGTCTGTTGAACCAGGTGATAAAAGTGGATATAGGTTAATGCATCCAGCTAATTTCCGAACTAAGATCCGCAAGATCAAGAGAGATTTCAAGAAGATCTCAGACATAGCATGTCAAGAGACACCCCAGCTTGCCAGACTGGGGACTTCTCTAACCCAACCCTCAGAATCAACGAATGGGATTCGAGGAGTTGAGCAGAAGCAACAGGAACACCCCCAGTCCACCGGACTGGGGACTTTTTCAAATCTTCAATCCCTCCCTCAGAGAAAGTCAGTATTCTCTCGATTAGGGAATAAGCCTCAAGAGGAACGAAGAGCCAAGATGTCAGGAGATTCTCTCCAAGTGACGGTTCACAAAGAAATTCCTGAGGGGTCAAGTCAACGGAATGCCATGTCTTATCATGGACATAAAAGGAGACAATATCATAGAAATGCTGATAGAAAGGATTTCATGAAATATGCATCCATTAATGTCATCACTGCCGTTGCTGCTGATTCACCAGATGAGGCTCAATCAGAGGGATCAGATGAAGAGGTTCCTGCTCAAGAAGTTGCGCACACAGACCTAAATGAAGAAGGTGTGCGCACACGTAATCAAAGGCTTACCCAAAATTTGGGTATTCCTTCAAGTAACCCACTTCCCCCTCTCCGAAAAGGATCCAATAAGGGGAAAGGAAAGAATCAGGTTACTTCTCACCCTTCCTCTGAAGGAGGTCAATCGCTCTCATTAGAGCAAAGGCTTGCACAACAGGAGGAAGAAATGAAAGAATTAAGAAGGTTGAATGCAGAACTACTTCAGAGTAGTCTTCTTCTTAAGAATGCTGAAGTCCGACAGCCGAAGGAATTTGTTGTAACTACTGAGATGGATCAGGAATATCCTCCTTTATCAGTACACCCACAGAGGTCTAATCCTACGGGTCAAACGCAACAACGGTTGGCAGCACTACCATTAGTTGCAGCACCAACCTCCACGGCTGTCCAAGCTCCATTCATTGCACCTACCCAAAACCAAGTTCAACCTGACGTTTCTCAAAATTTAATAACTACTATTGAGTCATTAACAGCTCGGTTAGAAACTATGGAAGGGAAACAGGCGCAAGTTCAACCTGAAAAGAAAGTTTACCCTGAATGGGTAGATTCAATTTCTCCTCCATCCAGTTTTGGAAACCCTTTTTCCCTACTTTCAATGGATCAGGCGACCCTGAACAACATTTGACGCATTACGTGTCTTGTTGTGATCCTATGATGGGAACTCCAGAACAACAAGAAGCAGTGAAACTCAGATGCTTCGTGCGAACCTTGCAAGGACCAGATTTTGTCTGGTATACAAGCTTGAAATCCCGGTCAGTCATCGGATGGGAGGATCTTCGTCAAAAATTCCTTCTTCAGTTCAGCTCAACTTTGCCAAAAACGACAGTTTTCGATCTTACAAACTGCAAGCAAAGGGAGAATGAAAGAGTCTCTGATTTCATTGCTCGTTGGAAGGGATTAACGTATTCCTTGAGTTTATCACTCCCTCAGGAGGAATTATTGCCAATATGTGTGGCAAATTTGCGTGACGAATTACGCACGCCATTGATCCCTGTGAAATACACATGAGGGTTTCGAGACCTTACTTCAATCGCTCAACAGATTGAAGATTCCCTTATGCAGGCTAAGGTTAAATCTCGTGTAATTCCATCAGCTCCAGGAAGAAGAATGGGTAAAGCAGAAACTGCTACAGTTATGCTTAAACAGGCACCTGTACCTATTTCTACTTCAAAACCTTCATCTTCTCGAAGGGCTCCACCTCCTGAACGCCAACAACAAAGGTTGTTTCGTCCAAATGATCAAAAAGATCAACGACGAAAACAATTTGAGGATATGAAGAGTAAAACATACTCTTTCCGAAGTGAGCAAGTTCCTGGTTACTTCATTTCAGCTCTGGAAAATAATTTGGTTCAATTACCAGTGCCGAAGAGACCAAACAAGGAAGGAGATGAAGACCGTCCCAATTATTGTCCCTTTCATCAAATGTTGGGACATCCCATCCAGGAGTGTTTTGTCTTTAAAGACCTCCTACAAAAGATGGTTGACTTGGGACAAGTCAAATTGAAGGGTTCTTCAGCTCATGTAGCATGTATTACCGCTACAGATCCAGAGGAAGGAGGCGAGTGGCAGGAAGTCAAAAGCAAAACTGCGAAAAAATATGATGATTGGATGGTCAGAAAGACAATCAATCGGACCCATTCCATTTTGCGAACACAATTGAAGAAGCCAATTGTGTCTCCTACAAAAGCTGCAGTAAAGCCTCCATCAAAGGACAAATCCTCAAAAGGGCAGCGTAATTCAAAGAAGAAAGAGGAATCAGAAGAAGATGAGTATGCATCAAAGCCTAAATTGTCTTTGACTCTGGCAGATTTCATGCCATCTACTTCAAAGTCACGGGCACCGTCCCACCAAACGGCACAGCCTAAACAGGCCAACCAGGCAGAGTCTTTATCAGACGAAGAATTGATCTTTGGTTCTGTTAATATGATTCAATTAACAGATTCATATTCCAGTCTTGATGAGCCTGAATTCCCTGTATCAAATAAAGGAACCCGAGGAAGTTCTAGAGGTTCAGGATATAGGGGAAGACGTGGATCTTTCCGAAGCCACTACTCTAATTCTACCCCTGCTAGCACTGTATATGCAGCAGAAACTCGTGGTAGAGCCCTTCAGCGAGCTCAAAATGAACAAGCAAGTTCTTCTGCCAATGGCCAACTCAGCTTCGGCACAGTTATTTTGGAAGACCGATTAAATGTTCCATCTTCTTTATCTCAGCAAGTAAATGGATCTAATCAGTCTAATTTTCCAAAACCAAAGATGTTGCCAACTTCAATACAAGAGGCATCAGCTTCCAAAGCATCTGCTTCCAAGATACCTGCTAAACCACATATTCCTATTGGGAAACGCAGGCCTCTAGATCAAAAGTATGATATATTGAAACACTTGGCCCAAGTACCAGCCAAATTATCAATTTTGGATGCTTTGAATCTATCAAAAGATCTTCGGAAAGCACTCATCGAAGCTTTGTCAAGTCCTCAGGAGTTTGAAGCTGAAATTGCTGCAGCTGAAATTTATCACATAGAGAATAATCCTGCAGAATGCCATGCAGTGATATCTTTTACTGATAAAGATGAGGATGATGTTGTGCATGGGCACATAAAACCTTTGTACTTATCTGGCAAAGTCAATGGTATAGATGTTCGAAGAGCTTTCATTGACAATGGTTCAGGAGTCAACCTCATGCCCATTCGCACACTTCGTCGATTGGGCCTCACAGAATCTGATTTATCTCCTTCTACCATGATGTTTCAAGGATATGATAAAAATGAACAAGAACCACTGGGAGAAGTTACGCTCAGAACTCAGTTTGGAGATCTTGTTTCCAATTCAGATTTCATGATTGTTGATCAAGACTCAGCTTTCAATATCTTACTTGGAAGACCCTGGTTACATCAGCATGCAGCTATTCCGTCATCATACCATCAATGTCTCAAATACTGTTTCGATGGTCAAGTTGGAACATTATATGGTGATAAGGCCCCGTTCAAAACATGTGAGTCTCAATACATTGAGGCGGAATTTTATCACATGAAGGGAAGAGAAAAATCTACAATGAAGGAAATTACCAAAGTTAATGCTCCATATGGTTTGGAAAAAATTCCAATAAATCCATTTTCACATGTGAGTACAGATTATGTGTTACCTATCAGTCAAATTGACAAAATAGGCCCAAATCAAAATACTCTTATGGAAGGATCCATAATGTCAATTACGGCAATCGAGCCAGACAACATGGGAGAAATTGGTAACTTACCAAGCAATGATGAAAGCATAAGTGGTGACGTTTTCATTTCGTCTGCTGAAATCCAACAAGTCTATACTTCGCTAATCAGGCCAGAAGAAGTTATAGCAACACCAGAGATGAATGTTGATGTCGATTCTCAATCCATCATCTCCTCTTTATTTCCCAAAGAAGACCCTTGTTCATCAATAGGGACGGAAATGGAAGCTTCTTCTTCAAAATGTGAAAATTTTGACATCTCTTATGATCATGAGAATTTCGTTTTTTCATCTACTTTGCAAGTAGAAACGGAAGATATAACACATGATGAAGAGGAAGAGGAAGATCTTAGAGATGCTCCTCCAGCATTTGAAGAGGGTATCTCTACCACTGTGGATGAACTCAGAGAAGTAAATCTGGGTACAGAGAAAGATCCACGCCCCACTTTAATTAGTGCGGCCATGACCCTTGAAGAACAAGAGATGTATATTTCTTTTCTAAAGCAAAATAAAGATATCTTTGCTTGGAATTATACAGAGATGCCTGGCCTTGATCCTGATGTTGCCACCCATCATTTGGGTTTGCCAAAAGAACATCGAGGATTCAAGCAAGCCGCGAGAAGAACACACCCAACCTATGCTTCCAAAATCGAGGCTAAAGTGGATAAGCTTATCAAAGCTAACTTCGTCAGAGAAGTTCAATATCCCAAGTGGTTGGCTAATATTGTCCCAGTAAAGAAAAAGAACGGACAAATTAGGGTTTGCATCGATTTCAGAGATCTTAATCGGTATTGTCCCAAAGATGATTTTCCAGTTCCGATTACAGAACTCTTAATTGATGCGACGGCTGGCTATGAAGTACTTTCTTTCATGGATGGATATTCTGGATATAATCAGATCCGAATGGCCCCAGAAGATGAGGAATATACAGCCTTCAGAGCTCCTCAAGGTGCGTTTTGTTACCGGGTGATGCCCTTTGGTTTAAAGAATGCAGGTGCAACATATCAACGCCCCATGCATCGTATCTTCAAACCTTTTCTAGGGAAATTTGTTGAATGCTATGTAGATGATTTGGTGGTTAAATCCAAACAACGTTTTGATCACTTGGCTGATTTGGAAATCATATTCCACAAGCTTCGACAACATAATTTGAAGATGAACCCCTTAAAATGTGCTTTTGGGGTAACCTCAGGAAAATTCCTCGGCTTTGTTGTACGCCATCGTGGTATTGAAGTCGATCCTGAGAAGACCAAATCAATCCTTGGTATGTCACCTCCTCAGAATTTGAAAGAATTAAGAGGACTTCAAGGACACTTAGCTTATATTCGGCGTTTCATCGCCAATTTGGCAGGCAAAAGTTTACCTTTTACCAAATTATTGAAGAAAGGAGTCACTTACCAGTGGACTAAAGAATGTCAAGAAGCATTTGATGTTCTCAAGAAATACCTCTTAAGTCCACCAGTACTCATGCCACCTGTTGAGGGTAGACCTCTTATCCTCTATGTGACAGCTTTAGATCGATCATTGGGTGCCTTTCTCGCTCAAAAGAATGATGCTGGGAATGAAAATAGTCTCTACTATCTCAGTAGAACTATGCTTGAAGCAGAAACCCGGTATTCGAGTATTGAAAAATGCTGCCTAGCATTAATCTTTGCAGTTCAGAAACTGAGACACTACCTGCAACATCACGAGGTCCAATTGGTATCTCGTAATAATCCACTCAAATTCATCCTTAGTCATCCAATGCTTACAGGACGTCTGGCAAGGTGGGCGGTTATTCTACAGCAGTTCGACATTCAATATGTGTCTCAAAAGGAAATTAAGGGCCAAGCTCTGGCTGATTTCCTGGCTAAACACCCTTCAGTGGAAGACACATATTCAGATATCGAACTCCCTGATGAGGAAGTTTTTTCTATTCAAGAGAATCCTCAAACATGGGAAATGTATTTTGATGGTGCTTCTAGAAGTCCAACAGGGAAGAAAATGGAAAATCCTAAATTCAACAAAGTTGGTTTAGGAATTGTGCTCATTTCTCCAGATAAGGCAGTGTTACCTTATTCCTTTTCGTTGTGGGAAGGCAGTACCAATAATGAAGCTGAATACCAAGCTCTCATTGCAGGCTTGGAGTTAGCACTTCAAGCACAAGTGAATCACTTAAAGGTAAAAGGTGATTCAGACCTGGTAATCAAACAAGTCAATGGGGATTATGCCATCAGAAAAGAAGAATTAATCCCTTTGTATGATTACGTCAGAGAGTTAATGTCGGAATTCCCTTCAGAACCGAAATTTTCTTATGTCCCAAGATCACAAAATGCTCAAGCTGATGCACTGGCTAATATAGCCACAGCTTTAGCAGATCCAAATCGGGACGAGACAACCATCGGTATTGCCCACCGTCGTGCAATTTCACCTTATGTTCAAGTCAGAACAGAGGAAATTAATGAAATTAGTCCCATTCCTGAACCATATGGTCATACTACAGGATGGATGTCACCTATCAGGGAATACCTTCAAAATGGAACACTTCCACCTGATAGAGCCAAGAGAGAACAAATTCGGCGACGTGTGGTCAATTTTACTCTTTATGATGGTCCAAACCACCTCGAGAAAATTCTCTACAAACGTGGTTTTGATGGAGTTCTCTTCAGATGTATTGATGGTGAAGAGACAATGGCTGTCATAAAAGAAGTGCATGCAGGAGTCTGTGGTGCCCACCAGTCTGGACATAGATTGTCTGATCAAATTCGAAGACTTGGATACTTCTGGCCTTCAATGATACAAGATTGTGTTAATTTCACAAAGAAGTGTCATTCATGCCAAGTATATGCCAATTTCATTCATCAACCTCCAGAGTTGCTTCATACAGCTAAATACTCATGGCCATTTTCCACATGGGGAATGGATGTGGTGGGACCTTACCCTTCAGCTACGGCCAAGCAGTTTAAGTACATTCTTACTGCTACTGATTTCTTTTCCAAATGGGCAGAGGCAGTACCTCTCAAAGAAGTCAGTTCTAAATGCATTGTTAGCTTCATCAAGTCTAACATCATTACTAGATTTGGTGTCCCTCATACCATATTGACAGACAACGGCACCAACTTCTGCTCTTCTGAGGTAAAGAGATTGTATCAAGAATACAACATTAAGTCCAACCATTCATCTCGATATCATGCAGCGGCTAATGGCCAGATAGAGGCCTTCAACAAGACTCTTTCAAATATACTGCAAAAGATGGTGGATAAAGATAAGAGGTCATGGCCTGATAAACTCTATCATGCTTTATGGGCTTATCGGACTACCACTCGCAATGCAACGCGGTCTACTCCATATTCATTGGTATATGGAACAGAAGCAGTCTTGCCAATTGAAGTCCAATTGCCCTCACTCAGAATAGCCATTTGTGATCAGTTATCAACAGATGAGCAATCCCAAAAGCGGTTGAATGAATTGGAACAGTTAGATGAGAAAAGATTGTGCACTTTGCACCACTTGGAAATCTATCAGAATCGAATAGCACGAGCTTTTAACAAAAAAGTTCGTCTTCGTTCATTCATTCAGGGAGAATTGGTATTGGTTCTCAGAACACCAATGATACCAGGAAAGAAGCCTCCCAAGCTTGAACCAAAATGGGAAGGACCTTATTCAGTACATAAGGTCTACTCCAATGGAGCGTATTCTCTGATTTCAATGGATGGAGAACACATCACGACTCCAACTAATGCCAGATTTCTGAAGAAGTATTTTGTATAAACACAAAATATTATTCACAGAACTAAGACTCTTACATTTGGTTCATACAGCAATGGTCCAGTATGACCTTAAACTACAACTACGTCCAGCATGACGATAAACTGTATGGTCCGTGCATATGACCTTAAACTATTCGCACTTATGTCCCTGCAACATGACACTAAACTGTGCAGCACCAATAGTCCTAACTGCAAGACTTTAAACTGCATAGTCCCTGATTTTGTCCTACATGACAATAAACCGTATAGAAGTTCTTATATTTTGTCCGAGATGACATTAAACTATATTTTGTCCTAGCGACATGACATTAAACTGTGTGGCACTTTCATCGTCCAGCATGACGTTAAACTGTGTTAAGTCCCTTATTGTCCTACATGACACTAAACTGTATTCTGTCCGAGATGACATTAAACTATATTGTGTCCTAGCAACATGACATTAAAACTGTGTGGCACTTCCAATGTCCAGCATGACGATAAACTGTAAAAAGATCAGAACTGATATCCTCATATTGATTCACCTTAGTCTTAGCTACATGACTTTAAACTGTACAGCATCAGTTCGTCCTTGCTATATGACGCTAAAACTATAAAGCAATGGTCCAGTATGACTTTAAACTGCAACTTCGTCCCACACAACATTAAACTGTGAAAAAGTTCCATAAACAGTCCAGCATGACCTTAAAACTGCATCATTCCTGGTCCATGTATACGACCATAAACTATTTGCAAATATGTCCAGCAAGACGTTAAACTATGACGTCCTAACTACATGACGCTAAACTGTACAGAAAGTCCCTTTTTTTGTCCTACATGACATTAAACTGTACATCGTTAAAGTTATTATTACCTCTTGTTTCTCACACCGAGTATGACTCACGTGAGCTTAGAGCGAACATCAACCATAACACTCCCTTTGGGCCACTAACCATGTGTAAGTCCCAACAACATTTTTTTTAGATCATTGTCCACAAGAACAACTTGATCATTAATTCATTCTTTAATTGAACTACACAGACTTTGATCCTTGCCCTCCAGGCTGGGTATGTAGGCAACCTTCCAAAGGTTCAAGCCCAAAAAAAATCTCTTCACATTGGTTCACCACAATCTCATATGATGATGATTTGTGAAACCACCCTTGGAATCAATATCTTTACATTGATTCACTTTCGTCCTTGTTATATGACGTTAAACCATACAATACTTTTGTCCAGTACGACAATAAACTACAATATTCTTTGATTTCCTCATTTGAGAAGGAACCATTATTAAACATTGATTCTTTTTCAATCATGGTTTTCATTTTCAAAAAGACTACGTACATACATGGTAATGCCTAAACTTTTTATCTTAGGTTAAAACCATCATTGCACTAAAGTCCCTTTTCACCCTTCACATGTACGAACCAAATTTGTACAAAGGGTAGTTTCTAGAACTACGTGGACTTGATTCCCATCTTTATGGGATACGTAGGAACATTCGAGTGTCCCTCGAATCCAGTCCCAAGTCTTTTGGGCCTAACCCCAAATTTCACTTTCAGTCCCTTGGCTGAAAAGTCCTCATGAAAACACACACTGTGTATTCATTATTATGGTCCGAATTCTATGACCCCAAAAACTAAGATCACTCATCCTTTCGTCCTGCACGACGTTAAACTGCATTTCAAGAACTACGTATGGCTTGATTCTCATTCTTATGAGATACGTAGTGAAGTCCAAGTTTCAATTCAGGACCCAGCCACAACATGATTATGGTTTTCATTGACCTATGTATCTCTATATACATTGGAAAATACCCATCTTTATGTATTATAATCCTAACCTTAAATATTTTCAGATCTTCATAACCCTTTTCATGACTTATGGTCACAAAAATGTCAAACTTCTGAGAATTCTTTTGCCTGACTATGCAGCACGTGCCCATAGGTGACCTTGCATAAACAGTCCACATAACAGACTTGTCAGCCAAGAGATGCTATTTATTTGACCATGCAGCCAATGCCCATAGGTGGCCCTGCATGTTTTCAACCCCCTAACGGGTTTGTTAAATAATAGTAACTTCATTCTTGGGAAGAATGCCTCTTTTGTCCTTATTTGTCTTAAACGACAGTATGTAGGGATCCGCAAAAATATCCATCCTTAACATATTTTTCCCATATCCTTTTTCATGATCTGAAAGTATTCAAGTCTATGGTTTATTCTTCTTCCCTACGTTTGGGTCAGACCTTCGTAGGAGTGATATTCATCCAGTTCTTCGATATTCTTGTTTGGAAATATCTTCTCCATATTCAAGTACCTCTTTCCATACAACAAACTCTATGCTTTAGAAAATTTGAATCTCCATAAACTTTCACTGGCTTTTAGCACTAGGAAAGTAAATTTCTGAGAGTTCTTTTGCCTAACTATGAAGCACGTGCCCATAGGTGGCCTTGCATAAACAGTCCACATAACAGACTTGTCAGCCAAAAGATGCTATTTTATTTGACTATGCAGCCAATGCCCATAGGTGGCCCTGCATATTTCAACCCCCTAACGGGTTTTGTTAAATAATAGTAACTTCATTCTTGGAAACTACTTCTTCTAATGCTATTTAGCTCTTTTTCATATCATTCCTCAGATTCAAATATTCTTAAGTCATAGTTTACATATTTTCTCTCATACTTGAGTATGGTAATTTGTTTTCAGATAAATTATCAAGGAATTGAATCCATTTTAATCCATTTTTTTTTCGGTCAAACCTATTTCGACCTTAAACATTAGCCCCTTTATGTCCGGCTTGCATGACTTTAAACTGCCCACACAAAAGACAGAGGAACTATGAATAAAAGTCAAAGTTCCAGCTCACTAAATATACATTTTTTGTATGATTTAGCTAATATTGAGCAATTAAAAGATTCAAAGTTTGTAGGGTTATTTGTAATAATCCTAGTAAAAATCAAACTATGCTTACTAAGCCCATTAGCTTAAGTAAATTTGAAGCAGGTAATGAAAGAATGCAGGTACAAATGATTGGAGACGAAAGTGTTTTTCATTGATACACAAGAGTTAGAAGGACATCCACAGATTGGAGTCTCTTCTCTTTTTCAAGAATTACAAGAGGCTTTCAACATAACACTTCATTTAATTTACGGCATCCCAAGCTTCATCAGCAACCACCTGGAATTCATTCATTCAACTGGAAACAAAAAGGAGATGCAGTGATACCAGCTCTTCTTGGAACAATTGTAAAAGGATGTTCTTGAGTGCGGTTTGAGAAAATTTTCTGCTGATCAAACAGTGACTCTGTTTCTGTCCAAGAGACTTGAAAGATGGATACATGGATTTGAGAATGGAGCATTGGAAGTAAAGAGCCATTTGAAGAGAGTACTCTTTTCAGATATTGCTCTAATACCATGTTTGTCTTCTCTCCACCAACCGGTAGTGGAAAACATTTCAGCCCATGGGTTTGCCATTTTTATATCTGCAAGGAAATGGCATGCAAGGAGAATTTGAAAGTTCACACCATTGTTGTTGCTTTTAATGCACAGCATAACCGAAATGAAGGAGTAGCAGCGCAGCTGCATTTCAGGTGTATAGTTGTTTGCATTTGGAACATTGACTCCTTGCAAGTGACCATGACCACATAGAGACAGGTAGATGCTCTGTGGGAAATTAAGATGATATTTCTTCAAGTACTTAGCCAAATCTGGAAGAGTGCTGTCGCAGATGTCATAGTAATCAGGGCCAATGATATTCATCATGTCATCAATCCGCTTGCTATCCAGTTCATAAGTCATTCCAATTCCATTGGGAACCACTGAATCTGCACAAAAGATGAATAAAATAACTCTTAAATGGGTTTATTTTTCATAAATTTTGTGAAGAAAATTTTTGAAAAAAATGGCTAAGGCATTAAGGCGCGCAAGTCTACAAAATGGGGCGCAAGTGATCACGTGTCGCGCTAGTTTTCGTCGCGCAAGTATAAACCGCGCAAGTACGAATACCTTTACAGGAGCGCGACATCAAGGAAAAACAGAGCAGACTTGCGCGGCTTAGGTGACCTGCGCGGCGAGAGCTCGAGAAGGTATGAGGTCCGGAAATCCGGATACTTGTACGGAGGTGAGGCCGTATATTTATAGGCCAGGAGGCCTACCTGCGCGCCATACCAGAGGGTTTAAGGCCTGCGCGACGCAGACTTGCGCGCCTCCCTCTGCGCACTGAAGACTTGCGCGCCGCCCTTTTCCTTTAGAGGGATTCGATTTCCTCAGAGTCAAATCCTCATTTTCTCTCCGGATCCAACTCTGAGGGGGGACTTTTGTTGACGCTCCTTTCGTCACGGAATCTAAAGTTCGGAAAAGGGAATATCTGAGCTCAAAGTGATTAATCCTTTGAAGAAACATCAAAAATCGACAAAGGGATGAAAAAGGAGAACATTGCCCATAGGTCGCGCAAGTTCCCTCTTGGTCGCGCAAGTACACTTGCGCGCCGCCTTAACACTTGCGCAACCCCTCATGGTCATGCAAGGGACTTGCGCGACAGATCTGATAACCGCCCAGTAACCGCCCGGGGTCTTCTTTTGCCTATAAATAGACCCTGTGGGCCCCCCATTAAAAAAAGATCAGTTCCCAGAAACTCGGATCAAAGCTCCCGACGCCCAAGTCTCTTCTCAAAGCTTCCAGAACACTTCTAAGGTAATTTCTTACCTAGAATGGAAGATCTAAAGGGAAGAAGGAAGGCCTAAGTGTTGAAACTTATCAAACACTTGCGCGCCGACTTAATTCCTTCAATATAACTTGCGCGTCCCTCTTCTGGAAGAACCTCAAGAGGATGGGAAAGGGTTTAATAAAGAGTCGCTCAAGTAATTCAACTCTGGTTGAAAATCGCGCAAGTATCCCTTATGTCGCGCAAGTATACTTGCGCGACCAATACTTGCGCGCCGCCGCAGGACTTGCGCGACCTTCAATACTTGCGCGCCCCTATCTTTTTGGGTGCCCATCTTGCCCTTTTTCACCCCTCTTAAGCCATTTCACCCTTCCTATTCAAGATTCAGTCTTCAAGATACTCTTCAAAGCCATTTTATGGCATGATTTCTTGATTTGACATCCTTATCTGAAAGGAATTCTGTGAAATATCTCTCAAAACCTAGTGATTTAAACATCTTTATGTCACCAAAGATTGAGAGTTCATTCATTCAACCTCATCCTTTAAGATGAGAGAATCCTAACCTGGGTTTCCTTTTCAGGAATAATCCCCAGTTATAAAACCTTTAAACTTGGGCATCTTCCTTAAGAATAAGCCCCAATCAAAGTCCTTTAAACTTGGGCATCCTCCTCAAAGAGTAAGCCCCAAACCTTAATCCCTAACTTGGGTCTCTTTTTCAGGAATAAGACTCAGTCATAACCTTGGGCTTCCTTTTTAGGAGTAAGCCCCAAGTCCCCTAACCTAGGCTTCCTTCTCAGGAATAAGTCCTAGTCATAAATCTTGGGCATCTTTCTTAAGAGTAAGCCCCAAGTCTCTTAAAATTTCTCTTAACTAGTCATAAATTTCCTTTGATTTGGGTTTCCTTTTCAGGAATAAAACCCAATCATAAGTCCCCTCCTAACTTGGGCATCCTCCTTAGGAGTAAGCCCCAAGATTAGAGTATTCAAATCTCCATGAAGCACATATAACTTTGTGGACCCTGTTCATGGATTTTCTTCCTAAAAGTAAATCCTAAACCTTCGCCTATCTGGGCAGTCATCTATACATAAGCCCCAAAACAAATTCTTATGATTGCATCTTTTATGGCACAATTGTCTAAATTTTACCAATACCTCTTGTTTCTCACACCGAGCATGACTCACGTGAGCTTAGAGTGTAAAAGTAATTATGACATTCATCTTTGAGCCATCAATCATAAAACATCATATCCCATTCCTCGAACTACGTGGGTTCTGATTCCTTTTTTAAAACAAAGGATACGTAGGTAGCCCATTCATGGGTTCGATCCCAACATTGAAATAATCTCTGTCCTTCTGAATGACGATAAACTTCAAGTGCCCCACTGAGTGGCTTTAAAACCAGCCTGGTCATCAAAATGACCAAGAGACTTTTATATAAATGTTTTGAAGGATACCATTGACCAAGAATCTCTAAACAAATATAGATGATTCTATATTGATGAAGAACCTCGAATACATATAAAAGATTCTCTAAATTTCTTGCATATTTAATCATTGATTGTTAAAACTAAAGGAAAGCTCATTTTATACTTGGTAATGTAATAAGGATTCACGAACTTAACTTAAATCTATAAAGAGAGTCCCGGAGTAGACAATAATTCCCCTCAAAAAGGTGTGATGAGTCCGACCTCCCATCCTCTCGACCAATGCAAATTCCTAAGCCTCATTAGCCCACAAGCTAATGAGCGCCTGCCTTTGGAAAGTAGGTCCCAACGGATGTGGAATCATTGGATGTTTCCGGTTCTACGAACAAACCCGTTAGAAACCGATCGGAACGTTTGAATCTCCCGTCCAGGAGGTCATCCCCGGATTCCGCGCGAAACAGTGATGTAAAATTAAATTTTCATAGGTATATGGTGAGGTACCTGAGTTACTGATGTCAAAGTGAGGCTAGAATGAATTTCTACTCTTTTGGTAGATTCATTTCAAAACTCTTATTCAAGAAAGAAATGGTGGGACTGGTTGAGGTGCAAACTCATTTTCACCATAGTAATTTTTTTAATGATAGTAATTTAAGAAAAATTGGTTATTTCTCGAGTACAGTAAATGGAAAAATCATTCCAGTAGTAGCTGATGAAGAAGTAGAAGAAGAGAGAGCTTAGGATCAGCATGAAAAGTCAAAAGAAAATCAAGCTATACCCAGAGTTAGCTATGTTTCTAGAAGAATATGTTTTGAAGTTGAGACTGTTCCAGAGGAAGCACGTCAAGAAGGACTTAAATTAAAAAGACAAAGAGATTCTATTGCTCATGAAGAGAAATTTTAAAATGTTTTAACACCGCAAAAATTATTGAGTTACAGATTTGTAAGAGACACTACTGTTGAAAAATAAATAGAAGTTGTTATTGAGAGGTCAGAACCAGTGGAAGAACCTCAGATTCAATCTGGAATTCAAGTAGAAGCTGAAGGAGAGACTCAGGAACAGGATGTGGTTGTTACATAAGTTGAACATGAAATAATTGTAGTTGAAAGAACAGAACCAGAACCTAGAGTTGAAATTGAAAATGTGGAAGTGCTTGGAGTTGATGTGGTCGGTCCTCAATTAGATGATGATGAAATTATTCAATAGAATCAAATAGAAGAAGTTATTGTTTATGTACAGGATGAAAACCCTTCGAATGTACAAATAGAAGATCTTCAAGAGAATTTTTCTGTGGAAGAGTCTGGAAAAGACTCAATGTAAAAATCTGTGGACCAACCAGTTAGAGATGATTAAGAAAACAATGATGCTGAATCCTTACCCCTAGTGTTTGTACATAACTTTCATGATAAAAAGGAGAATCCATCACATAGTACATCTGAATCAGAAAATTATGAAGTTGAAGAAATAAACAGGGAGTTACAGAGAGTGGAGAATGAGAATGCTGCTTTGAGGAGGGCATTTGAAAAAGAAAAATTAAAATTCTAGAGGCTAAAGAATATTATAGTTTCAAAGAATGAAGTTGAAATTTTAAAGAAGTATATGCTAAATAAGGTTGCAAAATTAATGTCTAAAATGGTTATGAAGTCAGATTTGTCATATCAAAAATCATTTATGGAGACAAAGGTGACATCTGTCAGGATCAATGATGCCAATAGTTCAGGTACTTCACCTGATTTGATAAGAAGATTTAAGGCGATAACCACTGTCTTAGTTGATATGAATGACAGTTTTCATGATTTGAAATACAATAGTGATCCCTTTTTAGTGCTTCTAGACAATCAAAAGTTTTCAGTTGAACAGTTGACCTCAAATGAACCAAGAATCAGATCTGTCTTGGATATGTTACCAGAGAAGTTGTGTTTGTTTTTGTAGAAGGAAGAAAGACTACATGAGGTTTTCAGAGTTAACATAATTGAATACATTCATTTGACTCAAGATAATATGGATAGTATTGGTATGGTTGGCGATGGAATGATGAAGAGACTAAGTGAGAAACTCTCACTAATCAAAGAAGTAGTTCAAACAAGATAGACCCTATCTAAACCCGGACCAATCCTTGATTCCTGTATTTATCAATTTTGTACTATTAAATATTTTCAATGAAAATCTATTTCTTTATATATTTGTGTGTTTTTTGTTTTACTATCTTTAATTAGATATGCTAGTAATCTAGATTCACTAATTGATAAATAGTTTAATATAGAATTTAATTAAGTTCAGTGCCATATTAATATGTGTTATATGCCATATTTTGTCATTATTTTTTATATGAAAAAAAGGGGGAGAAATTTGGATAAACACAACATTTTATTTTCACATATTTACATTTTTTATAAAATGTTATTTTAGGGAGAAATTTGAAGAAAAGTTTTCATTAAAAACAAAACACATTTTATTGAAGGATAAATACAAATTTTTACTTTAAAATCATTTAAGAGGGAGAAGTTTGGATAAATAATTTTTTATTTTCAAAAATAATTTTTATTTAAGGGGATATATATTCTTTCTTTACAATTTTTTACTTTTGGAAAAGGGGGATAAATTTATTTTTATGATTATAGATGACACAATTTTTATTTATTTTTGAAATAATCTTGGTAAAATTAAATATTTATTTATCTAATCAAAATTTTCAACTATATGTAATTAATTCTGAAAATTAATTTCATTTATTATTTTATGGGTTTTGTGATCATCAAAAAGGGGAAGATTGTTGAGCAAGTGTTGTTTTCAAAAATACATAATTTGTTTTTTTAAAGGGGGATATTGTTGAGAACAATAATCTATCTCTTTATGATGATTTCAATGCTCAAAAATACCCTTAATTTTTTTCTAATGATTTTACATTAAGTATATTTTAGAAATTTATTATTTATTTCTTTTTCAAGAAGAAATATTTATGTTCTTGAACAATGATATTTAATTGCTAAAGTATTAGCATTAGCATGTTCTGGAAACACTGTTCAAGCTCTACATATTCGTGAATTGATTAAGCGTGTTTTGGAATCACTATCCATACCCTACGTGGAGAAACATATCCTAAGGATGGAATGTGGTGTATACTTTACCAGTTATCAGAAATGTATGGTTAATCAACCATACGTTATTGGAAAAGTATGAAAAAGAACCCTACGTTAGAATAGAACCCTACGTTTGGGATATTATAAAAGTATGGAAGGGGAACCATACGTAAGTGTTAAATGTTACATTTGTTTCTCAAAAGTATGGTTCATCAAGCTTACTTTTGTAAACAACCTTATGTTTCTTAGAAAATTATGGATCATGTACCTTCCATTTGAAAGGGTATAAAAGTATGGATCATTTATCATACATTTTAAAGTTGAAAAGAAAAGTATGGATAGCCAACCCTACATTTGTGATCAACCATACGTTGAAAACCTTATGCTTGAAAGATACATCATCAACCTTACGTTTATGATCTACATTACGTTCAGTGGATGCACACTATACAACTCATCCTTATGATTATGATCTATGCTACATTTAGAGGATGCATACTGTACAACTCAACCTTAAATTTGGTGTCAGATAGTTTAAAGTTGATATTATTATTCAACAATCTGCAAGGGAATTATCAGGATGATTTTAAGCTGTATTAAAAGATGATTTTATAGCACGTTTTGAAGAGTTTAGATCTGTTTAAGGATTGAATTAAAAGGATATTTTCATGGATAATTACAAGGAGAGTTTTTACTAATATGTAAATTCAAATTTTTGAATTACGCAAGTAAAAAGGCAAAGATTGTGGATATGATTTTTGCAGAGGAAGTATTCTTTATATCTAAAAACTGCATATAGTGATCTAGAACACAAGAGCATATACATCTATTCATATACAAGATCTACATGAAAACATTTAAAAGAGAAAAAAATAGAGTCAATCAGGATCTACATTTTTATTGATTACGAAGAGTGATAAAATCTCTTCTTATTAAAGAAGAGGATACACGGTAGAAGATTCACTTATTCGACATTGATGATCAATTATGAATCTGATGTTGCTGATGTTGCGATTTATATTTCTATATCTACTATAATGGGATTTACTGAAAACTAATCTTTCTTGAAGATCATTCTTTCTAAAGACGATGATCCATTTACTGTCAATTGCATTCTGTTGCAATTCTAAAGAACAATCGGGAGAGTATTTTTAAATAACAAATTATTTTTATCTTGAGTGACCAGCTTCTCATTCTAAGCTATGTAGGTTCGATGATTGAACTAGAAGGTTCTATTTTTCCTTAGATTGTAAAGGTTTCAACTACCTGTACTCAGTTGTTGAAAGGTCTGTTGAGATGAGGACTAGATATTGAAAATCAACAAGCTCATGGAGTAGAGAATTGGTGGAGTGGACTAGGGCCCTTCTATTCCCGGAACCACTATATATCGTGTGTCCCTGCATTTAATATTTCCACTGCATTAATCTATCTGATTAAAGACAAAAGACAGAACATGATCTCATGAAGATTTTTGAAAAGGCCCAATTCACCCCCTCTTGTGTATATTTGATATAATCTTGATCCAACATACATTACCTGACCTGAATCACCACTAGGCTGGAAGGGAATTCTTGATCCCCTTAGGCTAGAAACTAGTGCCTTAGAATCAAGAAAATAACATATGAAATATTTTCACAACAAAATCAGAGTTAATATGTAATATATTATTTATAAAAATACAACATGGATCACCCATATGTTTATTTCCATTAAATATAAAATAATTAATGCTAAATAAACAAACAAAAAAATGAGTCATAATTAATGAAGCTGGTCCAATTTGATTATATCAATATATATTTTTCATCTAACAAATATACATAAGAGTCTATATAAAATTAAAAATAACATAGATAAAGAAATTATGTCTTAACGGATACATCAATACAACTAATAAATGTGTCAAAACTGAAAACAAAAGTGAAACGTAAAAAAACCCCTACTTGAAACCCATGGTTTCTCACCTCTTCGCAACACATCCATCGGCTCAAAATATCAATAAAATATCTAAATAAAAATATGGAAAATATAAAAAAATATATAAAAAATATTCACTATATACATTCATATGATTTTTTTGTGTAAGGTGTGAGCTAATAGTTCCATTAGGATCTCACCATGGAGTCTATGAAATTCATTTAATTAAACATGTTATAAATTATATTTTGAAATAAAATAGTTCTTATTCTTTCAAATTTTTATTTTAAATGATAAATGGTTGAAAAAAACAACATATTCTATATTTTAGTCAATAGAACCCTTATCTTTATGGAAAATAAAAAATGGATCACTTTCTAAAATCCAATAAATAAACATTTTATTTCATTGAAATGTAATAAGAACTCATTACAACATTTTAATACCTTACATGGAAACACATCCCAAAACTAGAAAACTTTCTATTATTTGAAAACACTCTTTAAAGTATCTATGAAAATTATTTATAGGGAAAAACCCCTATATTTATATTAAATAAGAACAATACATAAAGGGAATATCATATTAAGGAGAAATGTACAAAATAATCAATAAATGTAAATGGTATTTCTACCCATTAAATCTAAATTGGATAGAAGCAATAAGAAATAGTAAACCCCCTATATAGAACCACTAATCGAGAAATATGATTCATGGGAAACACCATAGGAACTAACATGAGATAATACTAATAGTACAATAACTACATGAACCAATAGTAATCCCAATTTTTATCACAGTCCACCTAACAAGCACACACTAGCCTCAATGGAATGTAACCAAAAATATATCGTTATCTTAGGATATAGGAACCCTAAAAGTGTGTGTACTAACCTGGGTATCATTTAACAACACATCCCACCTAGTTAATTTTGTTTTGATGACCAATTTAAATAATAGGTGAGTAAAAATTTGTCAAATAACATAACAAACATCACAATAATAAGAAATAAATCACCTTCTATTCCTATATCCTCACAAGAAATGACCCATTTAACATAATACATCTATCACATAATAAAGAAACCATAAAGAGAAAATAAATCACAATGGGGAACCAATGAGGGTCTCACATGAATAAAATATTTTTTTATAAATTGAAAAATGATATTTCTTAAATTCTCAACATTTAATGAAATCTAAATATTAATATCACTTGAAATGACACACTGTAGAACAACCTTTGAAAATTGAGAGAAAAACATCTTTCAAAATGCAATTTTTGTTAAGAAATAAATTTATTTTATTAAATTACTAATAAGTACTAATATATATATTTGTCATGAAAATACATTTGAAAATAATCCTTTGAATTTAATCAACCACTTGGCATGCTTAAAAATTAGGTGAAAAATAATTATGTTAAAATTCAATGAAAACATTTTATTACAAGTCCATATTTTATGAAAACGAATTTTAAAAATATATCCAACGAAATATACACAGATATACATTAATTTAAAATGTGTTTATTAAACTCAATAAAATATTTAATTTAACAAAAATATATATATATAAACACCTCCCTCAAAAATATTGAAAATATATTAATGTGTTTCCTTCCACACAGAACAACTAAATGAGAAAGAAACACCCACTATGGGTCTTGAAAAATCAAAACCCTATGTAACAAATAAATAAAAAACAAAAAATTACATTTAATTGAAAATAAATGTTTCAATATAAAGGGATAACTTGATAGAAATAGATGAATACAGAAATATATAGGAGGATAATAAGAATGAAGAAAGGGAGATATACCTTGATAAATTATATGGAAACCATGATGTAGGATCCAATAATAAAAGAGAAGGTATATTAAATACTATTAGGGATCCAATAGAGGTAATTAGAATTTGTTGTAGGTAATATATAGGATAAACCATTAAAAATTTAACCAGGATATAATTAGTTTTTTCCTAAAAAGAAATCTAAGAAAGTCACATGGTTTGGACGCACAGTTTAGTAAACTATTCACCGACCATGGTTCCATCACCAGAGACCCACAACACAATTTCATGATTTTTCAAAATGCATTCCAACCATTAAAAATACCTCTATCAAAAATATAGATCCCCTCACACACTTGTCACACAATTCACTTAAACATGCATAAATCATGTGACACACGACCGACATGTAAGGGTCCCTCGAATGATCTCTACTAAGACCCACATGGTTATCCCAAAATCATGCACTGCCCATGAAAATGAAAAGGCAAATATAAACCCCCTATGTAAGGATAATATTTTTTCACTAAACCATACACACTAAACATAGTGTTATGGGGAACCCCACATAATGGTCATCCACATGGTTACTCAAACACCATAACAATCATGTAGAAATCATGAAAGAGAATAACCCCCCTTAAATCATTAAAATTCTAAGCTAGAAACCTATAAAGAAATAAATCACTCTTGAATAATAATACATTAATAAAATAATAATTAAATTTGGTGTTATAATCTCTCCTACATTACCCTTTATACCCCTAAATATTACTTGGAAAAAGAAAAAGAAATTGGAAAAATGAAGTTTCTACACCTCAAAACATAAGGAGAATGGCTTGAGGAAGACTAGATAGGGTCCTCTATAGAGAAATATGCTCAACATGATATATCATCAAAACTAACCACTTGAAATTCTTAATATAATGAAACCTAATTCCTCAAATAACACCAACCACTCCAAACACCAATCAATGAACATTCATAAAACCAAAATTTCTAAAAGAATGAAATCCTATCATAGATATAACCACTATTTATAGGATATTTAAAATGGTGGAATGAAGTAAGATGTAACCAAAAGAACCTATCAACCAAGATGAACCATAACCACTAACCATAACCATTACAAAGAAAATCATTTGAAACTACCTTGATGTATAACAAAAAAAACTAGCATCAATAGTTAAAACCTATCACCAATCCATAAAGAAACATCCAACCTAAAAAAGGAATTGGATCACAAACCTCAAATAGGAGTCATTGAAACAAACATGGGATCTAGACTAGGTCTACTGCACCCCTCATAAAAAAACTATGAGCATAACCACATAATACAATCTTACAGTGATTCCACAAAACCAAAACCATCACGCTTAGATTATCAATTAAAATTCATTGATCCATGTTACTTGAAAATAGACCCAGAGGCCTTCTATGATAAATCTATCAATAATTTATAGCATAACGTTTTAACATACACTACCACAAAAACTAGAAGAAACCAGATTACAACAACTAAATATAAATATATTCTAAATGGACTAATTACACATTATTTTATTTTATTATGAAAATAGAACTACAAGAGATGATATTTAAAGGGGTCCTGTAAAAGTAGATACTATGGGAATATTAAATAAAAATACCAAAAACACCTAGGGGAAGGGAACCTGTACTAGAGAACACCATGAGGGGACTGATGAGAAGAATTTAAGGCTTGGAAGTCTGACACATGAGTGCATTCATGCCAAAAATTTAGGATATCAATTCCATTAGTAACAATGGACTTGAAATTGTGGATCAAATTACTGAATTTTGAAGGAGTGTAAGGTATTCTTTAAAATAAATCCATATGATATTTGCATCAATTTCCACTATAGACAAGAGGATTTGATTGGTATGACATAGTTTATGGTCATGGATCATGGACTACCCTTCCTTCGTGAGAGACTCATCAATCCTATAGAATGTACTGAGTGGAAAAAAAAATTGAACCTATGGTATCAAGAAAATATTCTTACCCCACATGGATCCATGGATATAATAACCATAAAAATTTAATTTAAGTCCTTCGGGGGGGATCTCATCTAATTCCCTTGTGATAACGGTGTGGATGAATTCGATGGGTGACTTTTGGCCATATAGATCCTAAGAGAGGGAGCCTCATCCTAGTGACTCAGAAGCGATATAAAATCCTTGAAAATGAATATTTTTCTCTACACCAAGACCCAACCAAACAGAAAAGGGACATTGTGTCATGGATGGTTCCTTGCCTCCCAAATACACCTACAACCAGCTTCCAAAAAAAGCACCCGAGACCGCTCCTTATGTTTTTTATTATTGACACCACTGAAACATCCTTGGTTGAAATAATCAATATATTTAACCACCACTATTATACTTGTAAAATCTCCAACCACACACCATTTAAAACCATTACCCTCACATTTAAAAAGATATTGAAAATGGTTTCCTCCTAATACCCCAAGCAGCAAGAGAATATTGAGGCTAATCGAACTCCCTTTTCATTAATTGCCATTTTAGTAGGAAGCATGTGATTTCAGATTATCCAAATGATAAAGATAAATTTTTATGGAATTTTATTACACTATATAGGACCACCACCCACATCCTTGGTATGGGACAAACACATCACCTCTTTTTTGTCCTTCACTAACAAGGTACCAGACACAAATCCAATAAACATGTAGACAATAGGGACAATATCTATTCTGATTCCCTGAAAATAATTTCTCATGTGGGATTCCGAATCAACTAAATGAAATATGGATAATGGTTGAATGTTTGAAGGACAAGTCCAGATTTGGGAATCCAAGATAGGCCAACACCTGACCTGCCCATTTTCAGTCCAAAAATATGATATCGCTACATCCATGAACCCACCAAGAGTATTTTTTAAAAACCTATAAGTGAACTGGATATATATTTTGAGGGGTGAGGGGTGGACATTCATTTTAGTAAACAAAATTACATACTTGATATAGAAGAACATACGACAAAGTGTCTGACCTTCAATCACTTTACAAACATATTTTCCTTGAAGATAATACATTTTCTCTTCCACATCCGTAGATTGATTCCCCATTATCCACTAGTCTGGATAACGTATACCCAGAGGGCCAGTGACATCTCACCTCCCCTTGGGTGTCCCAAATAAAATAGCACTATAGGTTCTCAATCTCTTTAACCATATTCATGGGATACTTGAGCATTGGCAGTATGTTCCTCGGAATGGAGGACATCAAACAATTGATGAGAGCGAGTCTACCTAAAAATGAAAGAAAATTAAAATTTACAATTGGTTATATGGTTGGTGATCTTGTTAACCAGACAATCAAAATTCCTTATCTAAATCCTACTAAGATCAAGAAGTCCACCTAGATAGTACATGGGGAAGGTATTAATTTACATTAAAATAATGGATTCAATGATGTTTCTTATTCTATTCAGACACAAGGGAGGAAAAAACACACAATTTTTTTCTTTATTATACATTTAACAACCGATTTTGAGTGACATTTCATGACTTTGTGGAACACCCTTACCAAGTCACTTAAACCATTAATAAATGAAACCATATAATCATTAAATAAAAGAAGACACACCCCAAAAGAACAAGCTCTATAGTGTTGAGGATTGATCTTTCCATGATGCATACAAGAATGGCATTTTTTTGGGAGATATAGGTTGTACTTGTCTTAATCCCCTAACATGTTTTAGGAACCCAAAATTCCTCCCCATGAATTAGATATTAAACAGGGGTGATCTATAGTAGAGGAAATAAAATTCCACCACCCACACTGAGAACCCCATGCATCTCATAACCCATAGAATTAAATTCCACTCAATTCGATCATAATACTTATCCATATTCACATTAGTTATTATATTTTACCATATAACTTTCCTAATAGTTTCTCCAACCATCTCCTTTGGAATACATATATCTCCTTTAATGGACTTTCCCTTGATGGAAGCAGGATGCTCCTCTACAGCCCAATTGGAGATACATTGAGAGTGTATTTTGTTGGTGATGGAAGCTAGTAATTCGTTAGAAAAATTACACATAGTTATTAGTAAGAATTATATAATAGATGATGGATATTTGTCTTTGGGAATAAGGACCATAGTAGTGATACATGTAACCAATGGAAGAGAACCAATATGAAATAAGTCTTGAAAGACATCAATCATGTTTTTCTTCATGAATATACAAGAACTGAATTACAATGACCCTAGAAATACATCCAGTCTGTGGTAAATTTCCTATTTTAGAGTTTAAATTTTCTCTCACACATATTTCTTGTCTAGGATATTCTTCAAGAAGATATTGAAATGGGATGAGACCACCCATGAGATGTAACTACATAAATATAGCAGGCCATTGGGTTGTACTTCTTGCAAGCTCAGGTTAGAATTATAGATAAAGGAATTGAAATGAAGAAACAACATACCATTTATCACATCTAGATATTAGGAAAAGGATCCATTATCTAGATAAAATTTTGGAACACTTCCATATTTTTTTTATTTCATACATGCATGTATGATTGCATTGTTAAGATCACCTTCTCTGAGGTAGGTGGATTTAAAACATTCTTCTAGATGCCTCTCATGAACTATACAAACCTCATTAAGATGGATATTTTTGGAACCAATAGAGAAAAAATATCCTCATCCCATGAATCATCTAGTATCGCTTCCTCCCACTCGATCTCGATTTTGATAGAGTCTCGGTTATGGTGATCCGAGGGGAGGGAGTTGATCCAGGTTGTTTGGTCCAGCCACTGAATATTATTGTAAAATATGATCTACATTATTCTTGATTCAGATCCATCCAGGATTCTAATACCACTAATAGGTATATATATTACATTGATAACTGGTTATAGTAGAATAATTGAACTCTACCATAGTTTCTAGAAATAATATTTATGCTAATAAGATAGTGGGCAGATGACATGACAACAAAGTGAATGAAATCTATGTTAAGAAAAGAGGATATTTTGTATAGATTGAAGAGGAAATAATCCAAACTTCACTATGTTTTCTGGATTCCACTCTTATTTTTACACCAGGTGTACTATTCACCAAACAAATCCAAGTGAAGATGACCCTCTAGATCAAAAAATTTTGAGAAACCAATCATGTCTTTATGAGGAATGAAGCTTCCACCCTTATTTTCAGAAAACACCATAACAGTGTTAAAGTCGCCTCCCACCAGCCAATCTATGTTGTCCAGTTTGATGGATTTCAATTCCCTCCATAACAGATCTCTTGGGATCACTTAAAACATATCATAAACAAAGGATAATAAATAAACAATAATGTCATACTCAACTCTAATAAAGATATATTGATCATAGATGTCCATTTTTTCTACCAAGATGGAGGAATTCGATAAAATCCATATGTGATTATTTAAGGGGCATCCCTAAAAAATATTCATATTCCAATGCTTTTAGTAAACTCCCTAATATTGTAAGAGAATTTTTTCATTTCTCAAACAACTACTATATCACAGTTATTCCTGGTTTCCTCATTGGAGATGAATTATTTATCTACCCATACTCTTATTCCATTGTAATTAAAAATTATTATTGAGATAATTGAAGAATAGAGAGACCAACACTAGCCCCAAACATTGGAATCCCTTTGGAATAAGAGATAGAAGTAGAAGATAATATCTTTGATTGAGATCTGGTAAAAACAACAGATGAGGGAGACATTGTGATGAGTGGTATCATAGGATCTTCCACCTATGGTTGAGAAAAATCATGCACGTTTAACTAGACCAAAGACAGAAGTGACTTATTTTCATTCACATAAAATAATTTATTGTACCAATTGGAAAAGAAAAATAAGGAGCAAGATGATAGACCAAGGCCCCACTGGATAGGTTATCATTGTGGAGATCCAGAGAGATCTCTCAATTTCCCTTTAGAAACCATCCTTTAATGGATAATAGATTTCACTAGAGGATATATAACTAAGGATGGATAAGGCTATGGGAGGTAGTGGATTAGGGCCCCACATAGAGAATCCATGGAGACAATTTCCACCTGAACCATTATTAGAGAGCGGGGAGGGTATTTAAATAGAAGAATAGAATAAAATAAATCTCCACACCGATCATATTGGTTTCACAATCGAATGGACGAGATGCTCCCACCAATAGATCCAAATATAAACCTTTGATCCTAGTATAATACTGATGTGATGATGGCTAATGTGATACCATATTTCTACACTCTAACATTCTCTGACCAAGGAGGTGATAAGAGGAACAGTATCGAGGCACTAAAGGTTAAACCTATGATTTCCTCAATTCATCATCACCCTCAATGCAAGGAGGAAAATGTGATAGAGGGTAAGAGTTTAGATCCGTTGAAACATAAAATAAGGAGTAGAGGAGTCTTGAATCTGAATAGTATTCTTATCCATGCATAGGTACTCTCCATGTAGTTCTCCAATATATTTTAGAAAAAAACAGTTTTGAAATTGTAGTTGGAGCACATGTATACTTAACAACACCACCGATAAGGGGAACCCCCATCCAGGTTTGACATCCATAAACCATCGGGAGATACAAAATCACTATATATTACATGTTCAGGGACTCCATTAACAATATTTTATGAAATCATCTCTAGAGTCCAAAATGATGAAAAATGTATTCCTATTTTCCTCTGCAAATAAATATGAGAATTGTAAACACCAAGAGAGAATGATGTTCTAGATCCAGTCTTGAGAAGTCTTTTCATCCTTGAATCAATACACTATGGTACACATGATAATATCCAAGGCATATTCAAACACATCGGCTAGAATTCAAATAATTGGTGTCCCGTCAAACATGCTAGTGCAGGAAGAGGTCAGAGAGATAACCAAAACCGAAGAGGAGTTGGGTGTTGATTGAGAAGGAAATCGTTCAATGATGGCCCAGGAGGAAAATATGGTCTATTCGATGAAGAATTATCCATCCATGGGGTGGGGGAAGGAAAACCCCTATAAGCTACTAGATCTAGGGGAGAAGAATGATATGACAACGTAGGTACCTAAACAAGATCCAACTCTATAAAACGTTCTGAAAATTTTGAAATTGTGGAAAACATGAAACACATTCTTCTAAGGGTAATCCATTAATTCTTTATTTAATGAAATTAAATATATCCTAAAATGAATAGCATCTAATAAAATTCCCAAAAAACACCCCAATATGTAACCAGATCTAAATCATTAATGATGATCCAATGACCAGAATAAGAAACCACTATAATTTATAAAAGTAAACAGAAATAATACAAAGACAAACCATACCTGATCAAAATAAATATTTCCTATTACCGTAGGGAACAAAAAATTTAATATAAATAAAAACTCCAAATGTTGAAACTAAGTTATAAATAAGAACATCCTTCAATAAAAAACTCTTTAAATTTGTAATAAATGACTTACTGGGAAGAAAAAAGACACCAACACCAATAAATTATTAGCAACTCTTTCACTATTTCTTATCCTAAATGAAGGCTAATAAAGTCGATGATTTTACACACCTTCACATTCTCATGCCATAACCACAAAATGAACAATAAATTTTGGGAAATCTCATTATATGTTTTATAATCTTAGAAGGTATGAATTTCACAACTCTATTTAGATCCAGAGTGGATTATAGAACAAACATGATTTACATCAAATAACAAGAGGATTCATCATGAGGATCATCATTGAAGACAATTATTTTACAATATTTATTGACCATTATATGAATAAAATTTATATATCTCAACATATTATATCATTATGGTAATTCCTCACAATTTAAATAAATAGTCATTACCTAACATAGGAAAAATTCCCAAACCATAAATTCTTCAAAAAATACTCTACTCACACATCATAAAAATCTTATATTTATAAATATACTACACTAAAAACTAATAATTTTAACAAATCATTCAAAGTAATAAGCTTGAAAAAAACAACGTCCTTCCTTAAAATTACATAACCATTTTAAAATAGATTATTTAATTTGAAAACAAAACAAAATCATCCCTTGAATTTGATATATTTTAAAATGACATAGAAATGAAATAAAATCATTAAAAACAATTTATAAATTTTTTCCATCTATTTCATAACTTTTTTCCCATCATAATAATGAAATTAAATAGTTTATAAAACTCTTCTCATAAAACATGGGAGTTATATTTAAATCCACACATTGAAACTAATTTTTAAATCATTGATTTAAGAGATTATATATTTCTTCCCATAAAAACTATTATAATGTTAAACACATACATGTAATGGAATGATAGGGATCCAATACTCATTCCAAAATACAATATTAAACACAAAAAAATCTAATCAAATTTTTCTTCAATCCATACCCAACTAGTGGAAACCACTTTAGGGACTGTCGAGGAGAAAGAGGGATCAAAATTAGATAACTGATATGGATGAAAAGTTGTGCCTGATTTGGATGAATGGTTTTCTAGTCCATTTCACAACCATTTTGATGTTTTTTAGAAGCTCATTGAACCATCTAAATGATCTCCTTATTGTTTAAACGACTTTTCATTTTAAACATAGAATCCCAAATTTACTTTTGTTTCACCGAAAAATGCATAATAACCCCAAAAATCACCTTCCAAAATTATTAAGGACCCAAATATCATCCTCTCACATGTAATAAATCTAATAATTATGAATAAAATCAAAATTAAAGACTCAATTTCCAACTATCCATTGTAAGTTAAAGATCTAATCGAGAAAGAGCTTTCATGTCTCTACCCATACTAACCTATTGATTTTAGACATCACTATATCTAAACTACCATGTCTCAACCAAAATAATAAGTGGTATTCCTCAAGAACATATTACCCTTCCATGAACCAAGGTTCTGAAACAATTCATAACAAACTTTCTTGGGCTGACCCGACATGTTACTTGACTAGGATCACCACAAGACTAAAGGGTTTTCTTGATCCTCATTGTCTTGAAAATAGTGTATAGAAAGATAGGAAATAACATTTTTGAATTTTTTATCACTCATATAATAGTTAATAATATAGTGTACCATAATTTTCAAACATAAATATTACATCTTATTATATGAATATTAAAATTTAGAACCTTACGATCCAAGCTAGAATCATATAGTTTTAGTGACTTTGTAAACATGGACACATAAAAAACTTGTTTATAAGAGATATACATCATCTCCAAAAATATTATTCCTAAATAACACCCATATTAAACATATAATACATAAAACCTTAATTCATAATTTGGGTAAGGAAACAGAAGAAATAGCGAGCTCAGATTCTCAATAAGGCTAAAAGGGAGGTAACAATGATCCATTAAGAATGAAATGAGGATAAGGGCATGAGAATAAAATATTAAAATTTTATAACCATCCCAACATATAAATTATCATAATATTGAGTCATGGAATATATTAAGGTTTTTCATAAGACATGAACTATAATGTATTTAGAGAACTTGATCTATGACATTAGAAATAAGTTAGTTTCACACACATAAGCATATAAAAACATTTCCAAAGTCAAATATCACTACAATTAATATCATATTGGGTTAGAATTACTACACATTAAATTATATACTTCGTAAATTTACACTTCCAATACAATCATAGTGGAAAGATTCTCTTACTTTATTGGGTCCACTCTCATTCAATTCCATATTATCTCAACAGATTTATATATTTAACTAATGCATTGGATGGATATATAATTTTGGGCCCACCCACAAACAAATTCAAATAATATATATGTGCTTCTCAAGATCATAAAACATATACAAAATCATTACCCATGGAAAAGAAAAAAGTTTCATAAATATTCCACTATTTCATCATAGAATAGCCCTTTGAAAAGAATGAGTTTTCATAAATGTTTCACCATATCATAATTAACCCATGGGAAAAATCGATTTCATAGAATCACCCTTAAAATAATAATCATCATAAGCCATACAAAGAATGAATTTAGCTATTATCACTATATTATATCCCTCTTAAGGGATAAGTAATATTCAAGGATGTTATCATAAATGGAAAATGCCTTTAAAGTATCATAGGAAAATTTCTTAAAGAAAAATACCCTTTTAAAAATAAAATCTCTTATTTAAATTATAAATAATTTCAAAGTGTTAATAAATCATTTTATATGAACATAAATTTGTAAATTGTAAATAAATCATCAAATAATTTGGTGGTAATTATGGTTTGAAATTTTGTCCATGTATTGTATGTTGAAATAGTTATTCCTTTCATATTTTCAGTAGAATGTAAAAAATACTCAATTAGAAAATGAAATGAAGATTAATTTTAATTTTTTTAAAAATCCAATAATGCGTATAAATGAATTAAATCAATCATAGTATAATATAAAAAATCTTCTAGATATCTTTATAAAACATATATTAGGAAGAAAAATACTTTTCTACTAAAGAGATAATTAAAGTTGGTTTTCCATAAAAATATAATTTCAATATCTTGAGTTCTTAAAGAGAGTAAAATCAATGGAAAACATTTAATATCTATAAAAACCTAGAGGAAAATTAAATTTATGGGATTTTTATAACACCCCGAAAGCTTAAAAAATGAACATCATATTTGACAGTATATATAACACATAAAAAAAATCCTAGAAAGTAATATAACATCCAAAAACATTATGATATAATTAAAATTTTAAATAAATTAAATATATTCTATATCTTTAAATGAACTCAATTCTTAGGTACATTTAATTACATACAATAACGACTTTTTTCAATGGCTTGTGTTACACGCAAGACCAAGTTTTATCGAATACAATGAATATTATTATTTGAAATGGAAATTGTCTCAGAGTCTTTAAATTCATTATTATTAAAAAGATTCACTAACTTATCAAAATATATGTTCAAATTCATTGGTTACTATTTACTATTAAATTAATTTAAAAACTAATTTTATATAATGGAATTTGTTTTTTAAAAATCTATTAATATGTGGAAAATGTGTTTTATCTTAATAAATTAAATTAATTACTATTATTGGATGATATTAATGAAATTTATATATTATATATTCAATGAGAAATTTTTAAATTAATAAAATTCATTTTTAGGAATAAGATAAGAACAAATCAAATTTTATGTATAAAAAGCTCTATTTTTCTAAAGACGTGTTTTCTTTCTTTTAATGACGTACTTGTTTTAAAAATAAATTTTTAAAATTATATAAATTATTTTTGAAAATATTAAATTTATTATTTGGAATTGTAATATCATAATTATCTCTATGTGATTTTTTTTATTTTTTTGAGAAATTTCATTTTTTGATGAATAGTGAGAGATACTTCATTTAAATTGAAAAATAACTTTTCTTTTAATTTTTTTAAAATGTTAAATTATAAATTTAATTGATTTTAAAGGAAAATTAGTACAATTTTAAATCCATTAATCAAAATTAGGTATTTGTAACAATTTTATATTTAACCTTGATGTCAAAACAATGTAAAGTTTTGAAAATTTTATCTTTAAAACCCTGTTCTCCTCATGTCTTCATGATTAATTTCAAATTAAATTCTGCAACTTATGTGAATTAAAGTCGAAAATATGGTTTTAATATTTATAATAATTATAATTTATAATGTGATATAATTCCAACTTAATATTTTATTAATTTGATTAGTGAAATAAGTTAAAATTAATTATAATGATTAAGAGGAAACCGAGTTTACCAAGGGAAAAAACATTAAACTTAAGGAAGAAAATAGCCTATAAAATTGTTAAAGAAACATTTATTTACATATTTAAAACATATAACTTATGGTATATATATATTTTTATTTCATCCACTTCATAAGGAAAAAACATGGATGAAATTCATTCCTTTGAACATTTACAAGTTTTCCAGTCACCCTACATAAAAAAGCCCACCCACTCCACCCCTCTCTTCATACCATTAAGACAAATTGGTTTTTCCAATACCCAGCCCAAAAAATTTCCCACTTACATATAATTATCCTATAATAAAAATTAGGGGCATAAATCCAACTTGGGATTACATTAGTGGAAACCTAAAGATGATTCCAGAAGAAGAGGTACTGTATTTCTAAAAATGTTTTTATTTTATTTTTTCTCCACCCTCATCAATTCTTCATATATAATAAGTATAAAATAAAAAAGTTATATTTAATATAGTAATATGTTTATATTTAATGGTATGACCTATAATGAACCAAAATTCCATAAAATGGGTAATAAAATCATCATTTGTGTGTACGACTGACTACAACCTCACGAACTGAAGTCATTAATTTTTTCCATTACCAACTATAATGTATGAGAATAATTATGGAAATACTATATATATATATTTATTATATTTATTATATATTATTTTCTTTTTATAATCATATAACATATACTTTCATTCGTTCCATTATGTGGGAATATGATAACTTCGTTCGTGTGTAAGGAAAACTACCTTTTCACAAAGTGTAGTGATTCATTCATTCATTACATGGAATGTACCAAGGATTAGTTTTATAAAAAATGTGATATATATGAAATAAATAAGATTATGGAATTGTAATATACATATATATAAATTAATTTTCATTATTTCAATATGAAAATAAACTAAAAATAGCGTTCATGGGTACCTACGACATATCATCTTCATGAACAGTGTATTTCATTTTTCTATCAACAAATTTTATAGATTATTATAAATATATATATAATGAATATATATGATATCTATATTAGGGTTTTAATTATTAATATGATGAAATAATTATTGGTTTAAAAAGACTAAATAGTAACAATTCAAAACATTCTTGAAAAACAAGGTAATTAACAACTAAAACAACTAAAACAATAAAAATATTAAATGATTATTAACAAATAGGTGATAAGATTTTATTAAAGGGTCACATATGTAATTATAAATATTTATTTTTATTTTTTAAAATTTAATAGTATTCTTAAAAACATTATATAGGTGATCAATGAGCATTTAACCAAAATAAATCATAAGGTAAGGTATTTCCTCTAAATTTATATTCCATTGAGACTTATTTGTTATTATGCACCAATTCACTTCCATGTGGAGTATATAATGACTCTTTGATATGTAATATCTTGAATAGTTAATTCTTCATGGTATTTTAAGGTCATGTATTATAGGTACCCACCCATAATACACATAGATATTACATCACTTTTATATAATATTTAATAAATTACACAAACACATGGCCAAAGACAATATTAGTTAAGTAACTTTGGATGCATATAAACATAAACACTAGTCCGTAAGTGAGATAAATCATCACACACTATGTTCATAATAACTATAACCTTTATTAAACACATCATATATAAAACATATCTTTAAAACTGGGGGAAATGAACATAAGAAAGAGTGAGATTAGATGCCCAGTAAGGGTAAACATGGTAGATACATAATAATAACATAAACATAAAAATATGATATCCTAATTATAACATTTTAAGGTCACACCCTACATATCAAATATCATCTATATGATTCATGGCATAAAGATTATCAGATCATAAGAAATGGATGATAATGGAATAAATAGAATAAGCCATGAAATAATGACCTAAGAATAAGACATGGAATTATGGAATACAAAAAAACATATTAATTGATTTCCATATTAGTACATGATTATTAACAAGTGCAAATTAGTGGAATGTTTTCATTCCAAAAACCATCTTAGTGGTCAAGGATCACTCCCAATACTATCTTAGTTGTCAAGATTCACTCCCAAGACCATCTTAGTATACAAAGTCCTTTACCGAACTGGGTTCACTCCCTGTTCTAGCCATTTTACATCTCATGAGATATTAATCTTTACATCATATATTTGAGGGAGATATAGGCCCCACTCATCACAAAATTAAATCAACTATATGTCTTCCACAATATCATAAAAAAGCATCAGATCATAACACTTGAAGTAAAATTGGTGTCATAAACATGTCATCATATAATAAAATAAATAATGCAGATAGGTTTTATATTAATTTCATCAATGAATGGCTTGTGAAAATAAGCAAGCTTCATTAGTGTACATACAGTAGAAGAGAAATTACTTTCATTAAATCATGCCCCCAAAACATTAACCATTTAAAGAATGAATATAAATAGTACCCATGGATCATATCCCAAGTAAAAAATGAGTGACACCAAGGGATTAAATATTAGATGGAAATTAATTTTTAAAGATAATTTAGAACATTTCATGAGGAATATATCATTTCTTCTTTAAAAAACTCTTTTAAAAACATAAAACATTTTTAAAATACTTTTATTTGAAAATGACTTTGAAAACTTCTAAAGGAATATTGATACTATTTTGAAAATAATTTTTTAAGAAAATTCTTTGAGAATTTATAACTAAATATTCAAGTTAATGACCATTCTTGGTGGTAGATATTTCCATCCATTACATACACGTTAAAACAATGATTCCTTTCACATTGTTGGAAGAAGTAAAAAGTATCATGATCAGAAAATGATCATAATATTAATTTTAAAACCATTTTTTAAATAGGTTAAACATGGTTAATAATTTTTAAAAAAAATAATTGTAGGAATGTTTTGAAAAACATTTTTAGAAAACATTGTTTTGGGATAATACAGTTTTCTGACTAAATATAGGAATATGATCATATTTTTTTAAAAAAAATTCTTAAACTTATAATGTTACAAAGAGTTATAAAATGGTACAAATACATGAATATGTCATGAATAAAAATAGTAGAATAAGATTTATGAGAATTATTGATAGATGGATAACAAAGTTTCATCAATGGAAGCATAATAACACACAATCCTAATAAAGGATGATATTGTAAAAATAAACTCTTACTACTTTTGTATCGTTGAATCATGATCCCCATGAAAGAATAAAATTACATGATGATACAAATATAATTAAAAGAATGAAATTCATGATATAATATTTTACACAAAAGTATATAAACCTTGAAAAAAAAATATAGGTGCATAAACTAACATGTATCTCAAATAAGAAAAACTGAGACAAAATTACCTTATTGATTTGGTGACTTTCGAATCATAAACCCCATGAACGAGGGATAATAAAATGGATATGTAAATAAAAATAAATTTATGGATAATAACAATATAATAAATTCATGTAAATTATACACACCACACAATAAAATGATTGGTGGATATTACATAAGTTAAGATGAAATAAAATTGAGACTAGAAATCCCCTTCCCTAAAGTATTTACATCCTTCATACACGTTTAAAAAATCTATCTAACAAATATAATTTTTTTATAATTATAAAATTTGACCATATTCATATATAAAATTCCATAAATGATTTTATTATGACTTTATATTACCCGTTTATTATAATTTCAGGAAAAATCTATGCTTCGGGTAAAAAATTATTTGTTTTTAAAATATGTTATGAGTTTTTTCCCTTAATCTTATTACATAGATCATGAATTAATTATTTCAATAATGTAAAATGTGAAATAAATATCATATAAATTCAATATATATATATATATATATATATATATATATAATATTCTATAATTGATACAAATAGGAAATGAAATACATCATTCATAGAGACAGTAGGTCGCATGTATGCATGAATGTTGTTTCCATTTTTTGGTGCATTGAAAGAAAGGAATGAAGGTGATATATATATGTTGCATTATTACAGTAGAATTATTATTTCTCATATACCAAAATTTTTACTAAACCCATCTTTAATAGATTCCATGTATAGAAAGAATGAATCACATCGCTTTGAGGAGGCTTTAGGCCACACAACCACAAACGATGTTATCATATTCCAAAAAAAACTGAAAATTGTGAAGGTATCTATTATATAATAAATATAAAATCATAAATAAATATTAAATATAATATATATATAATATAAAAAAAGTATGTGCATCATTAATACCAATATTGAGATGTGGTAATGGAAGAATGAACAACATAGGTTCTTGAGGCGGTAGTCTATTTTACACAGGAATGATGATTATGTATCCCATTTGATGGAAGTGTATGATTTTATATGCGGTAACCTTGACATTATAACATCTAGGTATATTTATGATACTGGGGTTATTATATAACTATGATACAAAAATAAATTAAGTTTTCTGAGTAAGAAATAAAACAAAAACGTTTGTTGATGAATGTTACATCTTCTTTGGGTATCTTCTTTCTGTTTGCGCCGAAGGACTTCCTTGGTTGGATTATTGAAAAAGTGAGGCTTATAAGATTTAGGTAGAGAATTTTGGAGGTAAAACATATAGTATTTTTTCCAATCAAAATGTATTTTTATCTGTGAATAAGTGAGGGGGTGAGTTCTCTTTTATAGTGGAAGAGGAGTGGAATTCTTGTTAATAAAAAAGGTCAACACTATTGAGAGGCATCCCTTGTATCATGTGCCCAAAAAATGGTAATTTTTTATTAAATATGATAAATTGTAAAAATATTTCTATAAAATGGGATTAGGACAAGTTCATGGTCATTTTTACACATTATGATTTAAGATTAACCACTACATAATCTTATTTTTACATTATTCACTGTAATTAATTTTAATTTCCTTCTCAAATCAATTTTGTAGAAAATTAAGTTGACCTTATTAAAAATTATAATTTAAGTTTATTCCAAATATGGAACCCATTTTTAAAAATTTTAATCCATCAAATGTGATAACATAATTTAAAATTAATCCCGTACACAAGATGAGATGATAAGATTTTAAAGTTAAAAATTGAAAATTTTGAAAAGTTTTTATATCCAATTTCAATGTGAAATTTTTTATAATTCCTTAAATTTTATTAATTTAAGTATAATTTGTATAAATATTATTTATAACCAAATAAAATTAAAATTTATCTATACAAATAAATTAGTTAAAAATAATGCTTTCTACTAAAATTCAATAGTATTCACTATTTATCACAAAAATGAAATATTTCCAAAAAAATAAAAAAATTTAACACTAATAATATTTTTTAATTATGAATTAGAAATTTTATTTTATTTTATAAAATTCAATTTATATAATTTTCAAAAAATAATTTTATTTTTGACAGACACAAATTTCATAAAAAGAAACTTTTTTTGAGAAAATATAATTTTCAAAACATATGGAATTTACTGAAAATTAAATATTTCATTATCAGTATGTTTTATTTATGTAGAAGCATTATAAATCACATTTTAAAATTTGTTATTACTATTCATAATACTATGTTTAATGGCTAGGTTATAATTTTGTTTTGAAAATAATTATACTAATAAAATATTGTTTCATAGAAATTCAGTGTGTCATGTAACTCAAACTAAGCCAATGTTTCCTTTTTGAATGATTAAATTGGTTTAGATTATAATATAATCTTTACATTGTTTATCATTAAATGAAATCCATCAATAAAAATTAATTGATTTGAAAACAATTCATAAAAACTCAAGGTCTTACATTCTACCCCCCGTAGAATGAATGTCGCCCTTGAAATTTGTCATTATAATGTAAAAAAATAAGGATATTTCTGCCTAATCATATCATCAATTTCCCACATAGATTCTTTTAATTGGTTGGTTATTCAAAAAACCTTGACCAGGTGAGTGGTATTTGTTTTGAAGAATTTTCATTGTACGGTCCATAATTTTATCTTTTGTTCCTTATAATAAAGATCCCTCTACAACGGTATGACCTATGAGTTCATTACATATGATGTTTTGGGTATATATTCCTATGGATAGATACCTAGAACCCCTCATGGGATTCAGATATATTTGGTGGAAGAAATAAGTAATATGATACTATCCTAATATGATCATGAATTTCGAATAGAACTATGTACCTAGGGATTATTTTCTCCTTCTTCCTAAATCTCAAAACCTTATTCTAGGGAGAGATTCATAAAAACCCCTTCTCACCAATTTCAAATTTCAGATAACATGGATTGTTATTAGTATATTTTTCTTTTGAATTTGAGTTGTTATGATATGCTACAGAACTGTTTTAACCTTATTGAACATTTCTTAAGCTATCTCAAGACCCAATAGCTTTCTTTATCTAACTTCATTCTAGCACATTTTATCTTTAAATTTTCTTCCATATAAAGTTTCTTAATGGGACATCTAATTGCTTGATTAAAAGATATTTTTGTTTGAAAACTCAACTAGGAAAATATGGTGACCCCAACTGCCGTTGAAATTAAAATAATATGATCTCAACATATCCTCTAGGGTTTGAATTGTTCCTCCTAACTGATCATCTGTTTTAGAATGATTATCAGTGCTTAATCTCAATTTTTAATCAAGGTATTTCTGAAGGATTATCTAGAACTTTTAGGAAAGCCATGTATCCTAATCAGATACAATTGGAAGTGGTACTTCATGTAAATTTACAACTTCTTAACTATATATTTTCACAGGATGATCAAGAGAGAAGTAATCTCTAATAATGATAAAGTGTGCTTGTATGGTGATATAATACTACCCATATAACATTATGCACATTATAGGTTTTGGGGAGTCTAAGGAAAAAATTCATAATTATTTTCCCCCATTTCCATTCTGGAATAGGAAATGGATTCAATATACCCTTAAATATTTTTCTTTAAGCCTTATATCTCTATCATACCAAGGACTAAGATACAAATATGTGATATACCTCTTCATTCCATCCAATGAGAAATATTAATTAAAATTTCTATACTTTTTCATAAATTTTTTAGGAATATAGAATGATGAAATATAAGATTCCACTAATCAATCCTTAATAAAATATGGTATAGAAGGAACACATACAAAGTTCTTTAACATTATTATTTCATTATGATCAAGCATAAACTAATGAACATTTCTATGTTAATTTTTTATCTCTAAATATTCTATATATGCCTCTTTAATATTCACTTGGACATATGGTTGAACATTTAATTGAGAATGATAAGATTTGGTCTTTCCTTTAAGATTTATAGGTTCATCCTTTGAAAATATAGAAATATTGGATCTTTTTTGATCCTCATCATGGATAATCTAGAATGATCCATTCATCTCAAAGAATTGGATACCTTATCTGCTTTCTAACGTTGGTAATGTTTTAAGCAGTCATAATCCTTAATCATCTCCTACCATCTTCTATGGATCCTTTTCAACTCATTTGGTGTGAATATATACATTGATTTTTTTATCAGTATATATATCTCACTTTTCATAATAAATATAATGTCTCCATATTTTTAGTGATAAAATTACCATAGATAACACCAAATCATGTGTGGTGTAATTTTCCTCATGATTCTTTAATTGTCTTCAGGAATTGGCTATAAACATGTTTTTTTATAAATGAACACATCCTAATTGAATCTTGGATGCATTATTATTGATTACAAACCATTATACAGTATAGGGTAATTTATGAATAGGTGTGCTGACTAAACTTCTCTTCATTTCCTTGAAATTTTCCTCACATTCATATTTCAAGAGGAACTTGGCTCCCTTGTAAGTTAACAAGGTCATAGGATTAGATAATCATGATAAATTCTCAAAAAAAATCTATAATATCAGACTAAATAAATAAAACTATGAATCTCAGTCATTGTGGGTGGACTAGGCCAATGTTCAATAGCCTTTATCTTTGATGGATCTATTGATATACCCTCTTTTGAGATTATGTGACCCAAAAAAATGAAACCCTCCATATACAAAATTCATACTTTGTAAATTTTTCAAACAGTTTCCCCTTCTTTAGTGTCTTTAGTACAATTCGTAAGTGGTATTCATTCTCGTACGTTCTCTTTTAATAGATAATGATATCATTTATAATGACTACCACAAACTGATCCAGGTAATATATAAAAACTCTATTCATCAAATCTATGAAGTTAGTAGAGAAACTAATAAGATAAAAAATAATCACTATATATTTAAAGTGTCCATACCTTATACATAATGTCTTCTTGGGTATATCCTCCTTCTTAACCATCAATTTATGATATCTATAATGAAGTTAAATCATTGAAAAGTATTGATCCCTGTCAAATTGATCAAAAAATTTATAAATATGCGGAGTATGATACTTGTTCTCAATTTTTATCTTTTTCATCTCCTGATAATAAATTCGATGTCACATTGATCCATATTTCTTTTTCAAAAAAAAAATTTTCATCGCAAGGTGACACACATGGCCAATTTAATTCCTTGTTAAGGGTTTCTTGAATTTTCTTCTTCAATTCCTATAACTCCACCAGGACCATTCTTGTAACACACTAAGATTTTATGAAAAATATTCTTTTTAATTTTATTGATGTCTTGTGTTGTACGCTACAACAAAGGAGTCTTGAACAACACACAACCCTAACTTGGCTGCATTACACACAATCGCGACCTTCCTCGATAGCATGTGTTGTACGCAATACCAAGATTCACTAAACAACGATATTCTATTAAAATATTATTAAAACTAGCTGTTATGAATAGTAATAACCAATTTTTGAAATTTTGAAAATTTCATCTTTCAAAATGGACTTCATTTTTGAATTCGGAATATCGAAATTAGCCTAGGGTGAAATTTTGATATTTTTCATAAAACATTCCATTTTTGATGAATAGTGAAAACACTAGGTTACTATTAAAAAACCGACTTTTTATTTAAATAATTATTTATTTTTTTTAAATTTATTTTAGGTCAAAATTGATACATAATACCTATATAAGTTCAATGTAATTCATTGGATTCATTGTTTAATAATTTTAGATATATAAAAATTTTATTGAACTTTTGACCGTCTTTTACCCACCTCCTAGGAGAATTTGCAAATTTACATAAAACATAATTTTACCTCTTTTATGACTAGAATTTCAAAATACCGAGAGACACGGTTGATTTCAGTAAGTAAAATGTGGTTCAATGAGATGAAAATAGTTTTTGGTGAATAGTAACTTTTAACTTTTATTTACCACGGTTAAAAGTAAATAGGGTAATTAAGGGTAAAAATGATATTATTATTACCCTAACACGTGTCCTAATTCTATTGGATAATTTTAATTCGACCAAAAACAACCTTAGGAATAAAATATGACCATTTAGGCCCAATTGGATTAGATTAGGACATTTATTATTAATTTATTTAAAGAAGGGTTAAAATAGATAAAATCAATGTGTAATAAGTAAATCATTTTTAATATAGGGTTATACATAAGATAAATTCGAATATAAATATTTATTAGAAAGCTAAAACGATTTCCTACATAATTATATTTTATTTGTAATTTTTAGACTTTAAATAATGTAATTTATTTATGACACAATGATGATGTAGTAATTATCTTATTAATGAAATATTGACATAATTGATGTTATAAATATCCGAATAAATGTAATTTGAGACTTTTTATGAATTACAATTATTTTATATGTTAATATGACATGTTATTGTTGATTTAATTAACTTTTTTAAAATTAATCATTCTGTTATGATTTTCACAAATATCAATTCCCAAATAGTGTCAAAATTGACATAAAATATTTTTTAAAACAAATATTATTTTATTCATTGTTATTATATTCCTAAAAATCTAAGGTTTTGAAAAGTGACTTAGATAAGTTTATATATGTTAATAATAAACAACTTGGGGCTTTTTTGTCTTGTTATAGTAAGTTTATTAACCTTATAGTGTAAGAACACAAAAAGACACAGTAAAAGTAAAATTATCTAACTTAAAGATAAATCTAAATAATATGGTTCAAATAGGAACCTAAACTTGCATAAATTCTATTGGATGAGAGGATTTCAACCCATACCCACCTTATCTTCTAAAGAACTAAATTTGGAGCTATTAAAAAAAGAATATGACTTTATAATAAAATAATAATTTTAGTTATTCCAAAGGTTCCCCTCTCCTCCCTTATAAAAGGGCACCTCCTCCCTCTCTTCCTCACACCACTTTGAGCCTTAAAACTCATCCAAACCATGCCAATTTCTATTCTACACTTCCCTAGAAACATCCTAGAGGTTCTGGTATTCTTCAAATACCAATATTAGTGCCCTAAAAGTAGGTTTCAAAAGGGCGCTTCAAAGAAAAGGTAATGCCCGTTACCGATTCTTTCAACTTTATTTCTTCTTCCACTTCTTCTTCTTTAGTTGTTTCATTATTAATTAATAACATCAGTATCACTCATATACTGATATTTTATTATAATTATAAAACAACCCTATTTCACCATATATCCATCCTACGGAAAACAAAATCACCACGCGTGCGTACGTACGGAATACCGTCTCCACGCCGTGGTGTAATCTGTTTTTCCACCACCACCTTACATAGATGGGTATAATGATGTAAATAAATGATTATTGTAAAGTTATATTTATTCTGAAATAGTATAAATACACTCCAATACAATTACACAATCATGGGAATGATATCAACGCTCGTGCGTACGTACGGACTACCGTCTCCACGAACACGATGAGATTCATTTTCAGTGATTAACCATTCAAGAATGACTATAAAGTATATATAATGAATAATAATGAAATATATGAAATAATAATGCTACTAGATTTATTTATATATATATATATGTATTTCATATATTCAATTCCATTCAATTCAATAAGGAAATGAAAATAGTGTTCATGTGTACGTACGGTCTACCGTCTCCATGAACAGTGTATTTAATTCCCTTTATCGATCTATAATATATATATGTATATAATGAATATATATTATATATAAATCATGTTTTAAATTCTGGAATTATTTAAATCAGGATATAAGTAATAATATCAAGAACGACGAGTCGAAACACATACGATAAATGAACCGATTTTACCCAAAACGCTCTTTAACATGGAATTTACAAAAGAACGGGTAATATAAAGTCATAAGTGAACCATATATGATATCATAAAAATTAATATGATTCTCTAATAATTCAATGACAT
This sequence comes from Viscum album, assembly GCA_963277665.1. NCBI lineage: Eukaryota > Viridiplantae > Streptophyta > Magnoliopsida > Santalales > Viscaceae > Viscum > Viscum album. The sequence continues at coordinate 516,045,556 of OY728163.1, read as the reverse complement.
TATTTAAATCATTATACAGGAGGTTCGGATACATACGAATCATATCGGACATAAGTTAAGGGATAAATTTTCAATCTCATTTTTATCTGAGATTGCTTATACGTATGTATTTACTGGGGTTATGTTTATCATCCATGACCATGTTTTATAAAAATGTTTTCATAAAATGTTTACTATTCTTCCATTAATGTTTAAATTCATTTTTACCCTTTATTTACTTTTTACCACATTGTATGAATGGAATCATTCCTTTGGTTACCATATAAGGTACTTTTTTACTTTTCCAACAAAAGTACGAGGAGAATGTTATTTTTAACTTATAAGGCGTGAACGGATATTTATGGTTTCATAACGCCTCATTTTCAAGAAGTTTCCTCTACAATATTGCATGATTATTTTCAACAAAACCCTTTTATTTTAAAATTTCATGGAATTTTGTGAAAAGAAAATGATTTTAAAGAAGAAAGGATATTTTCCTCAAGAATTCATTTCAAGTGTTTTTCCAAAACTATTTTCCATCTAAGATGACATTATTTCATATGTGTATGTTTCAAGTAATATGTATCTATGATTTAAATGGTATCAATTTTCTTATGATGAAATGATATCAGAATTTTATGGATTATGTTATGATGTCATGATGTTTAAGAATCCCATTTTATTACACGGGTTATGCTATGATGTATGCTTTATGATTTTGTGGCACACGAAAGAATGATTTCATTATGAGATGAGTGAGACCTATATATCCCTCCAATGCTTTGGGTAAAGATTTATATATCATGAGATAGACATGGTTGGAACGGTAAGTTAATCCTATTCAGTGTTACAAGACTGAAACGAGGAGTGAACTCAATTCAGAAAGGGACTTTGTCCACTAAGATGGTCTTGGTAGCAATGCCTTGGCTACTATGGAAATCATGAAATGTGCTGAATGGTTTCCACAATTACATGTTTTATTCCCATTTTATCATGGTTGATTTTCTATTATGATATATGCCTTACGTACATCCATGATTTATGTCTTTACTCACGATTTTTATGTTTAAATTTCATGTTCATGTTTTTATTTCCAAATGTTTGTGGATTTTTTTATGTTATCTATGTTTACCCTTAATGAGTATTTGATCTCACCCTTTTTATGTTTTATTTTCCCCAGGAAGTAAAGAAATGTTTTAGGTAAGGAAAAAAAAGGGGGAAGATCGTTATGGGATTTGTTGAAGATCTTTCACCACGATTAGAAGATTTTATTCTGAGTTTCCAAAGACACTATACTATTACGGTCCTTATGTGTCTGTTTTTGTTATGTATTATGTATTCATCAAAAGTAATGTATTGTCCATGTACGTCAAGCTTCGGGTCTCTACAGTTGGTATCAGAGGAAAGGTTTAGTCAACCTTTGGAAACTAGGATGCGAAAATGTTAGTGAGATCCCTAGAGATATTTCTAAGGTATGTCTATGGATGTCCCTAAGGATAAGTATATGTATAGGATATAGTCCTAGAACTACGGTAAAGATATTAGAATTTAACCTAAGATGTTAGATATTGAAGGTACCCCCCCTTTATTGTGTTGTTTTTTCTAGCATTATTTTTGCCTCTCACACTATTCTTTTTGAGTTTTAGACGATGGCTGGAACCCGAAAGAACTGTTTTGATCAACGTAATGGACAATGCAATGATTGTCTTCTTGAACAAAAAAATATTATGGGAGATGGAGTGCAAAATCGTATTGTTATACTTACACAAGCTATGAATCATTCTAGACTTCCAAATGAGCAGAGAAGGGAACAATATTCTATTGAGTCCTTCATGAGGCAACGTCCACCTTCTTTCAGTGGGTCTTCTGATCCACTTGTTGCTGAAAAATGGATCAGTACCACTGAAAAGTTATTTTCAGTTCTTCAATGTTCTGAACATGATAAAGTCATCTTAGTAGTATATCGTTTGGAAGGTGAAGCTGATCAATGGTCGAATATTATAAAGAATATGAGGCCAAGAGATGAAATTGAGTCCATGGAATGGGACAAGTTTAAGAACTTATTTTTCAAAAAGTACTTCCCCCGTATTCTTCGAACAAAGATGGAGAAGTAGTTTCTTGAACTAAAGAAAAAGGATGATGAATCTGTTGGTATATATGAAGAGAATTTTACAATGATTTTAAGGTATGCATCTGGCTTTATCATCCAACCTGAAAGTAAAATTGATCGATTCTTCAGTGGCTTAAAACCAAATCTTCGAAGGGCATTAGCTATAAGAGACTTTAGTAGCTATGAAAAAATTGTGTGTTGTGATATCAAGGTAGAAATGAAAGTTGGTGTTACATATCCATCTCATGGTTTTGACAAGAAACGAAAGATGGAGTTCAAGGAGAAATTTCATAATAATGGTGAAAAGAAGATGAATGTTTCCTTATGCTCAATGTGTGGAAAGAAGCATGGTGGAGATTGTCTTAAAGGGACTAAACAATGTTTTAAGTGTGGAAAAGAAGGTCATCGTGCAGCTGAGTGTCGAAGTAATGGAAAAAGGGTTGCTAATGGTGTGAATAAAGAAAAGACTGCAGAGAACGCACCAACAACACTTCAATGCTTCAAGTGCAATGAGATGGGGAATTATGCTAATCAATGTCCTAATCCAAGGGTTAATGATGATAGACATGAGCAACCACTTAAGGAAAAGGACAAAGGGAAGTCACATGCGATCACTATTGGTGATGTTGAATATGAAAACGATGTGGTGGAATGATTAAGTGTTTATGTAATGGGATTCCAAAATAATGCTTTATATATTATCGTGGAATATTGGAATATTTATGTATTGGTCAATTGTGGTTTTCAATAATTTTATGGTACCGGTAACCATGGAAAGTGATTGAGAAATTTTGGTAAGCAGATGATATACGCATAATGAAGGTATAAGAAGATAATAAAATGTTTGATTGTATTCTTGAGCTCATGATTGATATAAGGACTAAGTGATATCATGGTTTGAGTATAAGGAATTTTGAGGATTTTGGTAGGTGGAAAGTGTTAACTTTTAACTGCATTCATGTTTTCACTAAGATTCAATGGGTATTCATTTTTTTCAAGAGAATACATGATTAAGGGCTTCAAATGTTTGGAATGTGACCAAAAAGACATATCTCATGATATATGCGGATCAACGATGGTATTAACTTGCTAGTTGTATGAACTCTTTGGTAATCATTTTTACTATAATATGAGATTGGATAGTAGTATTTTGGATAAGCCTAAAGATTGGAACAGATTATGTTGGACATAAGTTAGTATTGTTTAAGGATAGAATCTTTTTCGATATTATTTATGGGATTTTATAGTATTGTAGTTTTAAAAAAGGACAACCTGCAGGATGGGCGATATCCCATCGCGTCGGACAAGGATATTGGAATCGAACCCACAACTGAAGTGTGACTGACCTTTATCACATACAACTGGCCTATAGGAAGTCCCTGGTTAGTATAAACTAGTTTTATTTTATTACGCGGTATGATATATGAATTATAAGTTCATTTTTGGAATCGTATACGATTAACCTCACCATAGATGGACTTATGTATATTTGATAACCTTTGCTAGCCTTTTGTTTGAAACAGATGGAATGACCCATCATTCTATCACATGATCTGTTAACACATCAAGGATAACAAATTCAACTTCATTTCTTTAAGAGATGAAGTGGAAATTGTTCAAAGCACGAACAATAGTGACATTGTACCAAAATAAAGTAAGTATTTATTCTAATTCAAATTCTTCAACTTTAGGGAAATGATCTTGAAAACCAAAAATGTTGTCTTATTTCCCTTATATCCGATGAATCAGATGGTACCTTAGATCATCACAAATATATGGCTCTGTGATTGTTGGCTTTTTCATAGCCATGTTCTCTACCACTCTCCATCAAAACATGATGGTTAGGTTTCTCTTCCATATCTATATTTTCATCTATGTTATCCTATGTGGAAACCCAGTGATTAGTTAATTTAGGTAACCGTTATGTTTCAGACATTAGTTTTTTAATACTGGTTTTGGTTTTCCTTTTTACGATGTGGGTTTATATTAAAGAAACTTTTGAGTAGTAAACCATTTATAACCCCGACGAATTTCGAGGGCGAAATTCATTTTAAGGGGGGTAGAATGTAACACCCCGAGATTTTATGAAAAATATTCTTTTTAATTTTATTGATGTCTTGTGTTGTACGCTAAAACAAAGGGGTCTTGCACAACACACAACCCTAACTTGGCTTCATTACACACAATCGCGACCTTCCTCGATAGCGTGTGTTGTACGCAATACCGAGTTTCACTAAACAATGATATGCTATTAAAATATTATTAAAACTAGCCGTTATGAATAGTAATAACCACTTTTTGAAATTTTTAAAACGTCATCTTTAAAAATGGACTTCATTTTTGGATTCGAAATATTGAAATTAGCCTAGGGTGAAATTTTGGTATTTTTCTGAAAACTTTCAATTTTTGATGAATAGTGAAAACACTGGGTTACTATTTAAAAACCGACTTTTTATTTAAATAATTATTTATTTTAATTAAATTTATTTTAGGTCAAAATTGATACATAATACCTATATAAGTTCAATGTAATTCATTGGATTCATTTTTTTAATAATTTTAGATATATAAAAATTTTATTGAACTTTTGACCGTCTTTTACCCACCTCCTAGAAGAATTTGCAAATTTACATAAAACATAATTTTACCACTTTTGTGAATGGAATTTCAAAAATCCGAGAGACACGGTTGATGTCAGTAAGTAAAATGTGGTTCAATGAGATGAAAATAATTTTTGGTGAATAGTAACTTTTTACTTTTATTTACCATGGTTAAAAGTAAATAGGGTAATTAAGGGTAAAAATGATATTATTATTACCCTAAAACGTGTCCTAATTCTATTGGATAATTGTAATTCGACCAAAAACAACCTTAGGAATAAAATATGACCATTTAGGCCCACTTGGATTAGATTAGGACATTTATTATTAATTTATTTAAAGAAGGGTTAAAATAGATAAAATCAATGTGTAATAAGTAAATCATTTTTAATATAGGGTTATACATAAGCTAAATTCGACTATAAATATTTATTAGAAAGATAAAACGATTTCCTACATAATTATATTTTATTTTTAATTTTTAGACTTTAAATAATGTAATTTATTTATGACACAATGATGATGTAGTAATTATCTTATTAATGAAATATTGACATAATTGATGTTATAAATACCAAAATAAATGTAATTTGAGACTTTTTATGAATTAAAATAATTTTATATGTTAATATTACATGTTAGTGTTGATTTAATTAACTTTTATTGAACTAATCATTCTGTTATGATTTTCAAAAATATCAATTACCAAATAGTGTCAACATTGACATAAAATATTTTTTAAAACAAATATTATATTATTAATTGTTATTATATTCCTAAAAATATAATGTTTGGCCAAATGACTTAGATAAGGTTATATATGTTAATAATAAACAACTTGGGGTTTTTTTGTCTTGTTATAGTAAGTTTATTAACCATATAGTGTAAGAACACAAAAAGACACGGTAAAAGTAAAATTATCTAACTTAAAGTTAAATCTAAATGATAAGGTTAAAATAGGAACCTAAACTTGTATAAATTCTATTTTATGAGAGGATTTCGACCCATACCCACCTTTGCTTCTAAAGAACTAAATTTGGAGCTATTAAAAACAGAATATGACTTTATAATAAAATAATATTTTTAGTTATTCCAAAGGTGCCCCTATCCTCCCTTATAAAAGGGCACCTCCTCCCTCTCTTCCTCACTCCACTTTGAGACTTAAAGCTCGTCCAAACCCTGACAATTTCTGTTCTCCACTTCCCTAGAAACATACTAGAGGTTCTGGTCTTCTTCAAAGACAAATATTAGTACCCTAAGTGGAGGTTTCAAAAAGGCGCTTCAAAGAAGAGGTAATGCCCGTTACCGATTCTTTCAACTTTATTTCTTCTTCCACTTGTTCTTATTTAGTTGTTTAATTATTAATTAATAACATCAGTATCACTCATATACTGATATGTTATTATAAATATAAAACAACCCTATTTAACCATATATTCATCCTACGGAAAACGAAATCACCACTTGTGCGTACGTATGGAATACAGTCTCCACGCCGTGGTGTAATCTGTTTTTCCACCACCACCTTACATAGATGGGTATAATGGTGTAAATAAATGATTATTGTAAATTTATATTTATTCTGAAATAGTATAAATACACTCCAATACAATTCCACAATCATGGGAATGATATCATCGCTCGTGCGTACGTACGGACTACCGTCTCCACGAACGCGATGAGATTCATTTTCAGTGATTAACCATTCAAGAATGACTATAAAGTATATATAATGAATAATAATGAAATATATGAAATAATAATGCTACTGGATTTATATATATATATATATATATATATATATGTCATATAGTCAATTCCATTCAATTCAATAAGGAAACGAAAACAGCGTTCATGTGTACGTACGGCCTACCGTCTCCATGAACGGTGTATTTAATTCCTTTTATCGATCTATAATATATATGTATATAATGAATATATATTATATATAAATCATATTTTAAATTCTGGAATTATTTAAATCAGGATATAAGTAATAATATCAAGAACGACGAGTCGAAACACATACGATAAATGAAACGATTTTACCCAAAACGCTATTTAACATGGAATTTACAAAAGAACGGGTAATATAAAGGCATAAGTGAACCATATATGAAATCATAACAATTAATATGATTCTCTACTAATTCAATGACATTATTTAAATCATTATATAGGAGGTTCGGTTACATACGAAGCATATCGGACATAAGGTAAGGGATAAATTTTCAATCTCATTTTTATCTGAGATTTCTTATACGTAAGTATTTACTGGGGTTATGTTTATCATCCATGACCATGTTTTATAAATTTTTTTTCATAAAATGTTTACTATTCTTCCATGAATTTTTAAATTCATTTTTACCCTTCATTTACTTTTTACCACATTGTATGAATGGAATCTTTCCTTTGGTTACCATATAAGGTACTTTTTGACTTTTCCGACAAAAGTACGAGGAGAACGTTATTTTTAACTTATACGGCGTGAACCGATTTTTACGGTTACATAACGCCTCATTTTCAAGAAGCATCCTCTACAAGATTGCATGATTATTTTCAATAAAACCCTTATCTTTTAAAATTTCATGGAATTTTGTGAAAAGAAAATGATTTTAAAGAAGAAAGGATATTTTCCCCAAGAATTCATTTCAAGTGTTTTTCCAAAACTATTTTCCATCTAAGATGACATTATTTCATATGTGTATGTTTCAAGTAATATGTCTCTATGAATTATATGGTTTCAATTTTATTATGATGAAATGATATCAAACTTTTATGGATTATGTTATGATGTCATGATGTTTAAGAATCCCATTTTATTACACGGGTTATGCTATGATGTATGATTTATGATTTTGTGGCACACGAAAGAATGATTTCATTATGAGATGGGTGGGACCTATATATCCCTCAAATGCATTGGGTAATGATTTATATCGCATGAGATAAACATGGCTGGAATGGTAAGTTAATCCTCTTCAGTGTTAAGGGACTGAAACGAGGAGTGAACTCAATTCAGAAAGGGATTTTGTCCACTAAGATGGTCTTGGTAGCAATGCCTTGGCTACTATGGAAATCATGACATGTGCTGAATGGTTTCCACAATTACATGTTTTATTCCCATTTTATCATGGTTGATGTTCTATTATGATATATTCCTTACATACTTCCATAATTTGTGTCTTTACTCATGATTTTGATGTTTAAATTTCAGGTTCATGTTTTTATTTCCAAATGTTTATGGATTGTTTTATGTTATCTATGTTTACCCTTAATGAGCATTTGAGCTCACCCTTTTTATGTTTTATTTTCCCCAGGAAGTAAAGAAAGGTTTTAGGTAAGGAAACAAAAAGGGGAAGATCGTTATGGGAGTTGTTGAAGATCTTTCACCGTGATTAGAAGATTTTATTCCGAGTTTCCAAAGACCCTAAACTATTACGGTCCTTATGTGTCTGTTTTTGTTATGTATTATATATTCCGCAAAATTAATGTATTGTCCATGTACCTCAAGCTTCGGGTCTCTACAGTTGGTATCAGAGGAAAGGTTTAGTCAACCTTTGGAAACTTGGATGCGAAAATGTAAGTGAGATCCCTAGACATATTTCTAAGGTATGTCTAGGGATGTCCCTAAGGATAAGTATACGTATAGGATATAGTCCTAGAACTACAGTAATGATCGTAGAATTTAACCTAAGATGTTAGATATTGAAGGTACTCCCACTTTATTGTGTTGTTTTTTCTAACATTATTTTTGCCTCTCACACTATTCTTTTTGGGTTTTAGACGATGGCTGGAACCCGAAGGAACTGTGTTGATCAATGTAATTGACAATGCAATGATTGTCTTCCTAAAAAAAACATGTTATGGGAGATGGAGTGCAAAATATTATTGTTATACTTACACAAGCTATGAATCATTCTAGACTTCCAAATGAGCAGAGAAGGGAACAATATTCTATTGAGTCCTTCATGAGGCAACGCCCACCTTCATTCAGTGGGTCTTCTGATCCACTTGTTGCTGAAAAATGGATCAGTACCACTGAAAAGTTATTTTTCAGTTCTTCAATGTTCTGAACATGATAAAGTCATCTTAATAATATATCGTTTGGAAGGTGAAGCTGATCAACGTTTGAATCTTATAAAGAATATGAGGCCAAGAGATGAAATTGAGTCCATGGAATGGGACGAGTTCAAGAACTTATTTTTCAATAAGTACTTCCCTCGTATTCTTCGAACAAAGATGGAGAAGGAGTTTCTTGAACTAAAGCAAAAGGATGATGAATATGTTGGTATATACAAAGCGAATTTTACAATGCTTGTAAGGTATGCATCTGGATTTATCATCCAACCTGAAAGTAAAATTGATCGATTCTTCAGTGGCTTAAAACAAAATCTTCAGAGGGCATTAGCTATAAGAGACTTCAGTAGCTATGAAGAAATTGTGTGTTGTGCTATCAAGGTAGAAATGGAAGTTGGTGGTACATATCCATCTCATGGTTTTAACAAGAAACGAAAGATGGAGTTCAAGGAGAAATCTCATAATAATGGTGAAAAGAAGATGAATGTTTCCTTATGCTCAATGTGTGGAAAGAAGCATGGTGGAGATTGTCTTAAAGGGACAAGAAAATGTTTTAAGTGTGGAAAAGAAGGTCATCGAGCAGCTGAGTGTCGAAGTAATGGAAAAAGGGTTGTTAATGGTGTGAATAAAGAAAATACTACAGAGAACGCACCAAGAACACTTCAATGCTTCAAGTGCAATGATATGGGAAATTATGCTAATCAATGCACTAATCCAAGGGTTAATGATGACAGACATGAGCAACCACTTAAGGAAAAGGACAAAGGGAAGTCACATGCGATCACTATTGGCGATGTTGAATATGAAAACGATGTGGTGGAATGATTAAGTGTTTATGTAATGGGATTCCAAAATAATGCTTTATATAGTATCGTGGAATATTGGAATATTTATGTATTGGTCAATTGTGGTTTTCAATAATTTTATGGTACCAGTAACCATGGAAAGTGATTGAGAAATTTTGGTAAGCAGATGATATGCGCATAATGAAGGGATAAGAAGATAATGAGATGTTTGATTGTATTCTTGAGCTCATGATTGATATAAGGACTAAGTGATATCATGGTTTGAGTATAAGGAATTTTGAAGATTTTGGTATGTGGAAAGTGTTAACTTTTAACTGCATTCATGTTTTCACTAAGATTCAATGGGTATTCAATTTTTTCAAGAGAATACATGATTAAGGGCTTCGAATGTTTGGAATGTGACCAAAAAGACATATCTCATGATATATGTGGATCAACAATGGTATTAACTTGCTAGTTGTATGAAATCTTTGGTAATCGTTTTCACTATAATATGAGATTGGATAGCAGTATTTTGGATAAGCCTAAAGATTAGAATGGATTATGTTGGACAAAAGTTAGTATTGTTTAAGGATATAAGTTTTTTCAATATTATTAATGGGATTTTATAGTAATGTAGTTTTAGAAAAAGTACAACCTGCAGGATGGGCGACATCCCATCGCGTCGGACAAGGCTATGGGAATCGAACCCACAACTGAAGTGCGACTGGCCTTTATCGCATACAACTGGCCTACAGGAAGTCCATGGTTAGTATAAACTAGTTTTATTTTATTACGCGGTATGACATATGAATTATAAGTTCATTTTTGGAATCGTATACGATTAACCTCACCATAGATGGACTTATGTATATTTGATAACTTTTGCTAACCTTTTGTTTGAAACAGATGGAATGACCCATCATTCTATCACATGATCTGTTAACACATCACGAATAACAAATTCAACTTCATTTCTTTAAGAGATGAAGTGGAAATTGTTCAAAGCACGAACAATAGTGAGATTGTACCAAAATAAAGTAAGTATTTATTCTAATTCAAATTCTTCATCTTTAGGGAAATGATCTTGAAAACCAAAAATGTTGTCCTATTTCCCTTATATCCAATGAATCAGATGGTAACTTAGATCATCACAAATATATGGCTTTATGATTGTTGGATTTTTCATAGCCATGTTCTCTACCACTCTCCATCAGAACATGATGGTTAGGTTTCTCTTCCATATCCATATTTTCACCTATGTTCTCCTATGTGGAAACCCAGTGATTAGTTAATTTAGGTAACCGTTATGTTTCAAACATTAGTTTTTTAAGAATGGTTTTGGTTTTCCTTTTTACGATGTGGGTTTATATTAAAGAAACTTTCGAGTAGTAAACCATTTATAACCCCGACGAATTTCGAGGGTGAAATTCATTTTAAGGGGGGTAGAATGTAACACCCTGAGATTTTATGAAAAAATATTCTTTTTAATTTTATTGATGTCTTGTGTTGTATGCTAAAACAAAGGAGTCTTGCATAACACAAAACCCTAATGTGACTGCATTACACACAATCACGACCTTCCTCGATAGCGTGTGTTGTACGCAATACCGAGTTTCACTAAACAACGACATGCTATTAAAATATTATTAAAACTAGCCGTTATGAATAGTAATAACCACTTTTTGAAATTTTGAAAATTTCATCTTTAAAAATGGACTTCATTTTTGGATTCGGAATAGTGAAATTACCCTAGGGTGAAATTTTGGTATTTTTCTGAAAACTTTCAATTTTTGATTAATAGTGAAAACACTGGGTTACTATTTAAAAACCAACTTTTTATTTAAATAATTATTTATTTTATTTAAATTTATTTTAGGTCAAAATTGATACATAATACCTATATAAGTTCAATGTAATTCATTGGAGTCATTTTTTAGTAATTATATATATATATAAATTTTATTGAACTTTTGACCGTCTTTTACCCACCTCCTAGGATAATTTGCAAATTTACATAAAACTTAATTTTACCACTTTTGTGAATGGAATTTCAAAAAACCGTGAGACACGATTGATGTTAGTAAGTAAAATGTGGTTCAATGAGATGAAAATAATTTTGGGTGAATAGTAACTTTTTACTTTTATTTACCATGGTTAAAATTAAATAGGGTAATTAAGGGTAACAATTATATTATTATTGCCCTAACACATGTCATAATTCTATTGGATAAGTTTAATTCGACCAAAAACAACCTTAGGAATAAAATATGACCATTTAGGACCACTTGGATTAGATTAGAACATTTATTATTATTATTTTTAAAGAAGGGTTAAAATAGTTAAAATCAAAGTTTAATAAGTAAATCATTTTTAATATAGGGTTATATATAGGATTAATTAGACAATAAATATTTATTAGAAAGCTAAAAATATTTCCTACATAATTATATTTTATTTGTAATTTTTATACTTTATATAATTGAACTTGTTTATGACACAATGATGATGCAGTAATTATTTTATTAATGAAATATTGACATAATTGATGTTATAAATACCCAAATAAATGTAATTTTAGACTTTTTATGAATTAGAATAATTTTCAATGTTAATATGACATGTTAGTGTTGATTTAATTAACTTTTTGTGAACTAATCATTAGGTTGTGATTTTCACAAAAATCAATTACCAAATAGTGTCAAAATTGACATAAAATAGTTTTTAAAAAAATATTATATTATTAATTGTAATTATATTCCTAAAAATCTAAGGTTAGGACAAATGACTTAGATAAGATAATATATATTAATAATAAACCACTTGGGGTTCGTTTGGCTTGTTATAGTAAGTTTGTTAACCTTATAGTGTAAGAACACAAAAAGACACGGTAAAAGTAAAATTATCTAACTTAAAGTTAAGTCTAAATAATAAGGTTAAAATAGGAACCTAAACTTTCCTAAATTCTATTTTATCAGAGTATTTCAACCCATCCCCACCTTAGCTTCGAAATAACTCAATTTGGAGCTATTAAAAACCGAATATGACTTTATATTAAAATAATATTTTTAGTTATTCCAAAGGTGCCCCTCTCCTCCCTTATAAAAGGGCACCTCCTCCCTCTCTTCCTCACACCACTTTGAGCCTTAAAGCTCGTCCAACCCCTGAAAATTTCTCTTATCCACTACCCTAGAAATATCCTATAGGTTCTGGTCTTCTTCAAAGACCAATAATAGTTCCCTAAGAGGAGGTTTCAAAAAGGCGCTTCAAAGAAGAGGTAATGTCGGTTACCGATTCTTTCAACTTTATTTCTTCTTCCACTTCTTATTCTTTAGTTGTTTCATTATTAAATAATAAAATAATTTTAAATAATATACTGATATTTTATTATAATTATGAAACAACCCTATTTCACCATCTATCCATCCTACGGAAAACGAATTCACAACGCGTGCGTACGTACGGAATATCGTCTCCATGCCGTGGTGTAATCTGTTTTTCCACCACCACCTTACATGGATGGGTATAATGGTGGAAATAAATGATTATTTTAAAGTGATATTTATTCTGAAATAGTATAAATACACTTAAATACAATTACACAATCATGGGAATGATATCATCGCTCGTGCGTACGTATAGACTACCGTCTCCACGAACGTGATGAGATTCATTTTCCACGATTAACCATTAAAGAATGATTATAAAGTATATATAATGACTAATAATGCAATATATGACATAATAATTCTACTATATTTATTTATATATATATATATATATGTATGTCATATACTCAATTCCATTCATTTCAATAAGGAAACAAAAACAGCGTTCATGCGTACGTACGACCAACCGTGTCCATGAACGGTGTATTTCATTCCTTTTATCGATCTATAATATATATGTATATAATGAATATATATTATATATAAATCATGTTTTATATTATGGAATTAATTAAATCAGGATATAAGAAATAATATCAAGAACGATGAGTCGAAACACATACGATAAATGAAACGATTTTTCCCAAAACGCTCTTTAACATGGAATTTACAAAAGAACAGGTAATATAAAGTCATAAGTGAACCATATATGATATCATAACAATGAATATGATTCTCTAATAGGTCAATGACATTATTTAAATCATTATACAGGAGGTTCGGATACATACGAAGCATATCGGACATAAAGTAAGGGATAAATTTTCAATCTCATTTTTATCCGAGATTACTTATAAGTAAGTATTTACTGGGGTTATGTTTATCATCCATGACCATGTTTTCTAAAAATGTTTTCATAAATTGTTCACTATTCTTCCATGAATTTTTAAAGTCATTTTTACCCTTTATTTACTTTTTACCACATTGTATGAATGGAATCTTTCCTTTGGTTACCATATAAGGTACTTTTTGACTTTTCTGACAAAAGTACGAGGAGAATGTTATTTTTAACTTATACGGCGTGAACAGATTTTTACGGTTTCATAACAACTCATTTTCAAGAATCTTCCTCTACAAGATTGTATGATTATTTTCAACAAAATACTTTTCTTTTAAAATTTCATGGAATTTTGTGAAAAAAAAATGATTTTAAAGAAGAAAGGATATTTTACTCAAGAATTCATTTCAAGTGTTTTTCCAAAACTATTTTCCATATAAGATGACATTGTTTCATATGTGTATGTTTCAAGTAATATGTCTCTATGATTTAAATGGTTTCAATTTTCTTATGATAAAATGATATCAAACTTTTATGGATTATGTTATGATGGCATGATGTTTAAGAATCCCATTTTATTACATGGGTTATGCTATGACGTATGATTTATGATTTTCTGGCACACGAAAGAATGATTTCATTATGAGATGGGTGGGACATATATATCCCTCCATTGTATTGGGTAAATATTTATATCTCATGAGATAGACATGGAAGGAACGGTAATTTAATCTAGTTAAGTGTTACAGGACCGAAACGAGGGGTGAACTCGATTATGAAAGGGACTTTGTCCACTAAGATGGTCTTGGCAACAATGCCTTGGCTACTATGTAAATCATGTCATGTGCTGAATGGTTTCCACAATTACATGTTTTATTCCCATTTTATCATGGTTGATGTTTTATTATGATATATTCCTTACGTACTTCCACGATTTATGTCTTTGCTCAAGATTTTGATGTTTAAATTTCATGTTCATGTTTTTGCTTCCAAATGTTTATGGATTGTTTTATGTTATACATGTTTTCCCTTACTGAGCATTTGAGCTCACCCTTTTTATGTTTTATTTTCCCCAGGAAGTAAAGAAAGGTTTTAGGTAAGGAAACAAAAAGGGGAAGATCGTTATGGGAGTTGTTGAAGATCTTTCACCCTGATTAGAAGATTTTATTCCGAGTTTCCAAAGACACTAAACTATTACAATCCTTGTGTGTTTGTTTTTGTTATGTATTAAGTATTCCACAAAAGTAATGTATTGTCCATGTACTTCAAGCTTCGGGTCTCTACAATTCTATTGAGAGTACATGAAATTAGTGTGTTATCAAGTATGAGTTCTATTGAAAACTCAACATCACATTTTTTGAAGGCATGGATACTTTTTAAAAAATACATCCCAAAATTAATGAATAATTGGAATATCATTTATTTTGGGTTTATCCCCAACCATTTGAGACAAACAATCAATCTATATGGGAATTAAGACCCATACTATAGATGCAATCTCCATTGTAATTTTATATTTATCATCACATCAATAGAGGATTGGAAGTTGGTTTGAAATATAAAATTGTAACTTCAATTACTTCATAATTGATGTGATATTTATGTATAAAAATTAAATCTATGCCTTATATGATCTCAATATGAACTAGAGGAACAAAAAATATATTTCCAGAACACACATTCCCTGAAACATTAACTGGAGATGAATTATAGACTTGAGATGTGATCATTATACCATTAGGGGGTTCACTATAATTACCCATCTAATAATTTGGGTAGCATATTAAAAACCTTAGAAAATTATTAGGGTATGAAAGTGTGTTTAGATTCTAAATAATATAATACATTATCAGTTTTATAGTGGATGGTAAGCATACCATTAACCATGTTGTTATATCACCCCCTGTCAAAAATAGTGATCGCATGGGATTTCCCCATTTCTCTAATCATTAGAGGTTGATGATTTCAACCATTATCATTAAACCTATGGTTTGGGATCAAGTTAGCATAATTCCCATGCTCCTTAAACTTGAAGCACTAAAGAGGGAGAGGTTCATTATCTTCATCCGTCTCTCTATTCAAATTGTTATAAAACATTTTCCCATTATTCATCAATAAATTTCTCAATGGACTTCCTTTAGACCTGAAAAACATTTATTACACCCCTTAATAAAATTTCCTCCATTATTATTCCCACACTCATATCATTAAGGATATCTTGTGTTCTTCTCTCCATGGTTTTTAGATTTTTGATTTCACTCTATCTTCCTTTTCTTTTTAAAACATTGATATTGACACATAACTCCAACTTGTATTTCCACCTTAATGGAACAATGCCCAATATCTTCAAAGATAATGAATTACATTATTTTTATCACCATTTAAAGACTTTGTTTTAATCTATTGAAGAATATATCAACCTTTCTGTCAGGATGGATGATAATACTAGAAGAATACCTTGGAAGTCTTGTAAGATTTGATTTATATGTACCAATAGATTCATCATTCCTTTTCTTTAACTCTAGAAACTACATATTCACATTCATATGAGGAATATGAGAAAAGTGATTATTGAAAAAAAATATCTTGAACTCACCCTAATCTAAATAGTAAATTTAATCTTGTTACCTTATATTATTTATCAGAGGGCACCATAGGTCTGTTATTCCTTCTAAATGATAAACAACCAGAATGAATTTTTCATTTTATGAAAACTGATGAATGTAAAATATCCTTTTAGTTGTATTGATACATTTCTCATAAATAGGTGGATCATAATACTCATCAAAGGAAGGTGGATTATTCTTTATAAATAACTCAACATAATTTTCTTCCCTCTATTTCTCATTAAAAAGTCCATCATGATTCATATATTGATAAATTTTTGTGATCATCGTAATGGGATATTCAATTCTCGCTCCCATATCATTC
This sequence comes from Viscum album, assembly GCA_963277665.1. Classification (NCBI taxonomy): domain Eukaryota; kingdom Viridiplantae; phylum Streptophyta; class Magnoliopsida; order Santalales; family Viscaceae; genus Viscum; species Viscum album. Next base: position 516,028,844 of record OY728163.1, on the reverse strand, counting down.
ATCTACTCAAGAGTAGAATCATTGAATTTCACATCACACTAATAATTGATGAAGTTCTTTGGGGTTCCATCCATTAACTAAAACCAAAAAATAATAGTGTAAGAAACCATTATCATTTTGGGAACTATGGAATCCTCAAAAACCACTTATAGGATGTTTAAATCGTGAGACCTTTTTCTTTAACATGTGGAACCTTATGTTTTTCCTAGTTCATTTATAGTCATTATCTATTTAGATCATTCATGGTGGTTCCTAATGTTTTTTTTAATTCCCAAAGCATATCCCCCAAGAGTGTCAAATCAGTTGTGCACAAGGTCCATCTTTTTTTCACTCATTACCAATCGATTATATCTCAATACATTGTTTTTTGGGTTGTTTCTCCCATGTACATTTTTTTGAGATACAAATCCACTTGTAGTATCTGGATAATAATTTATTCATAGGAAATAACTCAATATATCCATTATAAAAAATTCTAATATATTTTTTCCATACTTTGATTCATCCTTAGACTTATCCTTTGAGACACGTCTATAGGAATATCACTAGGGATTTATTACCCTCGATTCAAAAGGTTAACTGGAACTTTACTCTGATACCAACTATAATTGTCTGCACTGAACATACGTACACATTGCATCACTTTTTTAGAATATTTAATTCATTACATAAACACATTCACAAAGACTGTGTTAATTTAGTGCCTTTGAAAACATGGAAATATAAACATTGGTCCATAAGTGTGCTACATCATATTCTACTTTGTGAGTTATAACTATAACCCTTCTTATAAAAATCTTACATAATACACATCATCATAACTTGGTGAAAGGAAACATAAGAAAGGGTGATATTAGACGATCAGTATGGTTAATAAAGGGAGATACATAAGCATAATAAGAGCATAAGGGTATGACAACATAAGTTTTACATTTAAATATCATACACTTGATATCAAAGATCATATACATGAGTCATGGAATAATGATTATAAGTTTATAAGACAAAAATCATAATTGAATAAAGATCATAATCCATGAAATAATAACCTCAAAATAAGACATATAATTGTGGAAAACAAATTAATATATAAAATTACATCCATAGTAGTCGAGTCTTACATCCAAGTCTAACTTAGTGGAATGGGATCACACCACAAAACATCTTAGTAGTCAAGGTTCAATTCCAAGACCATCTTAGGAGTCAGTATTCCCACTTAATAACAACTTACCAAAAAATGTCCTTTACTAAATTGTGTTTCATCCCCATTCCAACTTTGTCTATCTAATGAGATACAAATCATTACACAATTAATTAGAGGGACATTTAGGACCCACCTATAACAAAATAAAATAATGTCTATGTGTTCCACAAGATCATAAAAATTCATTATATAAGAACACATGAAATGAAATGGGTATCATAAAAATTTCCACATAACATAACTTTTGAAGAAGATATAGGTTTCATATTCATTTCATCAAATAATAACCCATGACATGAATGAGGTTTCATAAGTGTATAACTCATGCAAGAGAAATTAGCTTCATAAATATCATTCCAACAAAACATTATCCATTTGATGAAAGAATATTATTGGTCTCCATGGATCATATCCATAGTAAGTCATGAGTTACTCCAATGGATTTCTAATTAGATGAAAAATAATTTTGAAAAAACATTTAAAAAATTTATTAAACAAACTATCATTTTTTATTTGAAAAACAATTTTTAAAACAAAAACAAATTATGAAAAATTTCCTATTAAAATAACATTGAAAACATATAAATGAATTTTGAAACCATTTTGAAAATATATTTATACAAAAATTCCCTTTAAATAATATAAATTATGATTTGAGGTAATCATTGGTCATTGAGAAAGATATTTCTACTCATACTATACTTGTTAAAAAAATATTCTTTTTATATTGTAGGTAAAATTAAAAAAGAGACTTGATTATAAGACGATAAAAATATTGATTTTAAAACCGCTTTGTAAAAATATAATATATGATTCATTTGTTTTTTAAAAATCATTGTTTAATATTTTCTAAAAACATTTTTAGAAAACATGGTTTATAAAAAAACATATTTCTACCAAAGAGAGGAATAAAGTAATATTTTATTTAAAACATTTTCTTCATCATCATAAGTACCAATGAGTGGAAAATGGTACCAATACATGATGATATCACAAATAATAATATAAAAATAAATTTCTTGATATTTCTTGAGATATGGATTATAATATTTCATCAATGGATGCATAATAATAAAAAATACCGATAAAGGATGAGACAGTAGAAATAAACTCTTATCACTTTGGTAGTTCTGAATCATAATCCCAATGAGATAATAAAATTAAATGACAGTTAAAATATCATTTTAATAAGTATATTCATGAAATTCCATGTAAAATTTCTTTATATACTTCTTATAAAATATTGTGGGTGTATTCTAAAACATTTTTCTCAATGATGGAAAATTGAGAAAAAATTACCTTACATATTTGGTAACTTTTGAATTATAAACCCCATGAATGAGAGATCATCAAATTTACATGTAAATACACATATATTTAAGGATAAATTTGATATAAGACAATTCATGGTCAGTATATATACCATATAAAAGAAACTAGTGTTGAATATGGAATAAGTCCCAAAGAAAGAAAAATGAGACTACAAATCCACTTACCTTATGTCTTGGATTTCTTTGTACACATTCAAACATACTGTATAATAAATATAGGTTTATTTACATATAAAATAGAACCATATTAATATATATAAAACAATATATTATTTTTTATGACTTTATATTACCCATTTATTAAAAATTTCATGTTAATTCTTTCTTTCGGGTAATAACCACTTTGTTTTTCATATATGTTTTGTATTTTTATTCTTGATAATCATAAATATATCATGATTTATATAATTAAATAATTTAAAAAAATATATAAATATTATTTATATCAAGTATATATATATTTATAATAATCTATAAATGATGTAAATAATAAATGAAATACATCGTTCATGAAGATTGTAAGTCGTATGTATACATGAAATCTGTTTCCATTTCTTATCAAATTAAAAATAAAAACAACTGAAATATACATATATATATTATCATTATAGTAGAATTATTATGTCACATATAACACATATTTTTATTAAACCCATCCTTAATACATTTCATTAAAATCATGAATGAATCACATCGCTTTGAGGATGTGGTAGTCCGCACTTCCACAAATGATGTTATCATATTCCCAAAAAATGGAAATCATGAATCTATGTGTCATATAATAATTAAATAAGCATAAATATAATCTAAAAATAATATAAATAATATAAAAATAGTATAACCATCTTTATTCCCAACCGTGAGAGATGTTAATGGGCGAATGAAAGACATTGGTTCACGAGGTGGTAGTCTACATGACACAAAATGATGATTGTGTATCCCATTTTATGGAACTGCGTGATATTATAGTTTTTAACCTTAAAAAATAATATATTATTATATTTAAGATACCGAGGATATTATATAATAATTATATAAAATAAATTAATAGGTTTGAGTAATAAAAAAATAAAAATGTTCATTGATAAATGTAACCTCTTCTTTAGGTATCTCTTTTAGGTTTTCATTAATGACTTCATGGTTGGATTTATACTAAATTTGAGGCCTCTAGGATCAATTAAGGGAATTTATAATGATATTTGGATATATTATGACCAAGAAAAATGGCATGATATGTGTGAATAAGTGAGGGGTGAGTTCCATTTTATAGAGGAGGAGGATTAATATTCATGTCTATACAAATAGACAAAAACAATTGAGAGGAATCCCTTAAATAATGTGTCTCCAATAAGGGTAATGTTTTTATTAAAAAAAATTAAATGATATAAATATTCCTATAAAATATGTTTCCAATAATTTAGTGTCATTTGGAAATATTATGTTTTATGTTTAACCACAATGTAATTTTTTCACATTAATTATTTTAATTAATTTTAATTTCTTTCACTAATCACATTGGTCAAAAATTAATTTATCCTAATTTGAAACTAAAAATTATGATTAATCTAAACTTGGAACCCAATTTTCAAATTCTAGTCACATAATTGGAAGAAAGTAATTTAAAATTAATCCCATAGATGGGATGAGATGATGGGTTTTAAAGTGAAAGAGTTCGAAAGTTCGAAATGTTTTTATATAAAAATTAAATATACAATTGGTTACAATGAATTAAATTTGATTACTTTATGTATAATTTATCTAAAATTATTGGAAACTAAATAAAAATATAATTTGATAATATAAATATATTTTATGAAAATGAAATTTTCTATTATAATTCTGTAACTTTCATTTTTCATCTAAAAAATTAAATATATCATAAAAATCCATAAAATTAACCCTAACCTAATTTAGAAATTCTTAATCCAAAAATGAAAATTATTTTTTAAGAATTAAATTTCTAAAATTGTCAAAATTTATTATTTTTATTTTTCATAAATATTTAAAAATAATTTTTTTGAGAAAATACTATTTTCAAAAAATATATATTTTACTGAAATTATATATTTCAATATAAATTTACTTTATTTATATAAAAACATTATAATCTGTATTTAAAAATTAGTTGTTAATATTCATATTACAATTTTTAATGGCTATGTTATAATTGTAGTGTTTGGAAATTATAACAATAAAATCTTGTTTCTTTGTAACTAAGTGTTACGTGTTACACAAGAAGAGATGATATGGCATTTAACACAAGTTTAAATTTGTTTATAGTGTAACACAATATTACCATGTTTTATAATGTAATGAAATCTATGAAATATATTTTATTTATCCAAAAAAATTCAAAAAAACATTTTGTTACAAATTTGAATTATTTCGTCCTAGGTGATTTGATTTTATGTGATATAAGTTAATGTAAAATCTCACTTTCTTTTGTGAGTGTTAACTTTCTCTCAAAATAATCACATTATTATAATAATTTTTTATTGTAAATTGAATTTCACATAAATATCAAAATTCTTGTGTGATGGATAAGATTATCTCCTAAAACATATACAATTTTTACATTCGGTGTTAACCTTGAATGTTATTTATTAACTGGGGAAATATAGATAAATCGGTATCCTTTACTCAATATAGATATTTGATAATGATTATTGTTCATAAATAAAATCTATTATTAAATATATGATTAATCCTTTGTAAATGTAGTGATGAGTGGGCTCTGCACTTTATATAACCCCATGTTTCATCGACAGATCTGATGAGACACATCAATTACCAAATTAAACAGGTTTCTACCTAAAGTTTAAAACTTTGTAGATGATAGATATTAAAAGTTGATGTATTATTGTTCCAGAGACATGATTTTTAATAATAAAGAATCATATTATTTTTTTCATCATTATTATCCATGAAATATTCGTATGATAAAATATTTTCATGTATTTCATTCTCAATTTATTGATTAAATGAAACGAGTTTTCAATTATTCAACATTCCATATTTTTTATTCTTATAGATTCATTATTTCTTCCTCTTTGCTTAACCCTTATGAAGATTTTGAGCTCACCATTATTTTATTTCCCTTCCCTGTGTTTTGAAGTTGAGTTATTGGAATGATTTTTATGGATGATAAGATTTTACAGTTGTTATTATTTATTTTATTTTCTCATTTTAATATGGGTATCATGTATATAATCTGGTTTTTAAAAACTACTAAATTATTTGGAAATTTAAGATTGGAATCTTGTATCTATGATAATGTAATAAAGGAACCGACTTTGGGGTAATATGGTTGGGGTTATTATCAGAGAAAAATTAGTATTATCCTTGGAAACTAGATGTAAAATACATAGATTAGTGAATATAACCTTATAATAGATATTGAAGATATGTATACAAGAACAACCTATGGTTTTGGTAAGGTATATATTTTGTAGTAATTTCTATAAATACAACCTTGCATGTATAAAAAAAGTGGATATGATTCTACAACAGATGTACCTAGGGGTAATAACATCGAAAATAGAACATCAGGATTGACTCGAGTGTAACCCAGTACACGAAAATGGGAATTATTGCACATTTGGTTTGACACATTTGTGGGATATGATTATGATAATTCACATTTTCATTATAAACAATTATGAAGGATTTCAATATGATGATACCCACAAATAAACCATGATTATTATTATAAGATTAGATATGCATTAATTTTTCAATTTATGTTAACTGTTACACCATATTTAGAATTATAAAAAGATCATAATTATATGATCTATTCCCAAATATGACATTGTTTAGAGATGAATCCTAGAAACAATAAAGGTATTAATATTTGTGACTAGTAAAAATATTTATATAACGAGGAAGCTAATATAGCTAGTATTGGAACTAAGAAAGTTAGGAATATATTAGGGTTTCTTAATAAAATTATGACACAATGAGATTCTCTAAATCAATATTTTTATACGCAAGAAAGGCCCACATCATTTAGTTTGACTATTGATCCAATGAAATATGAGTAATGGATAAATTATTTGGAGGATATATTTATGGCATTGAGATGTGGTGAAATGGAAAAAGGTTTCACTTGAATTGTATTATTTCAATGGTGATTCTTACCAATGGTTTTGTTGCTCTAAAATACTATATAGGGAGTGGAAGTAGATCTCATGGAATGTGAAACTTTTAAAGATACATTATATGATAAATATTTTCCTAATTAGGAAAAAATGATATTAAGAGAATGTTACTTATTTTAAAAAAACTGAAGAAGAAGGTGTTTTAGAGTATTAAGTGATGTTTAGATGGTTATCTAGGTATGATATGGAATATATACACAACACAAAATGTAATATTGACTATTTATTTAAATGTCTTCATCTATGTCTCAAAAGGGAATCGATATCTCAAAATATTTATTCATATGATGAAATAACCTTATGTACTATCAATATAGATAAATAATTATCCATATATTATGGCATCAAAGTGAATAAGGAAAAGAATAGGATATAATATAAAATGATGGATAAAGGGGTGAGTGAAAATTTGAATTTTCCCATATGTGATAGCTATTGAAATAAAAACGATGGAAAATTATTGAAGGGATAATGAGTTTATATAAGTTGGTATAAAAGGGTATCTATGAAAAATAATGAAAAAGAAAGTATGAAAACATAAATATTAAGTGTTTCAAATACAAGGAGATGGGGAACTACGCAAATGAATTCCTCAAGCATCAAGGGAATATAACTTATAAGAAGATAATGGATCATGGTCAGACTTATTTTATTGATACCTCCAAAGTGGAATGATAAATGTTCCTATGTATTTGGATCATTGTAATATATTTTAAAATTATTTTATTGATGACTCATCATATTAATTATGAAACATATAAGGATTTTACTACAACTCTATTTCATTAAAGATTTCATAACATATTTTTTACAGTACCGATGAACAAGAAAAATGATTTAGTAACAAGTTATAATTTTTTTAAAACACATAGTTGAGGGATGTATAACACTAAATATGTTCTTGATTTTGTTATAATGATTTTTGGATAAAGATATGTTTAAAAATTATAACATAAATTTCATAATACTAAATACAATGGAACTAATTAAGTATTTATTGGAAAATTGGTTATTCTATCATTCATGGAATCTAAAATATTTTGGATTTATGTAATATTTACAACAAATTATGTGTTATATAACGAAAAATAAACAATGAATTTTTTCTATAAGTTTTTATAAAAATTAATTTTGTTACCATTTTTTAAAGTGAATACATGATATATGTATTTACATGTTTGTTATGTGATGATTAAGATCCACTTTATTTTTTTTGGGAATATAATATTTATTTAGTAAAATTCCTAATAATTTGATCAATAATATTTTGGATGGGATTTAAGGTCTAAAATTTATAGAATTTATATAGTTTAACTTCAGAAGTTATTGGATAAATATTCAAAACTATTTTGGTTTTAGTTGAGATGTGAGGATAATGTGTTACTCATTTATGGATCATAGGATCTATTATAGTATTATTTTAATGCTTCCAACATAAAATTTCATTTTTGGATGTTCACTTTTCAGAGAATGGGATGAATTTTAAATTGATTGAGTAAAAAACAGAATATGAAATTGTGATTATGAAATAAAAACATATCATGTAAGTATATTTTCATATATTCATAGTATAAGGCCCCAACCATAAACCTTACTTAATATTGAATTAAATGAATAATTCACATTGAGGATCTTTTCAGGTTTAGAGTTTTAGAGAATTAGAACATAACTATTACATCTTAAAAGATTACAAAGTAGACACTTCTACTAAGTCTCCATAAAATAAAAACTCTTAAAAAGAAAGATGTCTAGATTCCATGTTTTAGATAGCATGAAATTACCTTGATCCCATCCTTGACCTTATTCCACTTTAAGTCCTGTGAAAAACATTTTGAAAAACTTGGGGTGAGCATAAAAAGCTCATTAAGGGATACAAAGAGAATGAAAACTTTTAGTTTTTAAAACATCAAGTAAACCATGTATACTATATCAAAGTAATACCTTCACCTTCATGAAGTAGTAATAAAAATCTTCACTGAATAAAGTATCATTACTTACCTTTTTGTAACCAAAGGATTACCATAAAACCCATATAAAGAACACATAGAATATATAAAGGTAACTTGGGTCATAAACATACTTAAGTGGAATAACCATACGGTTGACTTCCACACATATCACTTAATGGAATAGCCATACGGCCAATTTCCATACATACTTAATGGAATAGCCATACGGTCGACTTCCATACCCAATGCATTGGAGGTTATAACGTAACCACCCGTCCTGGTATTCACGGAACCACCCGTCATATGGTTTATAACGTAACCACTCGTTAAAATGTCCAAGTACCAATATAAAATCATAAAACATAAAACCAATATAAAGAAAATATAACATTTCCACATTTCAATCACAATATATCAAAAATATATTGACATAATAGAATCCTTTATCAAAACCATTTTCAATACCAAAATACATAAAAGAGTATATGGTATTTATTTTATTTTAAAAACATTACGGCTTGTTGAGGAAGCCAAAGACTAAATAATACTCGTGGCGGCGGAAAAAGTCGTTGTCACCGCGTACGTTAAAAAAACATTCCTTTTTGTCGTTTAGTAAAACGCTTCGTAGAAAAAGATTCCTTTTTTATAAAAGTAAAAGTCAAAGGAGTTTATACACCGTATAAAAGAAAGTTGTGTATAAAACGAAATATTCATCAATGAAAGGAGATTGAGACGAAGTCCCTTACCTTGGGTCCGACTTGACTCGATCGTTCATTAACGTCCTGAATAATAAACTTGAGTTAATTTATACTTGATTAAGAACCTTTTTAAAGTTCATTATTCCTTTTATATCACTTATTTCCATGTTATAAACTTTATGTAACCATTTAAGTTAAAAATGTTTGTTTTGACAATATTTGGTTCTTAAGTCGAAAGTTGACTTCTTACAATTACATGTTGTTCATGTGGTCAAAAGTTCTTTATATCCAGAATGAAATTCCCGATTTGGATATAATATGTATCATATATATCCAGCATATACATGTATTTATAATATTACATAATCATTTAGAGGTAAGAAATGAAATGCACCGTTCATGGAGACGGTAAGCCGTACGTACACATGAACGCTACATTCATTTCTTTGTCATATTAATGGAATTAAAACTAAATGAGAGGTATGTATATTTTAATTACAGAATTATATTCATCATTTAGATATATCATTAATTATATATATCCATTATATACATGTACTTTTAATAGTACATTACATTTGGGGATATGAAATGAAATGCACCGTTCATGGAGACGGTAAGCCGTACGTACGCATGAACGCTACTTTCATTTCTATCTCATATTTTAATTGAAATAAATAATAATGATATAGATGTATATTATAATTCCAGTATAACATCATATATAATAACTTTAAATCCATCCTTTACATTTCCAACATATGGCATTAACGAATCACATCACTTTTAGGGGGCGGTAGTCCGCACTTCCTTAAATGAAGATATCGTGTTTATCCATAATGGAAACTATAAAGGTATGCCAAAAATTAAAAATACAGAAGCTTAAAGAAAACATAAACATATTATATATCATATATAAAAATAGTGACATCATAATGGCCACCCTTGAAGGTGTTAAATGAGTATTGAACAATCATCGTTTCGGGAGGCAGAATTTCGCCATCCACGGAAACCGTACGTTCTTTAACCATTTTATGTAGTTGTGTGAGAGTGTAGCTCAAATAAATATTATAACAACATCCTAGTATATTGAAGATACTGGTGTTGTTACAAAAGAAGTAAATAAAAAGAGTTTAGAGGGTTGGAGAAGCAAAATAAAACAAATGAACAAGAGAGAATGAATTACCTTTAAAAGTGTAACTCCCTTTTGATTTGAGCCTAAAGGCTTCCTTTGAAAGGATTATTCCCAAAGGGAATCCTCTAGGATGAGGAGAGGGATATGGAGAGAGTAATTGGGCATGTTTTGGCCGAGCCAAAGGCTTTAGATGTGTGTGAAATGAGGTAGAGGTGGGGGCCTTTTATAAGAGGAGTGAAGAGGCACTTTTGGAATGTAAAGAAATATTATTTTATTTGAAAATGTGTTTCGGTTTTAAAAGGTCCCACATTGATATAATTCGTGGATAAGGTGATAAGGGTTCGAAATCCACTCATCCAATTGGTTTTGGACATGTTTAGGTTTTAGATTTTTCATTATCTTTCCATTTTATTTAAATCGTCAAATAATGATGTCATCGTTGCATCATTATTATGTCATATATAATTTAATTTATATAATGTCTAAAAATTATAAACAAAATACTATGATGTAGGAAATCTTTTTAGCTTTCCAATGACTATTTATAATCAAAATTTGTACTTGTATAACCCCACTCAAAAATTAGTTTAGTAAACCAATTTATGTTAGTGTTATTTTCACTTTAACATTAAATAAAAATATATTAATGTCATTTTCCAACTAAAGTGGCTCCATGGGGTCCCCAAGTTGACCCGTGGATTGTCTTGGTCGGCCATGACACAACCAATAAGGTTGGGACAAGTTTCTAGGTCATTTCCTATTATTAAAGCATTATTTATACCTTAAACTACCCTAATTACCACTAATCGCGATTAAGAACTTAATAAGTTACTATTCACCAAAATATTATTATAATCTCATTGAACCACATTTTACTTCTTAATGACAACCATGTATGTAGGATTTTTGAAATTCAAAACACAATTATGGAAAAATTTCATTTAAATGGAAAATCAGTCTTTATAAGTACCACTTAGTGGTTTCACTATTCATCAAAAATTGAAGTTTTTCAGAAAATTACCAAAAATTCACCCTAAGCTATAATTGATATTCCGAATTCAAAAATGAAGTCCATTTTACAAAATTCAAAACATAGAAGTCAAATTAATTAATTTAATAATTAATTACCGCTGTCATGACAAATAGCGTGTTTTTGTGAAACAATAAGTATCAAAAGATTGGCACTAGTTTAAGTCTGATTTCAAAGTGAAATTGATTCCAATGACCACCATTGGATTAACTGGTAAAAATATTTTCTAATTTCACTTTAAAACCAATTAAAATAATAATCTAATCATATAAATAATTTATATTAAAAAGAGGTTTTGAATTAAAATACAACACTTTACACTATTCATATAAAAATGAACTTTATCAGAAAGGTACAAAAAATTTACACAAAGTAAATTTTGATGTCCCGATTCTAAAGAAGAGTTATATTTGGTCCGAAATAAAGTATAAGAGTGATCAAAACTATATTTAATGATGGTTCACCATTAAAAGGTGATAAGTGAACCTTTAGTGAAAATTAGAGTATATATGCCCTAAAATTGAACTCTTTCCGTATTTTAAGCCTTTATCTTTTATTGGGTAAATGTATATACATTTAAAAACATATCTAATCATATTTTAGTTATTTCTATCCATTCTCGCCAGTACAACGGCTACTTGTTAACTAACATTTAAAATAATATTATTTTATTACTAGTTTGCTACGTAAGTTTCAAAGAAACTCATCGTTGCGTATCGGGTACGCTATCGAACATAGAAACCCCTTTAAAATAAAATTAATATTTAATTAGTAAATATTAATAAATATGAAAATTATTTATTCTTTATTTACCTGGTATGTTACATCCTTCCCCCCTTTTGGGAATTGCGTCCTCGCAATTTTATTCACTTATCAAAATAAGTGGGGGTATTTATCCCTCATAGCATTTTCAGATTCCCACGTTGCCTATTCAATCACATGGTTTTTCCACAAAACCTTTACCTGATGAATAACCTTATTCCGTAACACTTGCTCCCTGTGGTCAAGAATCTGGACCGGTTGTTCCTCATAAGATAGGTTCTCTTCCAGCTAAACTACCTCTGGACTCAAAACATGAGATGGATCTGGCATATACTTTCTCAACATCGAAACGTGAAAAACATTGTGTACCTGAGATAAACTCGGAGGTAAATCCACTCGGTATGCAACTGATCCAACTCTTTCCAGAATTTCGTATGGTCCAACGAACCTTGGACTCAACTTTCCTTTTTACCAAATCTCGTCACACTATTCCAATGAGAAACCTTGAAAAAACATGATCACCTACCTCGAAAAATAGATCCTTCCTCCGGTTATCCGCATAACTCTTCTGCCTGCTCGGAGCTGTTCTCATGTGCTTCTGAATCAACTGAACTTTTTCTGTCATCTCTTATACCAATTCTGGTCCCATCAGTTTCCTTTCACCCATTTCATCCCAAAATACTGGAGTTCGACACCGCTTCCCATATAATGCCTCAAATGGTGCCATCTGTATACTGGAATGAAAACCGTTATTATAAGAAAACTCAACCAAAGAAAGATGTTGGTCCCAACTTCCCTGATAATCCATAGAACAAGCTCGTAGCATATCCTCCAATGTCTGGATTGTTCGTTCTGGCTGCCCATCTGATTGAGGATGAAAAGCTGTACTAAAATTTTAATTCAGTACCCAACGACTTATGAAGGCCTTTCCAAAAGTTAGAAGTAAACCTGGGATCACGATCCGATACAATGGAGAGAGGAACTCCATGTAACCTGACTATCTCTTTAAGATACAGACGGGAAATTTGATCAATAGAGAAAGTATCTCGTATAGAAAGAAAAAGAGCAGATTTAGTCAATAGATCAACAATAACCCAGATTGCATTATTAGCTTGAGATGTCCTTGGTAATCCCACAACAAAGTCCATGGATATGGTTTCCCATTTCCACTCTGGCACTGGTAAAGGCTGAAGCATCCCTTTCGGTAACTGCTGCTCTACTTTAACCTGTTGACATGTCAAACACTTCACAGTAAAATCAGCAATGTCTCTTTTCATTCCATCCCACCAGTAATACTCCCGCAGACCTCTGTACATCTTAGTACTGCCAGGATGAAAAAACAACTCATTCTTCAATTGTGAATCACAAGGCACACATAACCTCTTCACAAACCTCAAAACACAAACACAAACTTATCCAAGAACTCATGGAAAATTTTATTCATAAGGTCCATGAATACAGCAGGTGCATTGGTTAACCCAAAAGGCATAACTACAAATTCATAATGGCCATATCTAGTACGGAACGTAGTCTTCGGAACGTCTGCTTCTTTTACTTTCAACTGATGGTACCCCGACCTCAAGTCAATCTTCGAAAAAAACTGAGCTCCCTGGAGCTGATACCACTTCATTCGATGGCCCAACATCTGCTGATGTTGTTGCAAAGGATTTCACCACCCCTTTCTGCTTGTAGTATGGATGCATTCCCCCAGTTGAGTTCTTTGTTGGACACTCGTTTGCATAATGACCCATTTCATTACACTTAAAACATCTTACCGTTGGCTTTTCATTTCCTGCTTGATCATCTTCCTTACAGTTACGAGCAATATGACCAGACTTACCACACCGAAAGCACTTACCAGACTTGGATAAACATTCTCTAGGATGCATTTTACCACACTTCTCACAGGATGGATATTTGGTTTTCTTACCTCCTTGCTTCTTTGATGAATTCTTCCCCTTTTCCAGCCAACTAGATCTCTTATTCTGTTGTTTGTCATAGAACACCTGATCATCAGCAAACTCCATTTCCACCTTCTCTGTACATCGAACATGTTTTTCATAACTTTTGAACTCACGAGAAGCTAAAGCCCTTCGATACTTTGGCTTTAACCCTGAGTAAAAATGGTTTATTTTACTATCAAGATCTCGTATGAAGTTTGGAGCATACCTTGCCAATCGAGTGAACTTTTCTTCATAAGAAGCCACTGAATCATCCTCCTGCCTCAATTCTAGGAACTGTTTTTCCATCCTAAGACGAACCACCTTAGGAAAATATTTCTCAAGAAACATACCTTTGAATTCTTCCCAGTGAAGATCCACAATCTCATCACTATCCCTTATATTTTTCACCATCGACCACCACTGATCAGCTTCACCTTCAAAACGGTAAACATCAAGACTAACCTTTTGATGTTCTGAACACCCCATGACATCAAAAATCTTCTCTAGTGCTTTAATCCACCCTTCATCTTGCACAGGGTCAGATGATCCTCTGAATGATGGGGGATGTTGCCTCATGAAATGTTCCACCACTGACATGTTCCTCTGCGGTTGATCTGGCTGATCTCGTGCATGGATACAACCACCATTTATAGCCTGAGTCAACTGTGCCATCACTGCAACAAACTGTTCAGTTCCGATTCCGACCATCTCAGGTTGCTGATTTGGAAGGTTATCTTCCTCTTGATGTCGTCCCAACATAGCTTCTTAGTTTCCTCTGCGGAAAACCATTCTGAACACAGATATATCTTAGGCGAAGCAACATGGTAATCTGTAAATGCTATATCATTTCAATCATATTATAATTTAACACTTTTCTAACTCCTAAAGTTGTCAAAACCGTCCTCTGATACCAACTATAAGGCCCCAACCTTAAACCTTACTTAATATTGAATTAAATGAATAATTCACATTGAGGATCTTTTCAGGTTTAGAGTTTTAGAGAATTAGAACATAACTATTACATCTTAAAATATTACAAAGTAGACACTTCTACTAAGTCTCCATAAAATAAAAACTCTTAAAAAGAAAGATGTCTAGATTCCATGTTTTAGATAGCATGAAATCCCCTTGATCCCATCCTTGACCTTATTCCACTTTAAGTCCTGTGAAAAACATTTTGAAAAACTTGGGGTGAGCATAAAAAGCTCAGTAAGGGATACAAAGAGAATGAAAACTTTTAGTTTTTAAAACATCAAGTAAACCATGTATACTATATCAAAGTAATACCTTCACCTTCATGAAGTAGTAATAAAAATCTTCACTGAATAAAGTATCATTACTTACCTTTTTGTAACTAAAGGATTACCATAAAACCCATATAAAGAACACATAGAATATATAAAGGTAACTTGGGACATAAACATACTTAAGTGGAATAACCATACGGTTGACTTCCACACATATCACTTAATGGAATAACCATACGGCCAATTTCCATACATACTTAATGGAATAGCCATACGGCAGACTTCCATACCCAATGCATTGGAGGTTATAACGTAACCACCCGTCCTGGTATTCACGGCACCACCCGTCATATGGTTTATAACGTAACCACCCGTTAAAATGTCCAAGTACCAATATAAAATCATAAAACATAAAACCAATATAAAGAAAAGATAACATTTCCACATTTCAATCACAATATATCAAAAATATATTGACATAATAGAATCCTTTATCAAAACCATTTTCAATACCAAAATACATAAAAGAGTATATGGTATTTATTTTATTTTAAAAACATTACGGCTTGTTGAGGAAGCCAAAGACCAAATAATAATCGCGGCGGCGGAAAAAGTCGTTGTCACCGCGTACGTTAAAAAAACATTCCTTTTTTTCGTTCAGTAAAACGCATCGTAGAAAAAGATTCCTTTTGTATAAAAGTAAAAGTCAAAGGAGTTTATACACCGTATAAAAGAAAGTTGTGTATAAAACGAAATATTCCTCAATGAAAGGAGATTGAGACGAAGTCCCTTACCTTGGGTCCGACTTGACTCGATCGTTCTTTAATGTCCTGAATAATAAACTTGAGTTAATTTATACTTGATTAAGAACCTTTTTAAAGTTCATTATTCCTTTTATATCACTTATTTCCATGTTATAAACTTTATGTAACCATTTAAGTTAATAATGTTTTTTTTGTCAATATTTGGTTCTTAAGTCGAAAGTTGACTTCTTACAATTACATGTTGTTCATGTGGTCAAAAGTTCTTTATATCCAGAATGAAATTCCCTATTTGGATATAATATGTATCATATATATCCAGCATATACATGTATTTATAATATTACATAATCATTTATAGGTAAGAAATGAAATGCACCGTTCATGGAGACGGTAAGCCGTACGTACGCATGAACGCTACATTCATTTCTTTGTCATATTAATGGAATTAAAACTAAATGAGAGGTATGTATATTTTAATTCCAGAATTATATTCATCATTTAGATATATCATTAATTATATATATCCATTATATACATGTACTTTTAATAGTACATTACATTTGGGGATAAGAAATGAAATGCACCGTTCATGGAGACGGTAAGCCGTACGTACGCATGAACGCTACTTTCATTTCTATCTCATATTTTAATGGAAAGAAATAATAATAATATAGATGTATATTATAATTCCAGTATAACATAATATATAATAACTTTAAATCCATCCTTTACACGTCCCACATATGGCATTAACGAATCACATCACTTTTAGGGGGCGGTAGTCCGCACTTCCTTAAATGAAGATATCGTGTTTACCCATAATGGAAACCATAAAGGTATTCCAAAAATGAAAAATACAGAAGCTTAAAGAAAACATAAACATATTATATATCATATATAAAAATAGTGACATCATAATGGCCACCCTTGAAGGTGTTAAATGAGTATTGAACAATCATCGTTTCGGGAGGCAGAATTTCGCCATCCACAGAAACCGTATGTTCTTTAACCATTTTATGTTGTTGTGTGAGAGTGTAGCTCAAATAAATATTATAACAACATCCTAGTATATTGACGATACTGGTGTTGTTACAAAAGAAGTAAATAAAAAGAGTTTAGAGGGTTGGAGAAGCAAAATAAAACAAATGAACAAGAGAGAATGAATTACCTTTAAAAGTGTAACTCCCTTTTGATTTGAGCCTAAAGGCTTACTTTGAAAGGATTATGCCCAAAGGGAATCCTCTAGG
The DNA here is from genome assembly GCA_963277665.1 of Viscum album. Classification (NCBI taxonomy): domain Eukaryota; kingdom Viridiplantae; phylum Streptophyta; class Magnoliopsida; order Santalales; family Viscaceae; genus Viscum; species Viscum album. The sequence goes on along the minus strand of OY728163.1, from coordinate 516,011,374 downwards.
ATGAGGAGAGGGATGTGGAGAGAGTAATTGGGCAGGGGTTGGCCGAGCCAAAGGCTTTAGAAGTGTGTGAAATGAGGTAGAGGTGGGGGCCTTTTATAAGAGGAGAGGAGGGGCACTTTTGGAAAGTAAAGAAATATTATTTTATTTGAAAATGTGTTTCGGTTTTAAAGGGTCCCACATTTATATAATTCGTGGATAAGGTGATAAGGGTTCGAAATCCACTCATCCAATTGGTTTTGGACATGTGTAGGTTTTAGATTTTTCATTATCTTTCCATTTTATTTAAATCGTCAAATAATGATGTCATCGCTGCATCATTATTATTTCATATATAATTTAATTTATATAATGTCCAAAAATTATACAAAAAATACTATGATGTAGGAAATCTTTTTAGCTTTCCAATTACTATTTATAATCAAAATTTGGACTTGTATAACCCCACTCAAAAATTATTTTAGTAAACCAATTTATGTTAGTGTTATTTTCACTTTAACATTAAATAAAAATATATTAATGTCGTTTTCCAACTAAAGTGGCTCCATGGGGTCCCCAAGTTGACCCGTGGATTGTCTTGGTCGGCCATGACACAACCAATAATGTTGGGACATGTGTCTAGGTCATTTCCTATTATTAAAGCATTATTTATACCTTAAACTACCCTAATTACCACTAATCACGATTAAGAACTTAATAAGTTACTATTCACCAAAATATTATTATAATCTCATTGAACCACATTTTACTTCTTAATGACAACCATGTATGTCGGATTTTTGAAATTCAAAACACAATGATGGAAAAATTTCATTTAAATGGAAAATCAGTCTTTATAAGTACCACTTAGTGGTTTCACTATTCATCAAAAATTGAAGTTTTTCAGAAAATTACCAAAAATTCACCCTAAGCTATATTTGATATTCCGAATTCAAAAATGAAGTCCATTTTACAAAATTCAAAACATAGAAGTCAAATTAATTAATTTAATAATTAATTCCCGCTGTCATGCCAAATAGCGTGTTTTTGTGAAACAATAAGTATCAAAAGATTGGCACTAGTTTAAGTCTGATTTCAAAGTGAAATTGATTCCAATGACCACCATTGGATTAACTGGTGAAAATATTTTCTAATTTCACTTTAAAACCAATTAAAATAATAATCTAATCATATAAATAATTTAGATTAAAAAGAGGTTTTGAATTAAAATACAACACTTTACACTATTCATATAAAAATGAACTTTATCAGAAAGGTACAAAAAATTTACACAAAGTAAATTTTGATGTCCCGATTCTAAAGAAGAGTTATATTTGGTCCGAAATAAAGTATAAGAGTGATCAAAACTATACTTAAAGACGGTTCACCATTAAAAGGTGATAAGTGAACCTTTAGTGAAAATTAGAGTATATATGCCCTAAAATTGAACTCTTTCCGTATTTTAAGCCTTTATCTTTTATTGGGTAAATGTATATACATTTAAAAACATATCTAATCATATTTTAGTTATTTATATCCATTCCCGCCAGTACAACGGCTACTTGTTAACTAACATTTAAAATAATATTATTTTATTACTAGTTTGCTACGTAAGTTTCAAAGAAACTTATCGTTGCGTATCGGGTACGCTATCGAACATAGAAACCCCTTTAAAATAAAATTAATTTTTAATTCGTAAATATTAATAAATATGAAAATTCTTTATTCTTTATTTACCTGGTATGTTACATCCTTCCCCCCTTTTGGGAATTGCATCCTCACAATTTTATTCACTTATCAAAATAAGTGGGGGTATTTATCCCCCATAGCATTTTCAGATTCCCACGTTGCCTCTTCAATCACATGGTTTTTCCAAAAAACCTTTACCTGATGAATAACCTTATTCCGTAACACTTGCTCCCTGTGGTCAAGTATCTAGACCGGTTGTTCCTCATAAGATAGGTTCTCTTCCAGCTAAACTACCTCTGGACTCAAAACATGAGATGGATCTGGCATATACTTTCTCAACATCGAAACGTGAAAAACATTGTGTACCTGAGATAAACTCGGAGGTAAATCCACTCGGTATGAAACTGATCCAACTCTTTCCAGAATTTCGTATGGTCCAATGAACCTTGGACTCAACTTTCCTTTTTACCAAATCTCGTCACACTTTTCCAATGAGAAACCTTGAAAAAAACATGATCACCTACCTCGAAAAATAGATCCTTCCTCCGGTTATCCGCATAACTCTTCTGCCTGCTCTGAGCTGTTCTCATGTGCTTCTGAATCAACTAAACTTTTTCTGTCATCTCTTCTACCAATTCTGGTCCCATCAGTTTCCTTTCACCCACTTCATCCCAAAATACTGGAGTTCGACACCGCTTCCCATATAATGCCTCAAATGGTGCCATCTGTATACTGGAATGAAAACCGTTATTATAAGAAAACTCAACCAAAGAAAGATGTTGGTCCCAACTTCCCTGATAATCCATAGAACAAGCTCGTAGCATATCCTCCAATGTCTGGATTGTTCGTTCTGACTGCCCATCTGATTGAGGATGAAAAGCTGTACTAAAATTTTAATTCAGTACCCACCGACTTCTGAAGGCCTTTCCAAATGTTATAAGTAAACCTGGGATCACGATCCGATACAATGGAGAGGGGAACTCCATGTAACCTGACTATCTCTTTAAGATACAGACGGGAAATTTGATCAATAGAGAAAGTATCTCGTATAGAAAGAAAAAGAGCAGATTTAGTCAATAGATCAACAATAACCCAGATTGCATTATTACCTTGAGATGTCCTTGGTAATCCCACAACAAAGTCCATGGATATGGTTTCCCATTTCCACTCTGGCACTGGTAAAGGCTGAAGCATCCCTTTCAGTAACTGCCGCTCTGCTTTAACCTGTTGACAAGTCAAACACTACACAGTAAAATCAGCAATGTCTCTTTTCATTCCATCCCACCAGTAATACTCCCGCAGACCTCTGTACATCTTAGTACTGCCAGGATGAAAAAAAAACTCATTCTTCAACTGTGAATCACAAGGCACACATAACCTCTTCACAAACCTCAAAACACAAACACAAACTTATCCAAGAAATCATGGAAAATTTTATTCATAAGGTCCATGAATACAGTAGGTGCATTGGTTAACCCAAAAGGCATAACTACAAATTCATAATGGCCATATCTAGTACGGAACGCAGTCTTCGGAACGTCTGCTTCTTTTACTTTCAACTGATGGTACCCCGACCTCAAGTCAATCTTTGAAAAAAACTGAGCTCCCTGGAGCTGATACCACTTCATTCGATGGCCCAACATCTGCTGATGTTGTTGCAAAGGATTTCACCACCCCTTTCTGCTTGTAGTCTGGCTGCATTCCCCCAGTTGAGTTCTTCGTTGGACACTCGTTTGCATAATGACCCATTTCATTACACTTAAAACATCTTACCGTTGGCTTTTCATTTCCTGCTTGATCATCTTCCTTACAGTTACGAGCAATATGACCAGACTTACCACACCGAAAGCACTTACCAGACCGGATAAACATTCTCCAGGATGCATTTTACCACACTTCTCACAGGATGGATATTTGGTTTTCTTACCTCCTTGCTTCTTTGATGAATTCTTCCCCTTTTCCAGCCAACTAGATCTCTTATTCTGTTGTTTGTCATAGAACACCTGATCATCAGCAAACTCCATTTCCACCTTCTCCGTACATCGAAAAAGTTTTTCATAACTTTTGAACTCACGAGAAGCTAAATCCCTTCGATACTTTGGCTTTAACCATGAGTAAAAACGGTTTATTTTACTATCAAGATCTCGTATGAAGTTTGGAGCATACCTTGCCAATCGAGTGAACTTTTCTTCATAAGCAGCCACTGAATCATCCTCCTACCTCAATTCTAGGAACTGTTTTTCTATCCTAAGATGAACCACCTTAGGAAAATATTTCTCAAGAAACATACCTTTGAATTCGTCCTAGTGAAGATCCTCAATCTCATCACTATCCCTTATATTTTTTACCATCGACCACCACTGATCAGCTTCACCTTCAAAATGGTAAACATCAAGACTAACCTTTTGATGTTCTGAACACCCCATGACATCAAAAATCTTCTCTAGTGCTTTAATCCACCCTTCAGCTTGCACAGGGTCAGATGATCCTCTGAATGATGGGGGATGTTGCCTCATGAAATGTTCCACCACTGACATGTTCCTCTGCGGTTGATCTGGCTGATCTCGTGCATGGATACCACCACCATTTATAGCCTGATTCAACTGTGCCATCACTGCAACAAACTGTTCATTTCCGATTCTGACCATCTCAGGTTGCTGATTTGGAAGGTTATCTTCCTCCTGATGTCGTCCCAACATAGCTTCTTTGTTTCCTCTGCGGAAAACCATTCTGAACACAGATATATCTTAGGCGAAGCAACATGGTAATCTGTAAATGCTATATCATTTCAATCATATTATAATTTAACACTTTTCTAACTCCTAAAGTTGTCAAAACCGTCCTCTGATACCAACTATAAGGCCCCAACCTTAAACCTTACTTAATATTGAATTAAATGAATAATTCACATTGAGGATATTTTCAGGTTTAGAGTTTTAGAGAATTAGAACATAACTATTACATCTTAAAATATTACAAAGTAGACACTTCTACTAAGTCTCCATAAAATAAAAACTCTTAAAAAGAAACATGTCTAGATTCCATGTTTTAGATAGCATGAAATTCCCTTGATCCCATCCTTGACCTTATTCCACTTTAAGTCCTGTGAAAAACATTTCGAAAATCATGGGGTGAGCATAAAAAGCACAGTAAGGGATACAAAGAGAATGAAAACTTTTAGTTTTTAAAACATCAAGTAAACCATGTATACTATATCAAAGTAATACCTTCACCTTCATGAAGTAGTAATAAAAATCTTCACTGAATAAAGTATCATTACTTACCTTTTTGTAACTAAAGGATTACCATAAAACCCATATAAAGAACACATAGAATATATAAAGGTAACTTGGGACATAAACATACTTAAGTGGAATAACCATACGGTTGACTTCCACACATATCACTTAATGGAATAGTCATACGGCCAATTTCCATACATACTTAATGGAATAGCCATACGGAAGACTTCCATACCCAATGCATTGGAGGTTATAACGTAACCACCCGTCCTGGTATTCACGGCACCACCCGTCATATGGTTTATAACGTAACCACCCGTTAAAATGTCCAAGTACCAATATAAAATCATAAAACATAAAACCAATATAAAGAAAAGATAACATTTCCACATTTCAATCACAATATATCAAAAATATATTGACATAATAGAATCCTTTATCAAAACCATTTTCAATACCAAAATACATAAAAGAGTATATGGTATTTATTTTATTTTAAAAACATTACGGCTTGTTGAGGAAGCCAAAGACCAAATAATACTCGCGGCAGCGGAAAAAGTCGTTGTCACCGCGTACGTTAAAAAAAACATTCCTTTTTGTCGTTTAGTAAAATGCTTCGTAGAAAAAGATTCCATTTGTATAAAAGTAAAAGTCAAAGGAGTTTATACACCGTATAAAAGAAAGTTGTGTATAAAACGAAATATTCCTCAATGAAAGGAGATTGAGACGAAGTCCCTTACCTTGGGTCCGACTTGACTCGATCGTTCTTTAACGTCCTGAATAATAAACTTGAGTTAATTTATACTTGATTAAGAACCTTTTTAAAGTTCATTATTCCTTTTATATCACTTATTTCCATGTTATAAACTTTATGTAACCATTTAAGTTAATAATGTTTTTTTTTGTCAATATTTGGTTCTTAAGTCGAAAGTTGACTTCTTACAATTACATGTTGTTCATGTGGTCAAAAGTTCTTTATATCCAGAATGAAATTCCCGATTTGGATATAATATGTATCATATATATACAGAATATACATGTATTTATAATATTACATAATCATTTATAGGTAAGAAATGAAATGCACCGTTCATGGAGACGGTAAGCCGTACGTACGCATGAACGCTACATTCATTTCTTTGTCATATTAATGGAATTAAAACTAAATGAGAGGTATGTATATTTTAATTCCAGAATTATATTCATCATTTAGATATATCATTAATTATATATATCCATTATATACATGTACTTTTAATAGTACATTACATTTGGGGATAAGAAATGAAATGCACCGTTCATGGAGACGGTAAGCCATACGTACGCATGAACGCTACTTTCATTTCTATCTCATATTTTAATGGAAAGAAATAATAATGATATAGATGTATATTATAATTCCAGTATAAAATCATATATAATATCTTTAAATCCATCCTTTACACGTCCCACATATGGCATTAACGAATCACATCACTTTTAGGGGGCGGTAGTCCGCACTTCCTTAAATGAAGATATCGTGTTTACCCATAATGGAAACCATAAAGGTATGCCAAAAATGAAAAATACAGAAGCTTAAAGAAAACATAAACATATTATATATCATATATAAAAATAGTGACATCATAATGGCCACCCTTGAAGGTGTTAAATGAGTATTGAACAATCATCGTTTCGGGAGGCAGAATTTCGCCATCCACGGAAACCGTATGTTCTTTAACCATTTTATGTAGTTGTGTGAGAGTGTAGCTCAAATAAATATTATAACAACATCCTAGTATATTGACGATACTGGTGTTGTTACAAAAGAAGTAAATAAAAAGAGTTTAGAGGGTTGGAGAAGCAAAATAAAACAAATGAACAGGAGAGAATGAATTACCTTTAAAAGTGTAACTCCCTTTTGATTTGAGCCTAAAGGCTTCCTTTGAAAGGATTATTCCCAAAGGAAATCCTCTAGGATGAGGAGAGGGATGTGGAGAGAGTAATTGGGCAGGGGTTGGCCGATCCAAAGGCTTTAGAAGTGTGTGAAATGAGGTAGAGGTGGGGGCCTTTTATAAGAGGAGAGGAGGGGCACTTTTGGAAAGTAAAGAAATATTATTTTATTTGAAAATGTGTTTCGGTTTTAAAGGGTCCCACATTGATATAATTCGTGGATAAGGTGATAAGGGTTCGAAATCCACTCATCCAATTGGTTTTGGACATGTGTAGGTTTTAGATTTTTCATTATCTTTCCATTTTATTTAAATCGTCAAATAATGATGTCATCGCTGCATCATTATTATGTCATATATAATTTAATTTATTTAATGTCTAAAAATTATAAAAAAAATACTATGATGTACGAAAGCTTTTTAGATTTCCAATGACTATTTATATTCAAAATTTGGACTTGTATAACCCCACTCAAAAATTATTTTAGTAAACCAATTTATGTTAGTGTTATTTTCACTTTAACATTAAATAAAAATATATTAATGTCATTTTCCAACTAAAGTTGCTCCATGGGGTCCCCAAGTTGACCCATGGCTTTTCTGGGTCGGCCATGACACAAAAAATAAGGTTGAGACATGTGTCTAGGTCATTTCCTATTATTAAAGCATTATTTATACCTTAAACTACCCTAATTACCACTAATCGCAATTAAGAACTTAATAAGTTACTATTCACCAAAATATTATTATAATCTCATTGAACCACATTTTACTTCTTAATGACAACCATGTATGTCGGATTTTTGAAATTCAAAACACAATGATGGCAAAATTTCATTTAAATGGAAAATCAGTCTTTATAAGTACCACTTAGTGGTTTCACTATTCATCAAAAATTGAAGTTTTTCAGAAAATTACCAAAAATTCACCCTAAGCTATATTTGATATTCCGAATTCAAAAATGAAGTCCATTTTACAAAATTCAAAACATAGAAGTCAAATTAATTAATTTAATAATTAATTCCCGCTGTCATGACAAATAGCGTGTTTTTGTGAAACAATAAGTATCAAAAGATTGACACTAGTTTAAGTCTGATTTCAAAGTGAAATTGATTCCAATGACAACCATTGGATTAACTGGTAAAAATATTTTCTAATTTCACTTTAAAACCAATTAAAATAATAATATAATCATATAAATAATTTATATTAAAAAGAGGTTTTGAATTAAAATACAACACTTTATACTATTCATATAAAAATGAACTTTATCAGAAAGGTACAAAAAATTTACACAAAGTAAATTTTGATGTCCCGATTCCAAAGAAGAGTTATATTTGGTCCGAAATAAATTATAAGAGTGATCAAAACTATATTTAATGACGGTTCACCATTAAAAGGTGATAAGTGAACCTTTAGTGAAAATTAGAGTATATATGCCCTAAAATTGAACTCTTTTCGTATTTTAAGCCTTTATCTTTTATTGGGTAAATGTATAAACATTTAAAAACATATCTAATCATATTTTAGTTATTTCTATCCATTTCTGCCAGTACAATGGCTACTTTTTAACTAACATTTAAAATAATATTATTTTATTACTAGTGTGCTACGTAAGTTTCAAAGAAACTCATCGTTGCGTATCGGGTACGCTATCGAACATAGCAACCCCTTTAAAATAAAATTAATATTTAATTCGTAAATATTAATAAATATGAAAATTTTTTATTCTTTATTTACCTGGGATGTTACACATAGAGAGTGAAATAATTACTAAACACTAAGAAAATGATCTTGAAACAAAAAAATTATCCTAATACCTTCATTTATGTTGAATCGATAGCCTTTTAGATCATTATAGATTTATATATTTGAGCCCTATAACATTCTATTGACAATTTACTTTCTTGTTATCAATGAAATCAGTAACTCTTCATTAGTATATGAGTGTAATATTTCTCTTCAATTTCCATGTTTTCATTCCCGACCTATGTTCTCATATCTAGAAGCCTAGTTATGGGATTACTCTATATGATTTTTTAATTATCTTTCAATATTATTAAGAATGTATATTATTAACTACTTTTTTTACTTTTTGAAAAATTTTATTTCCATATTTCAAACACTTTATTTCAAAGTTCAAGTTTAAATTTCCAGGGTAAAATTTATTTAAGGTGGAGATAATGTAACATTTCGAAAGTTTAGAATATGAAAATCATATTTGATATTGTGTATGAAACATAAAAAAGTGTATAAAGTTATATAGAATACTGATAATTTATGATATATTTACTATTTTAAATAAGTTTAATCTATTAAATATAATTCAATTCATGAAATATTGACTCATCTTTCATTATATTCAACAATTACATTCTTCGATGGTTAGTGTTACACGTAATGCTTAGTTTTACCACATAATATTTATATTATCATTTGAAATGAAAATGTTCTATTAGAAGATAATTTTTTGTTATGAAAAGGATCAAATGACTTATCAAATCGTATTTTTATTTTTTTAGTTACCAATTATTTTTAAATGAATATAAAAAGCAATTGACTATAAAAGAAATGTTCTAAAAAACTATTTTTAAGTAAAAAAGGTGTTTTATCATAATAAATTAAATTCATTAATACTAGTGGATGATATTAATTAAATTATTTTATTATATATTACATAATATTTTTGACATTCATTCTATATATTTAGTAGGAATAAGATAAGAACAAATAAAATTTTACGCATAAAAAACTGTATTTTGCTATGGCATTTTTGTCGCATTTTAATAGAACAATATTTTTTGATCTAAATTTTGACTCATTTATAAACTTTTTTTAGAAAAAATGAACATAATTTTGAAATTATGATGTTAAAATTAGCATAGGGTGAATATTTGTTCTTTTTCTAAGATGTTTCATTTTATTATGAATAGTGAAAAAATTGAAATTGAATTGAAATCTATATTTTTATCTAAACTGTGTATAATGAAAATTTATATTTTTAATTGGTTTTATAGTAAAATTAGTAAATATCTATATATATATATTAATTTAATTTAGGTCATTGAGATAAATTTCATATTAAATTTGAATATAAAAACATTGTAAACTTTTGAACATTTTTACCCTCTTTCTTATCATGTTTGAGAACATAATTTTAAATTAGATTCTACCATTTATATGAATTAAATTTAAAATAATGGATTTAATATTTGGAATTATAACAATTTATAATTTCTAATATGTTTATTTTTATTTTTTTTCAATGTTATTAGTGAAATCGGATAAAATTAGTTACACTGATTAAGAAAAAAATGTGTTTATCAATGTACAAAACATGAATATTAAGGGGCCAAATAACCTTAAAAATTTAAAAAAATATACTTTTATAGACATTATTATATCTTATATATTTTATTATAGAGTTTTTCCCTTTATTGTAATCCACTTTACACAGATAAAATGTGGTTTTAATTCCCTCTTTCAAAAATTTACATGTTTTCCACTTACCCCGCTTATAAAAAGCCACCCACTCTCCCCCTCTATTCACACCTTAAAAACCTATTGGTAATTTCAAGGCCTAACAAAATATATTATAAACTACCATAAAATAATCCGAGAATAATTTTTTTGTGTGTAAATCCAACTTGGGAAGTATTTAGTGCAATCCTGAGGGGGATACCTTAAGAATATGTAATGTTTTTCTAAAAAATGTTTTTATTTTATTTCCATATCCAACTCCATCAATTATTACTATATAATGATTATATAACAAAATAATTATATAAAATATAATTAATTTTTTTTATTCTACGTTTATGTCCTACAACTACACACACTTTCATCAAATGGGTTATGAAATAATCGTTCGTGTGTACGGTGGACTACCGCCTCACGAATCAACACTGATCATTTCTCCATTACAAAATATCAAGGTTTGAAACAATTATGAAAATACTATTTATATATTTTATCTATGATATTTATTATGTATTTATTCTTATTTAATTATTATATAACAAATAACTTCGTGCTTTGATTTTTTGGGAATATGATAACGTCGTTTGTGAGTAATGAAGACTATCACCTCGAGAAGAGATGACGTTCGTTCACGATTTACATGGAATGTTTTAAGGTTTTTTTTATTAAAATATGTGATATATATTACATAAATATTATAAATTAATGATATTCTATATTTATATTAGTTAATTTTTATTTCTTTCAATATGATAAGAAAATAGAAACAACGTTCATGCATACATATGACCTACTATCTCTATGAACAATGTATTTCATTTCCTATCACCAAATATTATAGATTGCACTAAATACATATACACTAAATATATATGATATTTAAAACATGTTTTTATCTATTGATATGACTAAATAATGATCAATGTAATAGAAACAAAACAGTAACAAGTAAAGACATGCATTAAAAACAAGTTAATAAACTCCCAAAACAATGAAAATAAGTAACAATTATTAACAAATGGGTGATAATATGTTATTAAAAGATAATATATGGTATAATAAATAATAATATGGTTCTATAATAGTTTAATAACAAACATAAAACCATTATACATGATTTAAAGGAGCATTCAACCAAAAGAAAGTATAAGGTAATGTATTTCTTCTCAATTTACCCTCCATTGATAATTATTTGTTATTATACACCAATTCACATATATGTGGTGTATATAACGCATAATTTACATTTAATATCATTATTAATTAATAATTCATGGTATTGTAAGTTTTAATTTTAAATATTTCATCTATGGGGGTTTTATTTGAAGTGATGAAAGTTATTATGAAATCTCACTTTCACTTGTGATTATTAAATTTCTCTCAAAATATAAATTTATTATAATAATATATCTTTGAAAATTTTATTTCCCATAAATATCCATATTAATGTGTTCTGGATATGATTATTTCACAAACCATATACCATTTTTACATATGGTGTTTACTTTGATAGTTATGGATTAAAGGGGGTGAATTGATAAATCAATATCATTACTCAATACAGCAACTTGATAAGGCATATTGTTAATAAATTAAATCAGATATTTGATATATGGGGAATAATTTTTACATTTTTCAATAGGTGGGGACCAGATGTTATATATCCTTTTATTCATTGAAATGTATCATTAGAGAAATTAGTAGGTAAATTAAATGAGTTTTTACATGTAGTTTTAAAATTTCTGTAGGATAGATCTTGATAGTAGAAATTTTCATGTGCCTGAGACATGACACCCAAGAATTAAGAATTACATAGTTTTATTTATCTTTATTGTACTTTTGATTTTATCTATTATAAAATTTATAGATGCATTTCATTCTTAGTTTATTGATTAAATAGTATGTGTTCTCAATTATTAACCTCACAATATGGTTTATGATTATATATTCATGATTTCATCATTTGTTTGTAAAACTTACTAATAATTTGAGATCACACTAATTTCTTTCTTCTAAATAGGTATTGTTATTAATTCCAGGAATTAGTTTCAATAATGATGATATTTTAATTTTTTTTATGCTTTATTTTTTTCCCAATGTAATATGCGTATAATGCTTATAATTCGGTTTTCCTAAACCGTTAAAATTTTTGTTCCTTTGGGATTTAAATCATGTATATATGAAACTTTAAAAAAGTAACTAGATTTGGACTAATATGGTCAGGTTCATTACAATTCATGATAGACATGTTCTAAAATTTCATCGTCCTAAAATTAAACAGAAATATTCCTAAAAAACAATGATATTATAACATAAATACTTTACCTCAAGTAATAATTGTTATGAAATCACTCTAAACTCATGTATAATAAATTTGAATTTATTATACTTATATAAAATATTAATTTACTTACTTATAATATCATATATTATCAATTTATAACATTTTAATACCCTTTTATTAATAATTTTTTATTAAAGTCATTATTTGTGAGGGTTAACTATTCTATTTTCATGAAAATTAATGTTCGTTAGTATCAATACATGAACATTGATCATGGTTCCATAATATAAATTTTTCTATCATGATATAAAATTTATATATATTAATTATTATTATATTTATTTAATTTCATTAATAAAAGGTATAGACTAAAAAATTAATTACACCATTTATGGAGAAATTCAGTTGTATATACGTATGCACGTTGTATTCAATTTTCCATGGATGGAATGAAAGAAAGGTAAGGAATAATTCAACTTTGAAGAATAATTTTTATATCAAATTATATATATATATATTACTTAAATGTATCCTTATTTACATCCATGTATTGAAGAAATGAAAACAAATCACATTGCTTTGTGGTGGTGGTTGTCCACACATATGGATGAGTGGTGTTATCATTTTCCAACAGATGTTGAGGAAATAAGGGATATATGATATTATAATTATATAAGAATAATTATTTCATATTAATTATATATAGACACTAAATTAATCATAGTAACTGTCTATGAAATATGGTGATAGAAAATGTATTGTATCGCTATGTGGATGTGGTGGTCCACACGCACGCGTGAGTGATACTTTCACTATCAATTTGATATAAATGGGTTGAATAATGGTGGTTATATAATCATAATTTTAGTTTAATATATTTAGGATACATAATTTATTATTTTATGATGAATACCATTAATTTAGATGAGGTTGAAGAATAGATAATTTGAAATAGGATGTGTATGATGAAGACCTCTCCTTGATATGGCCTCATTTATATCCTTCCTTAAAGACCATTGTAATACTATTTTAATAATATGAGAACATATAACTAATGTATATATAATTTAATAACATAATTTTTATGGTTATGTTCGATATAGAGGTATCAAAGTGTTGTAAAGAAGAGAACGGATGGGTGACTTTTTCTAACTGGGGGAGATGACACATATGGAATTTCTGAAGATATTAAAATATTATAATGTCATACTGAATAAAAATTATTTTCAATGGACAAAAATTATAATTTTTGAGATTTAGTGGTAATAATATGTATATAAAATACTTTTTAGATAACTTTAATTAGAAAACTCACCGTTATCTCTTGGTTTAACCAGCTTATAAACCTTTTCTAACCATAATAATAATAACAATGTTTTAATTTTTAATGTTCATATTTAAAAATAATTAGGTTGAAAAATATTAAATAATATTAATTATGATAAATATAAATAATTATTCCATTTTATGCAATTAAATTAACATAATTTTTAATTTTAATTTAAAATTAAACCCTGAAAATGCGACGAAAAGAAGTTTTCTAGAAAACATTGTCCTTCAGTATGATTTTTTTTATAAAAAAAATACCACATAAAATTAATTAAAATTAACAAAATTGTATTACTAATAATATAATTTAACTTATGTTACCTTTTAATCTATTTCAGAACAAAATTTCACATTTTAAATTATGAAAAAAAAATACAGTTTTAAATAAAAATTAGTATTTTTTCTATTCATTTACAAGTCAATCATTTTTGAAAATTTCCAAAAAATAAATCTATGATAATACATAATTTATTATTAGAAAAATGAATTTATATTTTTCAATTTTTTAAATCATAATAAATTATATATTATTTTTTTACAAAAAGAAATATAACACTATTTTTTAGAAAAATGTTATTTTTAATGCATATAATGCGAATTAAATAAATATATTACATGTTTATAAATATATTTTCATTATGTAAAAAATTTATAAATGTGTTTTTAAAAATATTATTATTCATTTTAATTCTTCCAATTTAACAGCTATTTTATAGTGGTATATTATATTATGGTTCATTTAGGCTTGGGGTTGCATATATCACAAGTTATCAAGGAAATTAAATTAATTTAAAGAAAAATATATCATAGAATATAAGGGGTTATATTATAATCTCCTAAAATTAATTTCATTATCAAATTTATATCACTATAACAAAAAATTGAGGATATCTATTTCTCATCACATCTATGGGTTCCCATGTAACTTATTTAAATTTATAATACCTCTAGATATCTTTAACCAAGTGAGTTGTCTTGTTAAATGAACATTCTCTCTGTGATCCTATATTTATATTGGTTTTCCATCATAATATAGATCATTATTTAGTGGTACTACCTATGAGTTTACTAAATGTGGTGGATCATATATGTACTTCCTCATGAGAGATACATGGATCACATCAGGAATATGAGAGAGATTTGATGGAAGCCCCAGACAATAAGAAACCATCCCTACTAAGAAAATTAATATTGAAGGGGATAATATACCTAGGGATAAATATTATTTTCTTTCCAAATATCATAACCTTTTTTGATGGATTAATTCATAGGAATACCTTCTTACTAACATTGAATTCAATATTTCAAAGATGGTTGGCAACATAACTTTTTATTGACTATGAGATGCCATGATGTGTAGCTGAATGGATCTAACCTTATCTACCCATTCCTCATATTGATTTGTTTCAATATCTTTATTTATCTAACTGTATCCAATCACAATAGATATCTACATGTAACATATAATACTTCAGTGGGAACCACCTAAATGCTCAAGCGAAAGCTATTATTGTAAGAAAACTCAACTTAAGGTGTGTGTTGATCCCAACCACCATTGATATACATAGAACATGATCATAATAAATCCCATAGGGTTTTAATAGTTCTCTATGATAGACCTTATTTTTGTGTATATAAATAAGTACTTAAGGATAACTCGAAATCTAGACTATAATGAAATCTTTATCATAACATTGACGTAAACCATTGATCTTAGTCAGATATAATAAAATATAGTATTTCATGAATCCTTAGCATTTACAGAAATTATATTATTGAAATATGATCTAGAAAGAAATCATCGTAGATCAAAATATTGTGTTATGAAATTTTAAGGATATTGACTACAACCAAAAATCATTATGGTATCCAGTTGTTTTGGGTAGTCTGGTGAAAAATCCCATGGTGATGTTTTCCCATTTCCATTAGTGTATGGGTAATGGTTGTAAAATACCATTATAATTCTACCAATCAACCTATAATCATTTAAATACTAATCACTGATATATATACTCTGGAATGTCACTTTTCATGTTGTCTCACTAGAAATACACTTTCAGATCCATATACATATTTTTACTTCTAAGACGAATAACGAATGATGAAATATGAGAATCATCTAATAGCTTCTTATTCATGTCTTTTATTGACGGGACACATACATGATTCATATAACATATCATTTTATTATAATAAAGGTTAAAATCTATAAAATATATCTCCTTTTTAGTACTATATATTACTTTTGGGACTCTTTAATATTTACATTGATAGATGGATTCACACTCATTAGAGAAATATTATATTTTACGTCTTACTTATATATTTTAAAATAATTAATTTTTAAATCCATAAATATATTTTGTTTTTAACCTCTTCATTTATAATAAAGAATGATCATTTTGATTTATAGTATATACCACCTTGTTCTATTTCCCATAGTGGAATGTATTGAGAAATCATAATCTTTAATCAACTCTAGCTCTCTTCTCTAGCTAATATTCAACTCTTTATAATTAATTATATACGTTAAAATTTTAGGATTAATATATATATCACACCATTATTATTAAAGATAATTCATCAATTTCTTTAATGATATAATTACAACAACCGAATCCAAATCCAAATTTAGTCAATTTTGATCATGGACCATTAATTATCATGAGGGATAAGATACAACTATAAAATTATGCATAATAGTACACCTTAGTCCCTTATTTTATGAGTCACTATAGATCTCAAACTCGTCTCCCTTGAAGTTTAGTGTATACAAAGGTGTGATAACTGACCTTCTCTTAAAATACATGAAATTTTATTCACATTCATCTATCCAAAGGAAATTTACTCCATTCTAAGTTAACATAGTGATATTATTAGATATCTATGAGTAATTCACCAAAATTAATTAATAATATCTAGAAAAAACTTGATAATTATATATCTCAGTCATATTGGTTGGGCGTGGTCATTGTTTAATAACTTTTATATTTGATGGATCCATCAATATACCCTTTGTTTAGACTATATGACCCAAAATGAATATTTTTTAATCCAAAATTCACACTAGATAAATTTTACATGTATATTATCCTTTTAATGGGTCATCAATACAATCTTAAATTTATCTTTATTCTTTACCTCAATCTTTGAATATATTATAATTTCACCTATAAAAGCTACCCCAATCTAGTCAGGGAAATATTAATACTCTGTTCCTTAAATCCATGAAAATAAAAGGGGGATTAGTAAAACCATACTAAATCACTATAAATTCATAGTTTATATACCAGATATGAAAGATAGTATTAGTTATGTATTCACTTTTGAACCTCAAGCAATGGTATCCAAATCGTAGAACAATCTTAGAAAAATATTGAGCACCTGAAAACTTATTTTATCATACCATCAACACAAGGTTGAAGATCATTATTATTTATTGTGATCTTGTTATGTTCGTGATAGTAAATGTATAGTCTTAATGAAAGATATTTATTCTTAAAAAATGTACAGGTTCCCCACATAATGACATACTTGTTTGAATGAATCCCCTATCAAGATTCTCCTAATGTTTTTCTTCAATTCCTACAACTCATTTGGGTCCATCCTATATATATTATTTCAAATGGGCGTAAAACCGAATATTAGTTTGATTCAAAACAAAAATTCATGATTTAGAGTATTACTATTCAAATATACTAGAAAACATCAATGATCCCTAATACAATAGGCATATCTTCAATGTTTATTTTTTTTATACCATCTGAGATAAAGACTCCTTTTGAATAGGAATAAATACACATATAATGGATATAATCTCTATTGGAGGATTATATTTATCATTGTACTAATATATGATTATAGGTTGGTTTGCTAAATCATATTTAGAATCCATTAATTATAATTTGATAAGGGATTTAGTAATGAAAGCCAATACATACATACGATAACATCATTTTCAACTAAAGGGACAATAACAAGAATTTCAAGAAGAACATTCCCACAAAATTCAATCGAAGAAGAATCATAGACATGAGATGTGAACATAATAGAATTAGGGGTTTTCACTACTAAATTAATATATAATCATTGAGGTGGTATTTTCACACCCTAAGAAAAATATTTAGATATAAAATAATGGGTGGATACAAAATCAAATAAGACATTTGCAGTTCTATAGTAGATCGTAAGTGTACCTTTCACCAATTCATTGTCAGACCCACATCAATATTACTGATTCCATGATATTTTCCTTTATATATTGTATTAGGAGGTTTCTAACACTAATCATCATCCAAAACCATTTTTATTGGATCATTGGTTAGAATAATTCATATACCCCTTGCATTTGAAGCATTAGAGTGTGGGTGGTTCATTCTTTAGTTCTTTTTCTCTATAATTAGCGATATTTTTATTCCCATTAATTTAGAATTTCATTTCTCTATGAACGTATTATCTACACATAAATCATTTACAAATGCCTTTAATTAAATTCAATCTATGTTTCCTTACACACTTAGAGTATAATGGAAATCTCATCTAATTCTCTCTATGGTTTTTATTATTAGAAATTCCTTAGAATTATATATTTATTTTATTATCAAAACTATGATATTGATGGGTAACATAAATCCTCATTTTCACCTTGATATTAATTTGAACAATCTATTTATAGCTATTAAAATCCCTTATGAAAAAAATATTTTTTAGATACTTGGTTTTATTCCACTATAGAAATGATGAACAATACTTTCTGATTAGATGAAAATACTATAATTGTACCTCACATATCTTGTAAAACATGCCTCATAAGTACTAATTGATTCATTATCCTTTTATTTTAGCTTAATAAATTCCTTCTGTATTTTCATAAAAAGAATAAAAGGAAAGTACTTATTGAAAAATAATTTCAAAAACTCATCAAACTCGATGGAAATAATTTTTTCTCACAGTTTCATGTTCTTGAGAAGATTATACCATTTATCTTATTGTCCTTAGAAATTATTAACAACCAAAAATACTTTTTCATGTTCCAAACAATGTATAATGGAAAATAAATATTCTGTGGTACCGATCCATTTCTCAGAAACTAGTGGATTAGTAGACCCAAAAAAACAATATAGATATTTACAAATGATGGAATTCAAAATAATTTCCCCCCTCATTTTCATATTTGGAATCTCATCATGATGTATTATTTCAAAATGTTGTTTAATGATAATAATGATATTTTTCATTATAAATACCACAATATTTTCCGATGAGTAATCTTATTTCATTATCTATCGTATTCAATATTAATATGGTTTCTTTAAGTTCTATCCATTGATTAAAACCAAAAATCATAATGTGAGAAACAACAATAATAGTGTTAAAACACATAATCATGAAAAATAATTTATATGATGTCTAAATAATGACACATTTTTACAGTCAATGAAAATGTAGGTCAATGCTAGGTTTTCCATGATCATCATCTATTCATGACCTTCATAATAATTCATAATGTAAATTTGAATTATCCCAATCATATCACTTATGACTATCAAACTAGGAGAATAGTAAGTCCACACTATCCATAAAATTTAAATATGGATAAGATATACTCAACTAACTCTTTGGTAGTTATTAACCCTAGATTAATATATTCCAAAACCACAACCAATTATACTATAAATGTATCCAATTTTTTCTAGTAAAACTACACTACTATCTTTACTAAAAATTGTATATTCTCCAATACATAGGATTATCGTAAGGGTTCTTTATATGGTTTTGTCATCCTTTTTTACAAAAATAATTAATCTATACTCTACAACCAACTATAGTTCCCATAATATTCATAGATAAATATTACATATTTTTAGGAGAATATTTAAATACATACCATTAATATCAACAATAGAATCATATAGGTTTAGGGACTTTGGAGACATGGATATATATAGAACTTATTCCTATTATATATACATAATATACCACTAAGTTATTAATAAATAACACCCTCCTTACAAATGTCATACTTATATCCTTTCATCATAAAACGGGTAAGGAAACATAATAATGGGTTATCTTTGATGTTCGGTAAGCGTAAACTAGGTAGGAATCAATGACAACTTAAGAATAACATGAGAATAATTGTATGAGAGCATGATCCTAACATTTGAAAACTATAGCAAAAATATCATAGATAATAATATTATGCCATGGAAGAAATCATGGTAGTTACTAAAACATGAATCATAAATAAATCAAATAAAATGATCCATAAGAGTGTAAAAGTGTCAAAAACATAATATTTTGGGAAATAAATAATCATATAAAATCATTTCATTGGTTAATGTTTTCTATCAAGACTATAATAGTGTTTGGGCTTCAATTACCACTATATCAAATCGTTATTCAAGGTTTACTCCAAAGACTATCATAATGGGAACAGTCCCTTACTAAACTAGGTTTACTCCCCATAATTGTCCTTATTATCCCATGAGATATCCATATTTACCCATTCATTGGATGGATATATAATTCTAGTCCAACCAATCACATAATGAAAATCATACATATGTGTGCCAAAAGACCATAAAACATTTATCATATCATAATACATGGAAATGAAACGGCTTTCATTAAAATTTCATTATTTTATCATAGAATAGCATGTGGTAAATAATAAGGTTTCATAATGGTTTATCCTAACATAATTAACCCTTGGAAAAGAAATCAGTATTATAGAATCATGATCATTATAAGTCATCCAAAGGGTGAATTGTATGAAATCATTTGATCATATCCCATGTATAGAATAATAACATCGAATGATATTATCATAGAAAAAAATTCTTTTAAATGTCACTAGAACATTTCTTGGGTAAAATACCCATTTTCTCTTTGAAGTCACTTATTTATAATAATATTTTTTCAAATATTAAGAAATCGTTTCTTTAAAAATGACATTCAAAAATTTTAAAGGAATATTCAATGAATTTCATGTTTATGATGGTGAGAAATTTTATTCATATATTATACATTAAAAAAATATTCATTTCATACATTTGGTAAAATGTCAAATGAAATTCATTTGGAAAATGAAAGTAAGATTAATTTTAAAAAATTACAAAATACAATCATGGATAAAAATAAATTTAAATAGTCGGAGGATAGTATAAGAAAATCCTTGATTTTTTTAGAAAACATGAATATGGTGGAAAATGGATTTTCAACTAAATATAGAGAGAAATATAGTTTTCCTTAAGAATATTATTTATTTCTCATAGGTTACTAAGGAGCCTAAAATGAAATGTAAAAATTTATTATTTATAAATGAATATACAAGAATAAAATTCATAGGTTTATTGAGATATATTTAATAAAACATCATCATTAGACACTTAAAATTAAACACTCCCAATAAACAATGAGATTTTTACATAACTCCCTTACATCAAGTTAAACTTTCATAGAAAATACTATAACCTCGGGTATAATAAATAAATAATTTATTATAATTATATACAAGTTTCAATTAAATATGTATATTATCTTATATTATCCACTTATAATAATTCCACACCTATTTATAAATAATTCTTTATTAAAGTAATTGTTTCTGAGTGTTAATTGTTTCATTTTTCAGGAGAATTTCAGTTTTGTAGTTCTGGGCCTTGTACTTTGGTCATGATTTCATAACACCCAAAATGTTAATAATTATTTAAATATCATATATATTCATTTTATATATATAAATATTTAGAGACTTCGATAAATTTTAAATATAGAGAAAAATAATTATACAATTTATGGAGATGGTAGGATTTACTTACACATGAATAACAATTTTATTTTTTGATCGATTAAATATTTATAAAGAAAATAGTAATTCACCATTATATAATGAATATTTTATAATATATATCGATTATATTCATTAAATATATCCTAATTACCATTCATTTAAAATGAAAATGAAAATTGATTCATATCGTTTCATGGGGGTGGTAATCCACACATACACATGAGATACATGATCATTTTACAATAGATGGAAGGTAAGAAGGTATACATGATATTATAATTATATATGAATAATTACTTCATAAAAATAATATATAAACATTAAAAACATCAATATAACCATCCATAAAATATGGTGGTGGAAAAATTATTTGGATCACTCTTTGGATGTAGTAGTCCGCATGTACTGAGGCTCGATACTTTCACATCCCATTTGATGGAGAATAGGGTGAATATTGGTGTTTACATAATCATAATAAAATTTTATTATATTAAAGACATTGTATTTATTATTTTATGATGATTATAATGTATTTATATGTTGTATAAGAAGAAATAATTTTAATGAGGTCACGTAAAATGATTACATATCTATCTATTGGCCTCCAATAGATCCTTTCTTAAGGACCACTGGAATGGTATTTTTAGATGCCCATAAAACTTTAATTTATGGATAATTACGTTTAAAATATAAATAGTATGGTTTTTCTTGATATTTATGACTAAAATTGGTGTAAAAATGAAATGTTGATGTGTCCTTTTATAAGTGGGTGAGATGACACTATTGGAATTTCTCAAAGGAAATGGTATTGAAGTGGATGATCTATATAGGAAATGGTAATGAATTTGATGGTGTATAAGATCTCAGAATTATTAAATGTTATATTAATCATATATAGTTATTGTTTACACCATTATACTCATCCAGGTAAGGTGCTGGTGAAAAATAGATGGCACCATAGTGTGGAGATGGTAAGTCGTACGTATACACGCACTGTGATTTCATTTTTCATAGGATGTATAAAAGATGAATTAAGTTTGTTTAATATTTATAATATCATATAAATTTATTATTTATTCTTATGTTATTACTTTATAATTAAAAAACTAATAAAGAATAATTAGAATAAGAAAGAAATTTGAATGGATATGTAGAAGAGATTACCTCTTCCACAGTGTGCCTCCTTTAAATTTCATCTTAGAGCAATAGAGTTG
Organism: Viscum album; assembly: GCA_963277665.1. Taxonomy (NCBI): domain Eukaryota; kingdom Viridiplantae; phylum Streptophyta; class Magnoliopsida; order Santalales; family Viscaceae; genus Viscum; species Viscum album. Next base: position 515,988,434 of record OY728163.1, on the reverse strand, counting down.
GTACTTTGAGAAGCCAAGTACCTATATAATTTTACTAGGGAAGTTTAGAAGAGAAATGGGTTTGGTTTGGCTGAGATAGAAGGCTCAAAATAGAGTGTATAGGAGAGGGAGGGGGTTCCCTTTTATAAGAGAGGATAGGGGCCCTTTAAGAATGTCTTAAAATATTAATTTAATATAAATTATATTTTGATTTAAAATGGTCCAAAAAATATTTATTTCAAAAATAAGAGTATTTTTCTTTGAATAACCATCTTTCAATAATTTTTTGCCACGTTTTGAATGATTTTTTATCCATATCTTTTTGGTTCAACCCTTATTTAACCCTTTTTAATCTTACTGTGATATCATCTTCTTTACACATTGTGGGTTAATGTAATAACCATATCATGTAAAAATACACACAAAATGTTATATATTCCATATTTGGATTCATATTAACCGTTTTTACAAATCACAGTTTTTTAGTAATTTAATATCATTTAATAAACTATTTTATGGTTTATGTTATGAATTATGTAAATTTGGGACGCTATTCATACTTGACTATTTAAAAATTGATAAAAACTTTATTACTTCTAAAAAATGAATTACCATATCTATAATATGTCAATTTCATCCAAAAAATTCGTGGAAAGCATGAAAATGTTCAAATTAAATTTATTTTAATATTTATAAATTCATTTATTTGAATCTTTCATTAATGAAGTATTCACTACATCATAATTGTGTCATATATAAATATATATATGTATTGTATAAAAATTGTGAATAAAATACCATGATGTAGGAAATAGTTTTAGATTTATAATAAATAATTATAAATATATATATATCTATTATATATCCCGATATTAAAATCAATTTAGTAAAAGTGATATGTTTATGTTATAATTATCTTTACTTTAAATTAATTATTATAAAATGTCATTTTCACTTCCATGTGAATCCAACGGGTCCCAAAACTGAACCAAGCATTTCCATGGTTGGAAATATCTCATCCAATAGGATTATTATAAGTGTTATTGTAGTTTAATATTATTATAATAATATTTTTTACCATTATTTACAATATTTTCCATTTATCCATGGTAAATAAAATATTTACTAAAGTTACTATTCATAATGTCCAAATATAAAAGGTACCAATACAAAAAATTTGAACCATATGATTCCAAATTTGGAATCCATTTTTAAAATTCAAAACAGAGAAGTTTCAGTAATTAATTTAAAATTAATTCCTATTCACAAAACCAAAAAGCGGGTTTTTTACAAAGAAATAACTATCAAAAGATTGACATGTGTTTAGGTCAAATTTAAATGTGAAATTACTTCAATTACCAAAACTGGATTAAATGATTAAAATAAAATCCAATTACACTATAAAACAAATTAAAAAGTTAATCTAACAATATAAATAAATTATATAGAAAGGTTGTTTCAAATTAAAATGTAGTATTCGTCACTATTCATAAAAATTTTATTTTTATTAAAAAAATATCAAAAATTAAAAAAAACAATTTTATTTCCCACTTCCAAAGAATAAGTTAATTTTAAAAAATTTGACTTATAAAAGTTTCAAAAACAAGATTGAAAATGGGTGCTCCATCAAAAGGCTGTAAAACTGAATTTTTTTGATAAATACTTCTTTTGTCTGAAAAAATTGATTTTATTCTCATATCATGTTCTATAAAATGTGTAAGATGAATGATAATTTTATATAAAACTAGTACTCGCCCGTGCATTTGCACGGTGATAAAACAAAATTCTTAGTTCATGCATTCTCATGACGATATGGTTCACTGCTTTTATAGAGGCAATAAAATATTTTGGAAAAATAAAAGAAACTGGGAAAGTTGTTAACTATACAATGGCTAGTAATTAGTAACCTAAATTAAGTGGAAATAATTCTTTGAATGGAAAAACAGTTTCATAAAAAATGTGAATAAAACATTTTTGGAATATCTACATAATCTATTAACAGTATAGACTATAGAGGGAAGTAAAATTAAGAAACAATGTTGAAAATAACTGAATAATTCTTGATTATCAATTACCATGCAATTACATCATTCTTTTGGTTTCATAAATCAGAAAACCCAGCTGCTGGTGGGTTATAACCAATGCATAATAGAAGCACCATCCCAACGCAATATGAAATAAAGTTTCAGTACAATACTGATATGAAAAGATATGTTGTTGTCACTGCCACTCCTGGTTTGCCATCCTTCTTTAAACTTGTGCCAGAGCTCCTGCCAAACTGTAGTCCCATGGTGTTGTGTCTTGGAGCAGCCTGACCCAAGTGGGGAGCTAAAATTTCCAACAATGAAATTAACAGTAAAACACAATCAGTTGGTTCGGGTACCTATATGCTGGCCGAAGTGTTGCAGAGGCTCGGGAGCTAGAGGGCGAGTGTGTGGTTGAAGGGGAAGGTGGCATCCATGGTGTTGTTGAGGAGGATGTAGAGTTAGGCTAGCTGCTGGTTTGAGAGTTAAAAGTTATCATACCCAATAACTGTAACATGAATAAATATTTATCATCATATTTCTTCTCTGTCATTACCACGAATGGATTGTGCCACTTGACTGTGGTTTGTATACAGTTGTTCCCGCTGATGAACCAATCATAAGTCGCACCAACCTGCAGTAGAAATTGTTAATTTCCTTCCATTGTTATTACCAATCAGAACATTCACTGAGTTGAAGTCTAACCGATTAATATAAACACAAAAAATACAATTTGATAAAGAAAAAAAATCAACACAAAAAAACAAATCAGATCAATTTCACTACATAAAAATGTAACATATCACAGTAGAGACACAATAAAAATAATTTAGAGATTTATATCAATTTTTACAAATACAAACAAATTGTTTTTTATCTAATTACAAAAAAACACAGCCATGAAATTAAAAAATTGAAAAAAAAGGGAAAACATATGCTTGTGATATCAAATAATGAACAACATAACTTGATTCTATACAGAGAAAAAAATCATGCATGTACAAAAATGTACAATGTTTTAACAAACTTGCATCCAAAATTAGGAATGAAAACATACTTTGAATGGAAGACATGCAATGCTGGTGAGCAGAAGATATGATTGAATCAATTTTACCTGGAATAATATGAATTTGTTGCATACTCACCCAAAAACATCATCATAATTGGAGTACATGGCTTCATTAATTATCATGTTGCAAACAGGATGGTCCAGATCAAGCATAACTACAAGATTATTGTGCTTGAGAATGTCCTTTACTTTTCCAAGTTTAAGGGGGGCATTTGAAGTGTAGACCCAGTTATTTTTCTACTAATTTCTGAGTCCATTGACATGATAATGCACTTCAATGTTCCTAAGTAAAAACCCACATTATGTAAGTAGATATTATATTTCAGATTGAACATGAAGGATTTATACTGATGGAAATCAAGTGCTTTATAAGAGAGTTGCAGCTTCAAGAAGGGGTACTGCAATGTTTTCTTAATCTGAGGAGGGATCATATGTGTATGATTAAAGGAACAACAGAAATATAAAATAAGTTTACCTGAACGATAAATTTATTTCATGTGAGGTGCTTGGATGTTTATGCATTCACTTCAGGTTGAGAATCAAGACTGGGAGTGGTTTTTCTGACTGTATCCTCAAGCAGTTGAAAATGAAAACCTCATGTTCACTTCAGACTGCATATTGGTTGTGCCAGCAAGAACTTGGTGGAGTTATTATCAATTTAGATAAGGGGAAAGACAAGAGCTGCATGAATTATAATAATTAGCAGAGGATCTGGCCACTAAATATTTAATTCAAATTAAAATACTATTTTAGTATTTGCAAACAGCTTACTGTAAGAGTTCCAAGATAGAATATAATCATAAAAAATATCTATATTAGATGAAATATGGAGGACTAATTCAGAAATGATTCAATGAAATTAACTAATAACATCAACATTGTTCTAATCTATGTTTGATTTCACAAGGCAGGTCACAAACTTGAACCTTTGTTATACAAGAAAAATTGAACAGGGTAATATCAAGAACCTATGGTGAAGAAAAATTCAATTTGATATGCTTCCCTGGGGAACCTTTAGGTTAGTATTTATTTATTGAATATCATAAATACTTAGATGAATTATAACGATAGATAGAGGTTCTAGCCATAAAAATTTTAAATCAAATTAAAATAGCATTTTATAATCTGAAAACTGATTAGTGTATTAGATACTATATTCGATAGAAGCATAAAAAATCCATATATGAGATGAACTATGGAGGATGACATCATACATGATTCAATGACATCATACATGATTCAATGACATCATCTTCTAATATTAAGATTGAAAACAACATGAAATAATATTTATGGTAAATAAGGCCTCCAAGTCCAAACAAAGGAAGGAAGTATTTGATGTTATTTGGGAAATAAATAATAGTCACAAAAATTTGTATACATAGTCAATGTAGTAATATAACAGTTTAGTAAATACAAATAACCTGTATGTTCAGTTGTTTTAAGTTGTAGTGACTTATCTACATCATTCAACTTCACGTTATGTGTTATTGTTGTATTTGTTTTGTAATACAAAATAAAAAGTAAAACAGTTCAATGTTGAAAATATAATTTCCACGTTAATAGACCTATGAAGTTGGATGGAGGATCTATGTCCAAGTTTCTTATAGGAGTAGTTTACGTCAAGGTATGATCCATTGAATGTTGTTCCTCGGGCGGTTGGGTAGAAACTGCATGCTTATTACTCCCTCATTAGAATAACATCATAGTTAACAATGTTGTTAAATATAATAAAGTGTATATATATAAATAGATATATAGAAGAGAAACATGATATGATTGCTAGAGTGTATAACATACCTTGGATGTTTATGCATTCACTTCAGGTTGAGAATCTATTCAGGAGTGGTTTTCCTGACTGTATCCTCGAGCAGATGAAAATGAAAACGTCATGTTCACTTTAGACTGCATATTGGTCGTGCCAGTAGGAACTTGGTGGAGTTCATATCAATTTAGATAAGAGGGAAAACAAGAGATGCATGAATTATAATAATAAGTAGAGGATCTGGCCACTAAAAATTTAATTCAAATTAAAATACTATTTTAGTATTTGCAAACAGCTTACTGTAAGAGTTTCAAGATAGAATAGAATCATAGAGAATATCTATATTAGATGAAATCTTCTCCCACCCAATCCCAGCAGCTCCCCCTCCCACCTCAGCCCCCCCTGCCCATCCCCTTCCCCCACCATTCCCCCCCTACCCAGCCCCTTCCCCCACCAGTCCCCCCCTGCCCAACCGCTTCCCCCAGTCGCCCCCTCCACCCTGCCCTCATCCTCCCCTCTCCTCCCCTCCCCTCGAACCTACCCATGCCCTCCCCCCTGCCCTCATCCTCCCCTCCCCTCCCCTCCAAACTGCCCAGCCCCCTCCCCTCTGCCCTCATCCTCCCCTCCCCTCCCCTCCCCTCCCCTTCCCTCCCCCCTACCCAACATCTTCCCCCAGCAGCCCCCTCCCCCCCTGCCCTCACCCTCCCCTCCCCTCCCCTCCCCTCCCCTCCCCCCTGCAGTATATGTCTTATATAGAAACAGTGAAAACTGAAATAGAAAAAACATCTGTTAACTGGAAAAATTGTACAGTTCAGACAGATATATAAAGCTTCCTCTATCTTGCATGAAGCCTTCTGTAAGTGTGAATTGATGCTGAAATGGGAAACCACTTTTGGATGAAGGTTGAAAATAATTATATGTATTTGTTTAATATAGATGATAAAAAAGAAACTGTAAAAAAGTTACAGTGTATCGCCTATAAAAATCAGAAAGGATCCTTGTGTGTGTTATATTTTTTATAACTGGTTATCTGTAACGTATAATAACATTAGAGGTAAAAGTTGATATAATATGCATGATGTAATTTGAAAATTACAAGTTCAATGGTTTTTTTGATACCTTGAAAATTGGCCACATAATGTCAGTCAATTTTCAGGCTTGTTGATGTCGCATCATGTCGAGACATTGTAACTCTTCGTTGGACTGCATCATGAGCATCAAAATCATCAACATATTTTTGTACATAAATAAATGACTTCAATAAAAAAATTGCCATAAATTTTGAAGAATGTAATAATTGGAATAGAATTAATGATGTTTAAGTAATTTCAGTGGAGAATAACAAATTGCACTGTGTTTTAATGATAATGTAAATGGAACAGGAAAAAATCATTATTGTTTACTCCAATGATGTAATGAAAATAATACAATGAAAGAAGAAAACATATACCTGAGTATATGATATAATTGTATTTGTTGTACCAAATCCACTTCCATTGTTGCAGCTGACTCCTTAACTTCCTGCACTGTGAAAATAACAGAATCAATGATGTTTTAACCTTACCTTGCTATTGCAACAATTAATTGTAATCACTATTTTCATTCTTTTATTTTCTATTTTCCTTCACATGGGATTGAAGTTAATTGGCATGCCATGTTTTTTCTTAAAACTCTCATGACATTGTAACAATCATTGACGTTGCAAGGATAAAATAAATTGGTTATTTGTATTGAAAATAAAGCATATGCATAATAGAACAGTTTGAATGTCTTTTTGGTGGACTCATGAATTGTGATCCAGTGATTAACCCAGACCTGATAAATACAGATTATGATGCATTATAAATAATAATTTTTGGTGATCTTCATTTTCCAAAAGGCGATGTGGCCTAAAATAATGCCTCTTGTCAAAGACCACCTTGCATCTCGGCTTCTTTTACTATCATTTCCTGCCCAATGCCATTATAGGCAGATCACACACATGGACAATCTAAAACCTGAACCTAAAGAAAAAAAATGAAGTAAAGTAGACAACCAATAAAAATGATACTACTACATAAAAAAAATTCAATTATCAGAATTTGAAGAGGTACATTTAAAAAAAACAGACCCACTATTATCCAGATATTTACCTTCTTGGATGCAAGAATATATGACCCTTTTTGAGATCTCATAGGAATGAATCCTCAAGGATCATTCTAAATCATAACCTTTGGATGCACCAGAAGTCACATGACCTGAAATATAAACAGGAGGGCATGAAATTCCCATCAACATATCCTCACCCCGGGCATTCATGGGATGTAGAACACCCCATGAATAGATGTCATCATCAAGCTCCACCATGAATTTCGTTCCATCAGTGTGGGGATCATAGAATCCAACCATTGAATTTCTCATCATGGTGTGACATATTCCAACTATAATAAGATATTTCCACACTATTCTAATCATGGAGAACTACTGAAATCAGTAAGATACACGAAATCATTTAGTACATTAATATTTTGGATATGTATTTATTCATATAAACCTAAAATGGTGACCATAATCAATATGGAAAATGTTTTTCATAAACAATATGGAAATAGTTATGCATAAGAAATCATTAAAACACTATGTATGAGAAATTGGGAAATAGTTGTATAAGAAATCTTGAGAACATATAGTTTGGAAGATTGGTAACAGAAAATTAATGTGTTTATAGATATGGAATTATACCTAAAAATACGTTGGAGTTATTCATAAATGGAAAGGACCATTCTTCATCAGAAATGATACAATTATTGGCGATAGTTCCTTGAGAAGCTAATGCATCTGCAATGAAGATGCCCTCCCTAAAGGTCTGTTTGAAGAGGACATCATGAATGATCAATATTCTGTACCTTGTAACAGTATAAGTTTCCCACCAAGGATTATTTTTATATATCATGTTCAAAACTCACCAGTTGGCCCAAATCTGATTCCACTTCAGCAATAACAATTTTGTGCTGCCTTCATATCATCAATCCCAGCAGAAGAGACCTCTCATTTTCTTCAGAAGAAGACCCATCACCAAATACGCATTGAACTCCATCATAACCAAATGGTGGATTTCCCTCAACAGTTTTCCACCATGCATCTGCACAGCCAAGCAACAGCAGTCCTTTTTTTTACTTCAACACTGAAATGGGCGCATTCCATCTAAGCAAAATCCCCAGTTTGACATACCTGACCTACCTCCTAATGATTGATCTTTGCAGCAACATTTATATGGCCACCACCAGTTCTCCCCCTGCCACAAGAAACACATGTATAATTTCCATTATAGTAAATATTTAAGCATCTGATTGATAAATAATGGAACAATATCAGGAGTGAAGAATAAAAAGTAGCATGTTCATCCCTAGTTCTATGGTCCACAACACCCACTACTTGAATGAGAGTACATGCATTGCAAAAAAATAATGACAACTCACATTTAATACATGTAAAATAAACTATTAATTGAAAAAAAAAGACCCAATTCTTGAAAATATACCCTTGATGTAGTCTTTCATGATGGTGTATTCTCCTAAATCAAGTGACAGTCACCCTTCAAATAGGAATTTAAAAAACAGCAAAGAAAACAAATTAAATAGTGAACAAGTATGTTTCCCATTAGTTTCCAGCATCACATTTGAGCCTGTTTTTATGTTCTCCAGTTTACATTTCCCTTCATTCAGGTGTGTAATTCAATAGAATGTATCGGTGTAGCCTTGTTGTGTCGAAAAATGTGGACAGTCTCAAAGTTCATCCTCATTATCAAAATCATGTGACAGAATTTTCTACATAGAAGTTTTTGTTAGATGATTTGATGATTGAATCTATAGCAAATCAAAGTAGTGAAACACATATCAGTGATTTAACAATTAACTGTAATTTCATAGTAAATAGGTCAAGATTGGAAGGAAAATGTTTTTAAAAAAAATTAAAAAAGTATAATATAAATTAGTTTATTGGAAATTTTATTGTAATAATGGAAATAAATAAGAACATAGTAAAGATGAGTTATATACCCCAGTTGAATACATAATCGATGTTGACATATGAAATATTGTGCCAATATTTAATATCCCAGGAGAAGAACTAACACTCTGATGGACCTATCATGAAATGTTAAAAAGAATTTCAGTAATGTGATATGAATTTTTTAAAGAAAGAAATTGAAAAAATTGAATGATATGATACCTGGATATAATCAACGCCACTACTTACTCTTGAACACCCACTGGTTTGATCTTCTTATATAGTAATGAATATAAATGTACTGTTTTGTGATTGTTTGGTTTCAATGAAAATCAGTAATAAACCCAACATAAAATTACCACATTTCATATCTCAAAAATGATTAATGAAAATAACCAGTATATTTAGAAATTTACAAAGATAAACAATTTCATTAAAATGATTAAAATCTGGAAAAATTGGGCTTACCAAACATGTACAACAAGTTCGCTAAGCCTTTATATAATAACCACCATTCAAATATAAAAATGTTTAAAAATGACCAAGATATATAGAAATTTTCTAAGATGAGGAATTTTATTGATATGATTAAAAATTGGGAAAACTGGGATTGCCAAACATGTTCAGCAAGTTCAATTTAATCCTGTATAAGATTACAAGCTTTCAAATCTCAAAAATATTTAATGAAAATAACCAGCATAATTTGAAAGTTACAAAGGTAAGAAACTTAATGAAAATTACTAAAAAATATAAAATTGGGCTTACAAAACATGTTCAGTGAGATTAATTGAAGCCAAAATAAAATGAAATAAAACATAAGGAAATGCGAGCATGAAATTTTGAAAATAAAAAAGGCAATCATGCCTGCTAAAAAATTATATTAGATAATGAAAATTTATGAATAGGAAAAAACAACCAAAAAAACACATACCTTCTCAAATAAGTCATATTCAAGTACTGTCTTGTCAAACTGAAGAAGCACATGACTATCGATGAATCATTATATCCAGGAGTTCTAAACAATATAAAATTGTTCAGTCCTTATCCATAATTCAAATCCATATAAAGAATGAGTTAGTAAAAAAACACCAGGATCAAACCTCCTTGATCCATAAGTGATGTGTATCTTATGTTTGTCCTCCTCCATACACGTAAATAGAAGACATTCGTTCCATAAACCCATGCACATTCATCAGGAAATATGTTATTTGCTATGTGAGGATGAGAATAGTAGTCAGTAAATTATAAGCAGTAAATAAAACTAACATTAAAGTCACTTAAATGAGCATCAAACATTTAAAAACCACAACCTCAAATAAAACTCATAACAATGAAAGAGAGAAATCTGTAGGTGACACTTCAAAACAGATCAAAATGATGACACCCACCCAACCAACAGAATGATGGTATTGTTTTCTAGTATAAGGAAGTTGCAAAACATCATTCAAAATTGCTAAAAAATAAACAGTTTCAATATATTTGAGGATCATTTAAGAAATTAACAATTCTGAATAATGCACAATTGACAATGGTGTTTGATAAAGAAATCAGAATCAAATAAATGACTGATAATTACAAATATGTAAAAATGCATATGAAAATAAATAACCTTCATGTGGTGGTACATTTCACCAATCTTCATCGCATTCCTATTTAATGCATCTACCATAGATTTACCTATTGCTCTTGCGAACCCAACTCTTGAAATAAAAAGAATCCACACATCAGAAGTTGAACAAAGAAAACATGTAGCAAAATAGTGGGAAAATTATTGGTAATCAAACACATTTGTAATTCTTCTTTATGTATTAACATGTACTGTGAAGAAAAATAAGAAAGATATACCAACTCCCAGTTTCCATGTAAGGCCAATATTAGCATCCCTACACCTCATCTTGAACTATAGGAGAAAATAGTACATCATTACAGTATCAATCCATAACATATAGATTTATATAATAAAAAACAACACAAACATTAAATTAATTCGGAGATGGGAGCTGAGACAAGGAATGGAGCTAACCAGATGGGAGGAATTCGGGAACCCTAGGTTCGCAGGAATGAAAATTGAGGGAGTTTACCAGTCGATTGTAGAAGAATCTCGTGATATAAGGAAGGATTGAAACCGCAAGGTAGATGCGGTCGTTGGATTGCAGGAGTAGAAGCTGGATTGGGATGGATAACCATAGCGGGAACCGTAGGGATATGGAGAGGATAGGGGTAGCGTGAGAGGACGCGGGAGGAAGAAGCTGGATGCGAGGTACCCTAATGTCGAAGATGGGTTGCAGTGATGCATCGCTCGGAGCACGCGGAGGCGGAGCAGAAAGAGGCGGAGCAAAAAGAAGCGGAGCACGCGGAAGTGGAGGAGACGGAGGACGCGGAGCTGGAGTAGGCAGAGACGGAGCACGCCAGTGCGGAGGAAGCGGAGGCAGAGCACGCGGAGGTGAAGCACGCGGTGGAGGAGCAGTCGACTGGAGTCGAGATTCTGGAAAATGAGGGATCGCAGCGTCGTGGAGTTTCGCGGAAACCTAGCGGACCCGAGAAAAATCCCGACGGTGTGGGGGTATTTTTGGGAATGGTATTGTGGTTTTGGTGACGTGGCTGCTTGTGGAAGTGACAAGTTAGGATGGAGGAACCCAGTCTTAGTATATATAGTGGATTCAAGATGTGGTTAATAATATTAATAATTTTTAGTTTATATAATAATTTAATAATATATTGTTGTCTAGTGAGACTCAGTATTGCGTATAATACCAGATATCGAGGAAGGTCACTCTTGCGTGTAATGCAAGTTATGTCAGTATTTCATGTAGTGAAAGCTACCTTTGGTGTGGATATAACATAATACAAATGCAGTTAATTTATATGTTGAAGAAAATCTATACTCAGTGTTGGGTGAAATGAATTATATCCAAACAACCTGAAATTGTGTGTAAAACAACCAAGTATAGTGTTGTGTATACTGCAAGCTAATACGGTGTTGCGTATAAAGCAAGATTATCTTGGTGCCACGTACAACACATGAAATTAAAGAAATTAAAGGAATCTATCTCATAAAATCTCGGGGTGTTATATTCTACCCCGATTAAAATGAATTTTTCCATTGAAATTTTTCATGGTTATAAATGGTTTACTACTTGAATGTTTACTTCATAGAAACCAAAATCGAAAACAGGAATACTAAAACATAATTTTAAAAAGAAAATCTATAAACATAATAGTTACACAAATTAACTCATCACTAGGATTCTACCAAGGAAAACATAGGTGGGAATTGAAAAATGGTTATGGAAGATAAATATAACGATAATTTTTTTGATGGATTTTGATAGAGAATATGGTTTGGGGAAAGTTAACTTTTAGAAAGCCATAAATCTGTGTTGATTTAAGGGACCATTTTATTAATCAGAAAATAAGTTACTAGGATAATATTTTTTATTTTCAATATCTTTTTCTTAACGATGAAAAAAAAATTCTTGAGAAGAAATACTTACTTTATTTCAATACCATTGATCATTCCCTAAACAATTTCCACTTCATCTCTTTTTTAAAGAAATGATGTTGAATTTTTCATTCTTAAAGTGTTCCCAAATCTTGTGATGGAATGAGAGGTCATTATATTTGTCTCGGAAAAAATGCTAGAACATGTTATCAAATATGCAAAAGTCCACTTAAAGTGAGATAATACATTAATCTAACAAACATAAAACATAAAATAACTTATATTATCCATAAATAGATAACAATACAATACATCCAAAAAATAAAAATATAAAAAATTAGAAATATTTGAACTAAATTATCTCTTATATCTCATTTGGAAGTTCTTAGTTGTCTCATCCCAAACATCTGAATACATTACTCATTTATTCTCTTTCAAAAATTATAATAACATGAATTTCCATAGAACCTTAGTTAAAACATGAATACTGTCAGAAGTTAACTTTTTCCATATTCCAAAATCCCTAATATTCAATATATTCAATCCATGACATCACTTTTTCTTTATATCAATCAGGATGTTTTTAATACTACCAAAAATCTCATTATCTCATTGTCCCAGTATTATATGCATATCAAGTACTTTTCATCGATGTCCTTCTTTTCCACACTTAAATCATTTTATAGTCCCTTTAATACAATCTCCACCATGCTTAATTCCAAACTTTGACAATAAGGAATCATTCATTTTATTTTCACCATTTTTTTTGAGATTTCCCATGAACTCCATCTTTCCTTTCTTGTCGAAACCATGATGGATATATAACACCAACATCCAATTCTAGCATGATAGCACAATGCACAATATCTTCATAGATACTGAAGTATCTTATATCTAATTCCCATCAAAGACCTAGTTTTAAGCCACTAAATAATTAATCAACTTTACTTTCAGGTCAGATGATAAAGCCAGAAGCATACCTTTCATGCCTTGTAATATTCTCTTTATATGTGCCAAAATGTTCACCATCCTTTTTATTAAGCTCAATAAACTCATTTTCCATCTTTTTTCTAATAATAAGAGATATGTACTTATTGAAAAATAAGTTATTTAACTCATCTGATTCCATGGATTCAATTTCATCATACCACCTTATATTCTTAACTAGAGTCCACCACTAGTGTACTCCACCATCTAAATGATAGATATCCAAAATGAAATTTTATTATTCTGAATAGTGAAGGATATAAAATATCATTTCAATGGCACTGATCCATTGTTCATCAATAAATAGATCAGAAGACCCACTAAAAGAAGGTAGATGTTGCCTCATGAAGGACTCAACAGAATATTACTCCCTTCTTTGCTCATTTAGAATTCTATAATGATTCATAGATTTTGTAAGTATAGAAATAAGATTTTGCATTCCATTTCGCACGAAATTTGGTTTCTTGGGAGGAAAATCATTGCATTTCCTAGTGCATTGATCATTAAAATGGTTCTTTTGGGTTCCATCCAATGTCCAAAACACTAAAATAATAGTGTGAGAGGGAAAATAATACTAGGAAAACAAACTAATCATGGGGGAGTAATTTAAATATATAACATCTTAGGTTTAATACTAGGTTATTCATGATAGTTACCATAATTCTAGGACTATAATCTATATTTAGACATATCCTTGCTGACTTCCCTTAAACTAACATAGAAATATCTATAGGTATCTCAATAATGTTTCCGCATCCTAGTTTACAAAGGTTGAATAAACCTTCACTCTGAAACCAAATGTAGAGACCAAAGCTTGACATACATGGAAAATACATTTTTTTGTGGAATACTTAATACATGGCACAAACAGACTCTCAAAGACCATATTATTTTAGTGTCTTTGGAAACTAGGAAAATATTCTCTTAATCACGGTGAAAGATCATCATCATCTCTTATAAAGATAATCCCTTTTTTTCTACCTAAAACCATTATTTATATATGGGAAAAAATAAGACATCAAAAGGGTGATATCAAATGCTCAGTAAGGGTAAACCTGGAGAAAATAAAACAAACCACAAATATTTTAATTTAAAAACATGAACATAAAGTTTAAACATCAAAATCCTCAATCATAAAATAAATCATGGCAGTACGTAAGGCATGGATCATAAGGGAACATTAACTATAATATAATATCATTGGAATAAAACATGTAATTATTGAAAAATAATAAGCACATAATATGATTTCCATAGTAGCCAATGAATTTCTACCAAGACCATCATAGTGGACATAGTCCATTACTGAACCGGGTTTACTTTCCATTCCATCCATGTATTTCTGAACTAGATTTATTATCGTTCCAACCCTGCATTACTGAACTGAATTTACATTCCAGTCCAATCATTTATATCTTATGAGATACAAATATTTACCCAATTCATTGGATAGAGATATAGGTCACACCCATCTCATAATGAAATCATTCTTACACGTGCCACAAAAACATAAACCATTCATCATAGCATAACCTAAGAAATAAAATGGGTTCCTTAAACAACATTCCATCATTTCATAATTCTAATAAAATATCATTACATAATTAACATAATCAAATCATTGTAATAATAGGGATAAAAACATAACACTATTTAAATAGTATCATCTTAGATGAAAAAATAATTTTGATAAACCACTTGAACTTAGTTATTGAAAAAAATATCTTTTCTTCTTCAAAAACATTTTATTTTCTCAAAATTCTGAAAAAATTTAAAAGAAAATAATTTAGTTGAAAATAAACATGAAATGGTTTATAGGAATCTTTATGGAAATAAAGCTTCAGGAAACTGTAAAAATCTAATCATTTGGTATAATTAAAAAAAATTCTTCTCGTACTATTGCCAAAAAATTTGATAAATACCTCATAATGTAAAATTAAGAATGATTCATTCCAAACCATGTAGTAAAACTAAAAATAGGGAAAAATGAATTTAAAAATTTATACTATAATAATAAAAATTTTATGACAAAATGTTCAGAAAACATGGACATGGATGATAAATATATATCCAGTAAATACTTACATATAAATAATCTACGATAAAAATGAGATTTGCAAAGTTATGCCTTACCCTAGGTCGGATATGCTTCATTTGTATCTGAACCTCCTATATAAGGATTTAAATAATGTTAATAATTTATTCCATAATAATAATAAATTTTATTATAACATTTATGATCATATTTTCATCTATTTGATAGTAACATTTCATTGTTACTCATTATTCGGGTATTAACTACTTTATTTTCTTATGTATGTCTTGTCTGATAAATTTTTATTCCTATTTTTGGGTTATAGTAATATAATTTATAGCATGGTATTAATATAATATATATCATATTTATTCATTTATTTCATCTATTTAATCATGCTTTAATAGATATTATGTTGAATTAATCACATCTCATCGTGGAATGGTAAGCCGTATGTACGCACGAGCGACGATATCATTCCTATAATTGATGAATGGTATTAAAGTGGATGATGTATAATACCCCATAATTAGTATAATGTTATATAAATCATATATTGTTATTTTTTCCATCATTATATTCGTCTAAGTAAGGTGGTGGTGAAAAACCAATTACACCACGGTGTGGAGACGGTAAGCCATACGTACGTATGTGTGATTATTTCATTTTTCATAGGATTGATATAAGGTAAATAGGGTTGTTTCATATTTATAATAATATATCATTATTATAGTTATACTGATGTTATTACTTTATAATTAAACAACTCATCAAGAGGATGTAAACGAAAAAATAAATTGGAAAGAATCGGTAGAAGAGATTATCTCTTCCTCAACGTGCCTCCTTTAAATTTCATCTTACGGAACTAGAGTTGGTCATTTGAGAATATCAGAACCTCTAGAATGTAACTAGGTAAGTTGAGAAGAGAAATGGGTAGGTTTTTTCTGATCATTAATTCTGAAAGTGGACTGAAGAGGAGAGGGAGGAGGTCCATTTTATAATATAGGGGAGGGAAATTTTAGGAAATTATTAAAGTATTAATTTATTATAAATTTTTTTTCAATTTAAATTGATCCAAAACTTATTTAATTTAAATAATCGATTATTTTTGTTATAATACCAATCATCTAATAATTTTAAACAATTTTTAAATATTTACTTATCCATATCATTTTGGTTAAACCTTTATTTTACCCTTTTTAATCTTAGCATGATATCATGTTATTTACACATTGTAGGTTAATGTAATTACCATATCATGGGAAATGACAAAAAAAAGTTTTTAATGACATATTTGGACTTATATTAACCATTTTTTGGAATCTTATATTTTTAAGAATTTTATATCATTTAATATACTATTTTATGTTTTAAGTTATGAATTATGTCAATTTTCGACACTATTCATAATTGACTTCTTTAAAAATTCATAACAACCTGATTCCTTCAAAAAAAAGAAATAAATTATCCCTAATATGTTAATTTCATCCAAAAATTTAGTTTATGGCATCAAAAAGTTCAATTTATATTTAAGGTATATTTATAAATTCATTTATTTGAATCTTTCATTAATGAGGTAATCACTACATCATAATTGTGCCATATATAAATATATTTATACAATGTGTAAAAATTATAAAAAAATACCATGATGTATGAAAAAAATTTATATTTCTAATTAATATTTATATAAATAATGAACTGTTATATAACACTATATTAAAATCGATTTAGTAAAAGATATATATATATTTTATAATTGTCTATACTTTAAATTAATTCTTATAAAATGTCATTTTCACATTCAAGTGAATCCATGGGGTCCCAAAATCGGCCAAAGGATTTCCATGGTCAAAAATATCTCATCTAATTGGATTTAGATAGGTGTTAGGGTAGTTTATAATTATTATAATATTATTTTTTACCCTTATTTACCAGATTTACTGTTCATCAATGGTAAATAAAATATATACTGAAGTTACTATTCATATTGTCCTATAATAAAAGATACCTAATTAAAAAATTTAAACCTTCTGATTAAAAATTTGGAATCCATTTTTCTATATTCAAAACATATAAGTTACAGTGATTAATTTGAAATTAATTCTCATTGTCAAAACCAAAAAGTTAGTTTTTTTGAAGTAATAACTATCAAAAGATTCACATGTTTTTATGTCCAATTTAATAGTGAAATTACTTAAAATTACCAAAATTGGACTAAATGATAAAACTATAATCCAATTAAAATTTAAAACAAATTAAAAAGATAATCTAACTATATATTAAAATTAGATAAAAAGGCACTTTCAAATTAAAAAGCAGTATATTTCACTATTCATTAATATTTTAATGTTATTATAAAATTTATCAAAAATTCAAATAAAGTATATTTGTAAGTCCATATACTAATTAAGAAGTTTTTTTTTTCAAATTTAAATTATAAAAGTGTAAGAAAAATTATTTAAAATTGGTGCTCCATCAAAAGGTGGTAAAACTGTATTTTTTTGAAAAATACTTCTTTTATCCGAAAATTGATTTTGTTCGCATATAATGTTATAGAAAATGTTCAAGATGAATTATATTGATTTTTGAAATAAAAATGTGGTTAATAATATTCATAAGGTCTAGTTTATATAATATTTTAATAATATATCTTTTTTGTGAAACTCGGTACTACTTACAACGCAAGCTATCGAGGAAGGTAACTCTTGCATGTAACACAATCCATGTTAGTGTTGCTTGTAGTAAAATCTTCCTTTTTGTTCCTTATAACATAATAAAATATTATTAAATTTAAACGTTGAACAAAATATATACACAGTGTTGCATGAAATAAATTCTTTCAAAAGAACGTGAAATTGTGTGTAACAAAATCCAAGTATAGTGTTGCATATACTACAAGCTAATAAAGTGTCATATATAGCGCAAGATAATCTTGGTGTAGCATATAACAAAATACATCAATGAAATTAAAATAATTTATCTCATAAAATCATGGGTTGTTACAAAATAAATCCCAACAGGATACAAGTAAAAATAATAGGGGAAACCCCTATATTGAAACACTAATGATGACACATGGGTCATCGGATACACCCTATGCAATAGAATGATACAATACTAATAGAAGTAGAACTACACACACCAATAGAATAACTAAATGGAATCTAACAATAACATAGGCCACCCAATTATCCCAAACCATCCACATCAAAATGGATCCCCCTACCCTATCTCATTTCATGGAATAAGGGACCCAAACGGTGTGTGTACCAACTAGGGTTGTTTAAATAAAAACCTCCAACCAAGTTAACTGGGTTCCCATGAAAAATATAAAGTGGATGTGATAAATAATAAATCATAGATAATAACATGCATCATAATAATAATAAGATAAATATCCCTCACTTCCAACACCCTTTCATGATATAACCCCTTTCACATTATACATTCATTATATAATAAATAACCTAAAACGGGTGAAGAAAAATCAAGGGGGAAAACAATTTGTGTTTGACATGGATTAAATATTTCATTATAATGTTAAGAAAATGTCTTCTTAAAGTATATAATAAAAAATCTACATCTATTTTGATATCATTGAAAATTTTAATATTTAGAGTCACTTTTTAAAATAAGAGAATGAAAAACATTCACATTCTAAAAATTTCACAAATTTTTTTTTCATTAAAATACAAAATATATACTATTCCTAATATTTATCAGGAAAATAAATTTGAAAATTTTCATTTTCATTTAAAAAATCACTTTGAATTCATAAACACTTTGTTCAAAATAATTAATTTGAGATCCATAATAATCATTTTATACTAAGCACGGAAGTTACATAAAACATTTTGTAAATGTATCATAGTTATAATAAGTAACCATAATTTAATTTTAATAAATTTTTTAATCCAAAATAACATAATTAATAAAGAATGTTCCAAAAAACACCTAAATAGTATTGATAAAAACTAATTCATAATGATTCATCTCATAGGTATAACACCAAAACACATAAGGAAACACCCTCCATGACTATTAGAAAATTATAACCCTAGGTTAAAACCAATACAAACCCTAAAATTCCTATCATAATGAATCATGTCTATAGAAGAATGCAGAACCTATAAAATTGATAGAAAAAAGATATAAGGAGAAGAATAAGGAATGAATAGAGAGATATATTGAGAAATTACATAGAAACCAATGAGGGGGAATAAATCAAATAGGGGGGAGAGGAAATCCTCTTAGGGATCCAAGAGAGGGTTATCATATGAGTGGGTGGAATTGGGATGATAAAACGAAAAAAATATATGTTGGAATACAAGTCATTTAACCATTATATGAAAAATGGATAGCTCACACAGTTGGATAAATTATCTACCAACCATGAAAAACAACTTTATCAAAAATATAGATCCTGAGACATAATGTGACACATTTTTCTTAACCATGTGAAATTAATTCACCCCATGGAATGAACATCAGGTTCCCCATATGTTTTTCATTAAGACCAATGTGGTTATCTCAAAATCATGCACTACCCATGCACATCAAACAATAAACAAGAAAAAGGAACTACACCCAACCTCATAGTGTAATGTTAAATGAATAGGTTTCACTAAACCATGTGAACTAAATAGTGTTCTATGGGGAAACCTGTATAAGGTATATCTACATAGTTACTCTAATCAGGTTGTTATTGGACAGAAACCGTGAAATAGAAAAAAATCATAAATTTTTTGGATTTTAATCCTAAAACTTCAATAACATTATATCACTCTAAAATAACATTAAATTAATGAAACAATAGTAACATGGGGTGTTACACTTTTTAATGTCATAAATTTTTAAGATACAAAACATTGATTCCTTTACGACATGTAGGAAAAACCAATATATTAAACTGATGTACGATTTCTGTGTGTACATGTGTTTTTATATATACATATTTTGTTAATATATTTTTGAAAATTTGAATATTATAAAATATAGTTATATTTTTACTAAAGGTTTTTATATATAATATATTTTATTTTCATATGTTTATTATTTAATAAGAATCGCAAATATTCTAATTTATTTTTAACTTGTGATGTAGAAAATATTTTCTCTTCCATAAGAATTTACTCACCCTTATAAAACAAATCGTGAAAATATATTTATCAACAATTTTTTTATACTTTTATATTTGACACTAATTATTAGTTACATTTATTTTAATTATATTGAGTAATAATATATTAAAAAGAACTAGAATATTGAATGTATTATATAATTAAAAGAAAAGTGTTGGATACAATTTTAATATTTAAGGTGATGATATCATATTGTCAATAACGGGGTGGTGGTTTTTTTCAAATCCAACAAGTATATAAAGAAACTTGTGTTTAATTCTATATGAAAAAATGTATATCTGAGTTTTATTATCATTGATCAAAATAATGGTGAAGCCTTATAAATATTTATTTGATGATAATTTCTATTGAAAATCGTTTTGTTCGGACCAAAAAACTCAATAATCATACTGTGGTGGTTGGATTTAAAAAATAAAAATCGCTAGTTACTCATAACTTGACACTAGTATAATTTATTAGTAGAATATACAATAAATTTATATATAATATTTGTTAAAAAAATTGTTTTTAATTATTGATGTATTACTTCTATTATAATTCTACTATATTATTTTTATTCTATACATTTATTATACTACTATATATTAACTAAATAAATTTATAATCATGCGTAAACATATAATTCCCCATATTTTTTATTTAAAAGTTTTTAATATATTATTAATTTTTTATAGTAGTTCCATGTATTTAAAATTTGAGTGTTTAACTAAAAATTATTTTTATGTTAAAAACGTGCTTCAAAAAATTAAAATTGGGAAAATGATATCAGATATTCATGAAACTATATGAAATTGATTAAAAATGAATATATGACCTATATGAATAAAAGAAATATTATTATAACTTATGCCCTAGTTAAAATTTCCTAAAATTTTCTTTTTTATGAATTGAAGAGTTCATGAAGCACGTCATATACTAAAAACTAATAATTAATTTTAGAATTTTCATGAAACTCTATAAAAAGTATTATTGATTATTTTATAACTTGTAATAATTAATTACACTTCATTATGAAATGAGTTGTGGCCAGTATGACTGAATGTGTGTTCATTCAGTGTTAAAGTAACATTTTATTTAATAATGCACATAAAAAATAAAAAATAATAAAACATGATTAAAATCTTCTCAGACAAAAAAATGATCGTTTATTCAACTTTGATATGTAGGAATTAACTGAACATCATTATGACTTTTGGTGTGGATGATTAGAATGAAAGTACATGATTTCAATTTAAATGATACATTTTTGTTCAAAATATACATCACATTCTCCAAAAAAAAAGGCTCTCAGATTTTCAAAAAATCATAATATATATATGATTCATTTATGACATATAAAATTTAACCACATTTAATTTTGAAATATGGTGTTTCTAATATAACTAAAAGTGTGTGATATAAATTTAGAAGAGAAATTTTAGTTCAAAACATGTGTCACATGCTCAAAACTAGGAAAATGTTCTTAGATTTTTTTTATCACTGTAATATATTCATTGATTCATGTGTTATATTTGGAAATTAACCACAGATTATTTTAATACATGTTGTGACCAATATGAATGGAAGTATGTGATTTCCAATTTAAAATTATATTTTAGTTTAGATTGCATATCATATAATCAATGTATGTGATTCAATTTTTATATCTTTGAAAAAAACATCATTATATTGTATTATATAGTTGAAATGAACTATATTGATGTTTTCCATTTCAATCGTTAATGAAATTTGAAATAAATTTTATATACACAAAAATGAACAAACCCACAAATATTTTCATGAACCTCTACAAAATGATCACTGATTCATTTTTTCTTGTACATTTTAACTACACCTCACTCTAACATTTGGTGTGTCAAGTATAACTGAAATTCCATGTTTTTAATTTAATGATGGCATTTCATTTCAAATAACACATCAAACACTCAAATTTTAACAAACAAACATATATTGTTTTGAAACTATAAAAATTATATTTGATTAATTTAATCATATAGTAATTATCCACATATAATTATAATACATGGTACATCTAGTATTATTTTAATTTCACATTTTCAATTTAAAAGTGACATTATTGTTAAAAAATAGAATGACATGGTCAAAAATATTAAAACAAAAAATAATTAATAGATTTTTTTAAAAAAATTGAACATTAACTCATATTTGACATGTATTAATTAACCTCAAATCATTTTGACATGTGATGGGGATAATATAATTTAACGTTCATATTTTCAATTTGAAAATAATATTTAAGATCAAATCATATGTCACATGCTCAAAATTGAGAAAACAAAATTGGATTAACATGATAATATAGGGAATGATTTATCATTCTTTTATGACCATTATGACTTAAATGCACATTCACAGTTTATTCAGAATGATATAAAGAGTATTTTTCCATTATAATCATTAAAGAAGTTTAAAATACATGTTAGATACTAAAAACTATAATAATTAATATAAATTTACATTTAACTCTTAAAACATCTATGATTAATTTGGTATAATAATGAATTAACTTCACATAATTACTTCATGAAATTTAGTAGAAATTACTAAATGGGGGTATTTTTAATTTTAAATTGGATTTATATTTCAAAATTACATCATATAGAAAATAATGTGAAAATATTCTCATATTATTTTGAAGCTCCATAAAATGATTAATGAGACCTTTTTGAGATTTATGAATTAACCACACACCATTTTGAAACCTAGTATTGTTGGTAAGAAAATAAATGTTTGTTTTAAAATTAAAAGTGTCATTTTAAAACAAAAGATATGTCAGAAACTCAAAATTAAGGTAATACACATAAATTGTTTTCAAAATATATGAAAATGATTGGTGATTCATTTTTTACATTTGAAAAGTAAATTCACTTTATTCTAGCATGATTTGTAGTTGATATAACTGAATGTGCATGTCTTCAACAAAAATATTATATTTTAGTTCAATACATGTGTCACATGTGGAAAACCAATAAAAAGATCTTGGATTGTCAAAAAAACTAATAAAACAATCATCAATTCATTTGTGAACTATGGAAATAAACCACACATCATTCCCGTCTATAGTGTATTTTATGTGACCTAATGTGTGATTTTTCATTTTATATATTCAAAAGATCAGAATTCACTTCACATACACAAACTCAAGAAAACACAATCATATTTTTGTGAAACACTATAACAACTATCATTAATGCATTTATTAGATAATATAATTAGACAAATATCATCCCATTATGAAGTGTGGAAAGTTTGATTGGGAGTGTTTTTTTAAATTTAAAGATTATATTTTAGTTCAACTATAATTGATATAATCATGATTATTATGTAGTAATTTGTGATACTTTTTATTTGGGTATTATATTTTACTTTATAATAATATATCATATCTTATAACGAAAGTTTATGTGAATTAATAAAATTTAATATATATTGTATGAAATTATAATTATAATTTTCTTATTTCTATATATAGTATTATAAAAATAAATATAGTTTTTGTTATAACAACTTGTTTCTTTTTCATAGGGTTAGTTTGATTCATATTGATCTCATATTACTGAGATTATTTTGTATCTAGTTATAATTATTTTATCAAGTAGATCATACATAAATGTGGTTAAATGGTACTAAAATTCATTGATGTAAATATATTAGTTTGAAATTATATAATGTAAATATATCATCTATTTCATGAAAAATTTTAATTTATGAAATATAAATTGTGTTTTTTTGGTATTATCTACCATATTTTTTTATTTATGTCATAATAAATTAAATCTTCTAAATTTACTTTTTTTGTGACAGAAGAGGAACTAATAAATACTATCTTTTATTAGCACTAATTTATGCACTGATAAATGTTACTTTTTATTAGATCTAAAATTAGAACATATAAAATCTTGTACTTATAAATGAAATATATAGCACTGATAAAGGCGTCATTTATCATTATTTTTTAGTACTGATAAAGCTATCATTTATCATAGTTTTTATCAATAATAAATGTCATCGATGATTATTAGTGATATAATTTTCATGTCTCTAAAAGAAATATTAGAGGTCATTGTTGTCTATTAAAAAATTCATTTTCTATAGTAATGTACCCTATTATGTTTTATACTAAAACCCTACCAATTCACATTGGTGAAATTGTATTTCACTATGTATGACTTTTAGGTAGTATGTTTTATTTGAGATCAGGCTGGATAAGCATTATTATGTTTAGAAAATAGAAAAAATGAGATTATCGGTTTTTTTATTATGTCTCCAACTATATTTTATCTTTTAGTCTTATTTTACATGATTTTGATAATTTTAAATCCTTATAATGTATTTTCAAGGGTCTATTTTGTTACAATATACATTGGTGTTATATATTATTTATGGATAACTATTAGTTTTATATCCTTTCATGTAATACGATTTTATATAATTTTATCTTTAATTTTGGTGTTTTATTATAATTATATATTGTGATATTTATAGTGTAGTATCTATAATGTTTGTTATAATTCTCACTATGAGTCAATCATCTTTGGTTCGCAAGGAGGTGTTTCTGAGGTCTAGTGGTATCCTCGACCCAGTTATTGTTTATGAAGACCTTTTCCATTGAATTATAAAATTATTGTAGTGTGTTGTTTTGGTTATCTAACTAATTGGGATTTAGTATATGAATATAGGATTGGTTGGAACATGGGATGTTCATTTTACTAATTAATATAACCCACACACACACACACACACATATATATATATTAGGTTATTGTGGGTAAAAGTACATTAAAAAGACACACATAGAGACCACGCAAAAACAAAATTGAAAGGCCAGTCATAGACACCCCAAGGGATAACCCACCCAGCCCACGTCCTTTATTGGGGTAAGGGATTGTTTTTTTACTATAGTTGAGATGTTATTTTTTAAATAATGATGTGGTATATTTGATTTATAGGTTATTTCATACTCTTGGTTCAGAGTGGGAAAATTCCATCTGTTCTTGCATCATACTAATCACATAGAGATACCTAATATGTGCAACACTTCTTGTCAGTGAAAAAGAAAATAGTTTTGAGAAAAAAATTCAGAAAATAAAACCATTATAAAAATGTGAATAAAAATGTTTTTGGTTAATTAAAACTTTAAAAATAAGTTATTTGGTATTTTTCAAAATAACCTATATGATGAATAACAATTAATTAAGATAAAAATAAAAATTTTCATATGTTATTCCTTTGATATTATGTAAGGATAATCATTCCCACATTATATTGGAGAGTCCTTAGTGAGAAAGTTTTGTTTTTTATATCTTATGTCAAGATAAGTCATTGTGTGTCTTAGGTATAGTATAATTCTATTATAGGATGTTAAATCAGTTAGATTCCTTAAGTTCTTGATATTGTATGAGAATGTGTTTAAGGTAGTGATATATAAGTTTTTATAGAATGATTTGAATGGTATTATGGGATGGTAAGTGGTTATTATAATTAGATAGTTGTCAGTGGGTTTTTGGTCAGTAGCGTTCAATGGTTCTCAGTTTCTATAGTGGTAAGGAATTAAGTGTTATATTTTGAAAAATGTGTGTAGGATAGTATTACTAATCCCATTTTCTAGAAACCATAGTGGTATAGCATTTTTTGTAATGAAATTTTCCATTAAAAAGGAATAAAATTAAATTTCATGCATGTGTAGGGATAGTACATGAATATAATTTTGATCATATTTTAAAGGTGAAATAGAAGGGTTATGATGGAATATATTTTTAATTCGAAGTGGAATTATTATAGAATAATGACACATCACGACTTATTATGGATGAATTGAAAATAAATGATAGGAAATACTCATGATATTTATGTATAGTTGGATATTTTCTTCACAATGAGAATTCTATTGTAGTTTATAACCTTTCTTCATGGCCATACAAGAGAATAAGTGAAGGATTTCCAATCCATCACTAAGTTTCAAGAGTAATTCTTCTTGGAACCATGGACATCTTTGCATAAATTGGAGTGTGCTTTGTGTTTGTTTTCAATCATCAGAGGAAGTTCAGAATGTGTGCCCGCAAAGTGCTCATATAGGTCAAGCTGATTACAGGATTGAAAGAGGCACCATTTTCCAGTGTTTCCCAAATTTTTCGGCCTGAAAATCAACAAATGGAGAAAAGTGTTTTTGGAAAAGAGACTTGCGTGCCGTGTACCTGAAAGAGAGGAGACTTGCGTGCTATATATTTTTCAAGATCAGAACATGGAAAATGGAAAAGGTATAATGGCCACACAGGTTTTGGTCTGGTCGCGCAAGTGACTTGCGCGCCGAGAAAGGACTTATATGTCGATGCCTAAGAGGATGGAAAGTTCTGCGGCTGTTGTTCTTCGAGATCAGAGCTTCAAAATATGTAAAAGTAAAGAGGGTCGCGCAAGTACTGGTGTGGTCGCACATGTGAGTAGTGCGACAGAGGCTAGGGTAGTTGGAGCTGCGCGCCGGGACTTGCGCGCCGTGAGGACACTTGCTCGCCACCGTGTAGGGGGTCCATTTTGCCAATAAATAGAGGACCACCGCTCCTCATTTTTAATGAAGTTCAAGACTTAGAGATTTTTTGAGCTCTCTTTGCGTAAGTGGTTGAGTCGCGCAAGTGGTTGTTGGGCCGTGCAAGTAGAGGTTGTGCGCCGGTTGTTGGATGTGACACCAAAGTGGTTTGTGAGTTAAAGGCGCGGAGTCACGCAAGTATGGATTTGAAGAAGGTAGTGTCACGAAAGTAGGTTGGTGTCACCTGCGTGCCGAATTTGTACCACGCAAGTGAATTGCACGCCGGTCTTGAAACTTGCGCGCCGGTATTGGAGAAGCACGCTAGGTGAGGTTGAAGTATGCCCCATCCTTTTTTGGCTGCACAAAAGCAGGAATATTGCTTGATACCTTCGGTGAAAAGTGTGATTAGTCTAAAATTTAAAGTTAGACTTCAACAGATCATCTACATACAACTGAGTATGCATTCTTTTGAAATTATAGAGAGACCTTCACGTCTATAAACTGAGTGTGACTTCAAAAAGGGCAGTGAGCCTAGGGGAGTCAACGGGAGTGACCTGAGGGATGTTGTGAGCTATCCCTGAACCTTTTGTAAATGCAGTGATCCTGGGACAGAGTGAATGTGCCCGAACCTTTTTAATCCATAGCTAGTGATGTTTAGTGGAAATTGGTACCACCAAAAACCTATCGGCGTATTCTCTTTGGACGTATCCCTTAGTGGTGAACCAAGTAAAAAGTGTTGTGTCATCTATCTTCATGTGAATGTTTTCATTCTGTTAATATCCATCATACAGGTTTAACAAGTTCCTACCAACTTGGGAACAAGATCCATCACTTTAAAAGAAAAGGTTGACACCCTGATTCACCCCTCCCCTTTCAGGGTGTCCCGGGGTCCTATAAGTGGTATTAAAGGGTAAAAGTTACTAGTGTTGAATCTGTTCTTTGTCGTCATAGAGAATACAGTCAATGTCAGTGGAGTCCCTCTCTTCGATGGAAGTAATTTCTAGATCTAAATGAACAGAATGAGATCTCATATAAGATCCCATGGAATGGATGTTCTGTTATCCACTGTGCAAGGTATTAATGTTTCTGATACAACAAGGCTGTCTATGACTGATACAGATAGAAAAATTCTTGATGGAGATGCTAAAGCATAGAATGATCTCACCACAGAACTTTCTGATCAGATTTATCTAAAAGTGATGAGTTTCACCTTAGAAAAGTCCATGTGGGATAAACTTGAAAATATTTATGGAGGTGATAGCAATGTTAAAGAGGCGAATCTACAAGTGTTACACAATAGGTTTGATGATCTTAAGATGCATCCTGATGAGAATGCAGACTCCTTCTTCAATCGAATTACTGAAGTGGTTGGAACAATTCGGGGCCTGGGAGAAGAAATCAGAGGCATTGATATTGTGATGAAAATAATGAGAAGGCTACCACCCCTATATAATGCAAAGGTGTCATCCCTTGAAGAAAGATATCATTCCAAACTTTCATTGGATGATCTGTTGAACAGCTTGGTGGTATATGAAATGAGATTCAAACCAGAAGATGCTACTACATGAGTAAGTAAGGAAGTGGCATTCAAATACATGGAGACTCTAAAAATCTCAAAAGATAGTAGTGGTGAATACTATGAGGAAAAAACATTCTCTCTCTCATTTCCAAGAAGTTCCATAAGGGAAAAGAGAAATTTAAAGGGAAGTTACCTCTAGCTTTCTTTCGTTGTGGCAAAGTCGGGCACATTGATTCTCAGTACTTAAGAAAAATCGATGATGATGATAGCGATGCTGAAAACATTGAGAAGTCTCAGAAAAAGTTTTTCAAGAAAGGAGACTTCAAATCTAGAAAGAATGTTCTGAAGAAGATTTTTTTCTGTGAAGAGGAAGAAGATGATAATAAATTCTGTGATGAAGAAGAACCAGAATTTAAAACTGGGAACATGCCTCAATGATGACCACTGTTGAAAAATCAGAAGACACTGGTGGATAAAATCAGTTAAAAACTAGTGCAGATCCCGAGTTGCAACTTAAGGATACTATTAGCAAGCATAAGATTAAATGTAAGAAGTGTAATAAGTGTAAATAAATGGTAGAAGAATCAACTGAATATGTTTATCAACTTGAAGATGAAATTGAATGACTGGAAGATTTTGTGAAAGTACAGTCTAAAATTCTTGAACGTAATGATGATGTTATAGATCTGAATCTGAGAATTGAAGAGCAGTAAAAGGTCATAAATGACCTCACCAACAGACTAGAAGAAAAATCCAAGACTATAGAGGGTCTTGGGAAGTAGGTTGTTACTCTTAGGAGTAAACTTGAGACTGAATCAATTTCAAATGAATCAAGAAACAAAATATAGTTTAGAAGATTCTCAGATGTAGAATTACTGGGAAGAGCCAAGAGTGGTTTAGCTGGGGTAGGAAAAATCTTGAGTGATCAAAAACCCGCTTTCATGGGAAAGAGTGGAATTGGCTGTGAAGCTGAGACATCAACTGGTGGAAGTAAGGAGAGTGAAAATAAATACAAGATGAAAGTTGGACATGTTGAGACATTGCCAGAAGTGTTGAAAAAGAAAACCTCAATCCAAACTAAAAGGAGATCTGAAAATTATCCTCAAACATTCAAAAATGACATGCAGTTCAACTATTATCCCAATAAAGAGAGTATGAGGAGAAATTCAAGTGAGAAGACATTTCCTCTCAGGAAGTGTTAGTTACTATGGCTATCTAGTCTATACGATGTCATATTGCAAAGAGGCAAGGAGCTATCTGAATGTGGAAGATCTGGGACATCAAAAAAGGAGACTGAATTCATATCATCCATCTTATAGAAGAAATAGTTTTTATGGATGCTGTTTTCATTGCTCTAACTTTGGTCATAAGGCTGTTAATTGCAGGCAGAGAAGGGACATGGACACCTCATACTAGAATTCAATACAAGTAAGATCTCATCGACAAGATAGTGTTACTCTTTTAAACAAGTTTTCTCTTCTCGAAGAAGACTTCAACTATAAAGAACCAATGTACACAGATGATATAATTGAAAGGCCATCAGTGCTCTATACTCATTCAAATGTCTCATGAAAATAAAGGAAGAAAATTGAGAAATCCAACCTTGCATAGGTGGAAATCATAGATACAAAACGCAAATGTACTTGGATTCTGGATAGTAGTTGTTCATCCCATATGACAGGTAATGCTGGCATGTTGACATATATCAAAAGGAAGGTTAATGGAAGGGTTCGATTTGGTAATGATGGAGATTTGAAAATAAAAGGAAGTGAAAGTACTGAATTAGCTAATGGAGAGCTAAAGAATACTGAGTTCCTTTACATAGATGGCCTACCTCATAATCTACTCAGCGTGAGTCAACTCTGTGACTCGAGACTTATTATTACTTTTAATCAGAAAGGCTGCATTATCAAGGTAAAGACAAGAAATTCACTAATGGAAGGATGCAGAATAGAAGGCAACTTGTATCAGGTTGATAGTAATGAAAATGTTTTCTACATGTATGTTGAAGAAGAAAACATTTTTTGTCATAGGAGACTGGGTCACATCAATCAAAAAGGCATGGAGAAAATATCAAAAATGAGGATTTTCATGGAAATTCCTAACCTAAAGTGTGCGCGTGAAAAATCTTGTGATGCTTGCTTTCCTAGAAAGCTGGTCTGCAGTTCATATCAGAAAAAGAAGAAAAGTGAATATCATCTTCTTGATCTAATTCATATAGATGTATGTTGGCTGATAAATGTTGTTGGAACTCATGGAGAAAGGTACTTTGTCCTTTTCATTTATGATTACAGTAGAATGGAATGTGTTATGGTCATTCACAGGAAACAACAATTGCTTGAATTCATGAAAACATATCAGAAAATCACCGAGAATGATACTGGATGAATAATCAAAGTATTGCGATCTGATAATGGAGGGGAATACACACCCATTGAGTTTGAAAATTACCTTGAAAAACATGGAATACAGCATGTGGTAGCTGTTGTGAGAACTCCACAGCAAAATGGAGTTGTTGAGCGCCAGAATCGATAGGTCAACAACATGGCCATGACTATGTTGATTGAGAGTTGTATCTCTCGCCATTACTAGAAGGAAGCTGGTGAAGCTACAGTGCACATTCAGAATCAAACAGGGCTTTATATGAGAGAAACGAAGACACCATATGAATTGTGGCATGGAAGGAATCCTTTGTTGAAATACTTTCGTGTTTTCGGAAGTAAATGTTTCTTTCGAAATAAAGAAGTAAATCAAGCGATGTTTGGTGACAATGTTGATGAAGGAATTTTTCTTGGATATCCAATGAACAGAAAGGCCTACAATTGTTTCAACAAGCGATTAAGAAGGATTATGGTAAGCAGTGATGTTAAGATAATTGAAGATAAAAACACAAATCCATGAATAACGTCATATGCTGATGTGATAGAAAGTGAGGAAGAAAGTGAATGTGGTGAAAATATGAATACATAAATAGATAAAGTAGTAAAAAACACTCAACAGTCACATCATGATGTTGACTCAGAAGAAGAATATGAATATGAATCTGTGGGTGGAGATAATGCAACTGAACCACACAGAAGAAATCGTAGATCTGGGATTGATCCGTCTAACTTAATTGGGTATAGGAGTGCACCCACTCAAAAAAGGAGGATGAGGAATAACACACTATCTTCATTTCTGTCAATTGTGGAGCCATCCTCATTCAAAGAAGCTGCAAAGGATGAATCTTGGGTAAAAGCCATGAATGAAGAGCTAGATCAAATTGACAAGAATCAGATATGGGATCTTGTCCAGAGACCCGAATGTCGCAATGTGATTGGTACAAAATGGATCTTCAAGAACATGTTTGATGAGCATGGAAGTGTTATTAGAAACAAGGCTCGACTGGTATGTAAGGGATATTCCCAGATTGAAGGTGTTGATGTTGAAGAAACCTTTGCTCTAGTGGCTAGACTGGAGTCAATCAGACTTTTCCTTGCCATGGCACTCCAAAGAGGATATAAATTATATCAAATGGATGTAAATACTACACTGTTGAATGGTGTACTTTATGAAGAAGTCTATATTGAACAACCAGTGGGTTTTGTTCTTGGTACTGATGAGACAAAGGTCTGCAAACTGAAGAAATCCCTATACGGTTTGAAGCAGGAACCATGAGCATGGTATTCCCGCCTAGACTCGTATCTCCAGAAGCTGGAGTTCAAAAGAGGAAAAGTGGATCACAATCTATATGTGAATAATTCTCCAAAAATATCAATTCATGGTTCTAGTCTACGTTGATGATATCATATTTGGTGGCAGCAGGAAGAAATCAGTGGATGAATTTTCCAATCACATGAAATCAAGATTTAAAATGTCAATGATTTGGGAGCTCACATATTTCTTGTGGCTACAGGTGATTCAAAAGAGGGATTACACTTTCATTTCTCAGGAAAAGTATGCAAGATATCTGTTGAAGAAGTTTGATATACAAGACTCCAAACCAATATCAACTCCAATTGTAGTTGGAAATAAACTTGGAAAGCATGAGGATGGGACCTCTGTAGATCCCACCATGTATAGAAAGATAATTGGGAGCCTACTATACCTGACAGTGACACTGCCAAATATTGTCTTTGCCAGATGTCTTGTGGTCCGCTTTTAGAGTAATCCAAAGGAGGTACATATGGTGGCAGTAAAAAGAATCATGAGGTACATTCAAGGTACACATAACTTTGGGTTATATTTTTCTGCAGGTAGGGATAGTGAATTATTAGCATTTTCTGATGCTGACTGTGTTGGTGATGTAGTAGACAGAAAGTCCAATAGTGGTGGAGCCTTCTATATTGGTCAGAAATGTGTTAGCTGGTTGAGCAAGAAACAGGAAAGTACTTCTCTTAGTACTGATGAATCTGAGTATATATCTGCCAAAAATCCATGCACTCAATTGCTATGGATGAAGAAATAACTTATAGATATTTGTGATGAGGTGAATCAACCAATGGTAATTTAATATGATAACATGAGCGCAATTGATCTCACGAATAATCCTATTCAGCATTCTATTACAAAACATATTGAAATCAGGTATCACTTTATCAATGAAAAAGTGGTGTAAGGGATGATTTGAATGGATCATGTGGGAACTGATGAGCAAGTGGCTGATATCCTGACTACGCCACTGTCAGCGGCTGTGTTTGAGAAGCATCAGTTGAACCTTGGTGTTCAGCCACCTCCCAGTGCATAAGGAGGTTACACAATTACCCTCTCCCTATTTATGATAATTTTTTTTATCTGTTTATGGATGTGATGCTGGTTTGTGGGGGATATACTATCTAGGGGGGAGTATCGTTTGAGCTAAACAATGAACACATTATCGGTCTTTGGGTTTCTTGTCAATGGGGGAGAAAGGAATAAATTCAGGCATGTTCAGGCATATAATGCTTCTTTGATGAGAAGGACGTGAAGGAAGACATTGGTCATGTAATGCTTCCTGGGCGTCATTGAGAATTCCAAAACACGGGAAACTAATTCAAGCTTTATCTCTTATTTTCTACACCGAGAATTTCTCACATATACTTAGAGTGTTGGCTGAGTTGATTCTTGCATTTTTGGTTTACATGTGGATGGGGATCTATTGAATTTATTTTCTGATTTCCAACAATCCCAAAGGGGGAGATTGTTGGGACCATGGATATATTTTCATGAATTGGATTATGCTTTGTGTTTGTTGTCAATCCTTAGAGGAAGTTCAAAATTTTTTCCAGAAAATTGCTCATACAGGTTAAGCAGATTACAGTATTGAAGGAGGCACCATTTTCAAGTGTTTGCCAAATTTTTGGGCCTGAAAATCAACAAATGGAAAAAAGTGTTTTTGGAAAAGAGACTTGCGCACCATGTACATGAAGGAGACTAAACATGTGTGCCATATGTTTTTCAAGATCAGAACATGGAAAAATGGCAAAGGGATAAGGTTCGCGAAGGTTTTGGGCTGGTCGCGCAAGTGACTTGCGCGCCGAGAAAGGACGTGCGCACCGATGCTTATGAGGTTAGAAAGTTTTGTGCCTGTTTTTCTTCAAGATCAGAGCTTCAAAATATGTAAAATGAAAGAGGGTTGCACACGTATTTGTGTGGTAGCACAAGTTAGTAGTGCGATAGAGGCTAGGGCGGTTGGAGCTATGTGCCGGGACTTGCCCACCGTGAAGACACTTGTGCACCACCGTGCAGGGGGTCTAGTTTACCTTTAAATAGAGGACCACCCCTCCTCATTTGTAATGAAGTTCAAGACTAAGAGATTGTTTTAGCTCTCTTCGCTCAAGTGGTTGAGTCATGCAAGTGGTTGTTGGGTCGCGCAAGTAGATGTTGCGTGCCGATTGTTGGTTGTGCATCCAAAGTGGTTTGGGAGATAAAAGCTCTGAGTAACGCAAGTTTGGAGTTGAAGGAGGTAGTGTCGCGCAAGTGGTTTGGTGTCACCTACGCGCCAGATTTTTACCTCACAAGTGACTTGCATGCCAGTCTTGGAGAAGCGCGCCAGGTGAGGTTGAAGTATGCCTGTCCTTTTTGGGGCTGCACGAAAGCTGGAATATTGCCTTATACCTTTGGTGAAAAGTGAGATTAGTCTACAAGTAAAAGTTGGACTTCAACAGAGCATCTACATACAACAGAGGATGCATTATTTTGAAATGATAGAGAGACCATCACGTCTATAAACTGAGTGTGACTTCACCAAGGGTAGTGAGCTAGGGAGAGTCAATGGCAGTAACCCGAGGGACGCTGTGAGCTATCCCTGAACCTTTTGTAAAGGCAGTGTGCCTGGGGCAGAGTGACTATGCCCGAACCTTTGAAATCCATAGCTAGTGAATTTTAGTGGAATTTGGTACGACCGAAAACTTGTCGGTGTATGCTCCTTGGACGTAGCCCTTAGTGGTGGACCAAGTAAAAAGTGTTGTGTCGTCTCTCTGCTTCTGAATGTTTTCTTTCTGTTCATATCCATCATACAGGTTTAACAAGTTCCTACCAACGTGGGAACAAGATCCATCACTTTAAAATAAAAAGTTGACACCCTGATTCACCCCTCCCTTCTCCTGGTGTCCTGGGGTCCTACAATTCTTCCATGTTTTTAGTGTTGACTTGGTATAATATTGTTTTATTAGATATATAGGATTAAAGATGTGTGCGTTTAACTTTAAAAAATATAGTAATTTCTCACTCAACATAATAAGTATCCTAGAAGTTATATGTTTTAGACTATGAGAGTACAGTAGTAATTAATGTAGTAGAAATAAACTACATAAAAAGTTTGAACAGTTTATGAAAAAAATACTAAATATAATAATAACAAACATAGAATGAAACAATGAATCATAGTAAAACAGATAATCTATAAAATCATTTATAAAAATTACATTAAGATATATAAATAGTTAAACATAATAAATCTTGTCTCTTTTAATCAAAAGGGTAAAGAAGACCAGTACCTAAATCCAATGGAACCATGTTCCAAAACACTGTAACTTCATTGATCTAAAATGCCATAAGATACAAGTCGTATCCCTAAACATATTTTAGAGACATCAAAAACAGAAATCTATTTCCATAGGCTTCTATTCAATCATACGATCGATAGAAATATTATCCTCAAACATCCTCATACTATTATTTTAAAAAAATTAGATTTTTTTCCCCAGAATATCTTCAACCACATAGGTTCAAAAAATAATTTTTAAAAATATAAATTATGTATGTTTTATGAAAAACGAGAATTTATAA
This sequence comes from Viscum album, assembly GCA_963277665.1. Taxonomy (NCBI): domain Eukaryota; kingdom Viridiplantae; phylum Streptophyta; class Magnoliopsida; order Santalales; family Viscaceae; genus Viscum; species Viscum album. The sequence continues at coordinate 515,952,694 of OY728163.1, read as the reverse complement.
TAACTCGTTGAGAAAATACAAATAGAATCAACCATTCACTATGATGGGCTACAACTCTCTAATGAAGGTTTTTCAGTGACCATTGTTCATAGATTCCTTGGTCTCTATTTTTAAATGTTATCAAAAAATTTAATCATTCATAAACTTTGTTTTCTTTGACAATAATTTTCAACATTAAAAAAATCAAAAGGTTCAAATTGATCTTCCATTATAATTAGTCTAATTTACTTCACAATGTTTTATGTGGATTATAATTAGATCATCGGAACATGTGAATCAAAACTAAAACCGTCAAAAATAAATCTAAAAAACATTAAATTAGTATAAGTGAAATATAATGTGTAATTTGGTATTTAAAATAAAATATATAAAATAATTCATTTATAAAATGTCTAAATAATATCCCTGTAATACCAAAGACACTACTATAACAGGTAAAAACCTTATCCTAAACAATCACACAATGCACACATTAAAGAGACGTTATTCAAAAGTACATTTAAAAGTATAATTTTTCAATTATTGAATTAGATTTAAAAAAGATAAACTTTATTCTTTAATTATTTATAATTATATTCTCTTATAGTCAAATGTTCAGATTTTTCTAAAAAATGGATTTTAGATTAAAATTGAAATATACTGATTTTATAAATACAATGAAATTTATAACATTATTAGTATATAAGAAATTTATTCAACCATTTAATTAAAAAATATTTTATTTAAAATTTATATTATAAATATTAAAATAATGATTATATTTTTCAAAAACATGATTGGTATTTTGTAACTCAACTAATATTTTCCTCAATAACTCATTATTATATTGTACTTTTTTCCTATTCAATTTTATTTTTAAAAAATATAGAGATTTAATCAAAATAAATGGGTTTCAAATTTAGTATTATTAGGTTTAAATTATAATATAAGTATCATTTTATTTTTGGTCGTAAATATTATATTTCCTTAGGTAAAAACTAGTTACCGCAAATAAAAACTAAAACGGTAAAAGTAATAACTTATGGGGTAATAGGCTTGGAACTAGATTAATAAATATATAGAAATGAGTACATGAGTATGGGATCAAAAATATCTCTTCCCCACTCCATTATTGTCTATTTTTAGAGCCACAGGGCATGTTTAACATGTTACTCCATTATACTAAATTGAAATATTTACAAAAAAATTATTTCTACCATATATATAAGGGGTCTCTAACACAGCTTTAAGAAAATTCTATAATTAAAGTTTTAAACTAGAATTATCACACCCTGAACAGGGATATATAATTTATTTTAGAATATTTTTTCCATTTTATAGGGTATTTTTAACTTGAATTTTGGAGTTATCATGAGGTTTAAAGCATATGTCATGGTTGAGGTATTAAATTAATACACGTTATGCAGAAACCATGTGAATGAAAATGTAGTTTTACATAGAATGTCAAGTGGTTGGAAAACAATTCTCCAACAATGTAGATTACATGTTCATAGTTAACTAATAGCCTATTTGAGGCTTTATAGTTGTCATATGGTTTACCAAACTATGAGGCCAAACCATTCATAGATAATAGGTTCATTAAAAGTGGAAACTATTACTTTCCCTTCTTAAATTTCAAAACAATACACTAATCTCTTAATATTTGGCTCCCAAAAACCACCTTGGGATCCCCTCATTGTCTCATCTCCCTCTTATGGTGAGATCCTGATTTTTTATCAATTATTGAGGTGGATTCATCAATCTAATCAAAACTAGCATATCAATCCTCTATTTTTTATAATATTTTCATCTCTATATCTTCAACCCTAGTATGGTCCAGTGACCTAGGGTTGTCTTGGATCGATTTCTAATTGGAAATTCTGTGCTCTTTGGATTCATCATGGTTCATTATTCCCTCTTGATAATTTTTGAGGTGGAGTAGTAGCAAAATTTTAAATGTTGGAATATTCTAATGTAGGTGATTCATTGCATATATTTTAATTTTTAAAACTATTATTTCTTGTTTTTTTAAATTAATTTTTTATGTATTTTATAAATTTAATCATATATAAAGAGTTTTTCTTCAGTTGGGGTAGAGATATTTTCCTTTAAAATTCATCAAAATACACAAGGGGTTCCCCATTGTTCTTAAAGTGAAAAGTTCATTTGGAAACCCATGCCTACTAAATGTTCTTGTAAATTATTTATTAGATATTAAAAATCATTTATCAAGTTATATATAATGTTATTTGATAAACATACTTTATTAATTTGTTTATAATGAAGGACCCTTGAGGTTTGTTTGGAGAATTGGATTCAGTTCTAAAAGATATAAATCCCAGGGAAACATTCCCTAAGCATTTTAGAAAAAGAAATTATTATTTTGATATGTATTTAATGGTTCCTATAGAATGGACTTTGTCTATATTTATTTTACATACTTTTCATATTTTGGGTTATTTCTCATGAGGTTGTTGGAGGTGAGGGTGAGGTTCATTGTTAATGGTTTATAATCTTTATATTATTTTAAAATGAATTATTAACTCACTTATATACTATATTCATGGGTAACCATATATGTCTAGGTGGGATGTATAGGGGGAATTTTTTCAATAGTCATAATTATGATCTAGCTAGAGGACCAGAGATAGATTTTAGACTACTTATAAGAATTACCAATAATTAGACAAGTAAGGGTGGCACTGAATGTTAGGGAAGGTTGATTACTTTCCATTTTTGGCCAGTTCTTATATGTTTTGGGTGTCTTTGTACTATATTTTCTCATATCCTTTAGGTCCCCATGATAACTATTTTTCATGTGTTACCTTTTTCATTTTCCTTGTAACATCATTCTTCTGTATTTTCCCTTTTATAATTTACACACCCTTCACCATTGTTTTTGAATTTTTTTACTATTTTTCTTAAATAATATATTTATATTATTTTATAATGATTGTTATTTAATATTTAGAGCCTCAATTTACAAAGGAAACTAATATTTTAAAATTAACATTTGAACAGTAATTATTTTATAAATAAATAGAAAATATATTTTGTATATCTATATTAAAACTAGCATGAAATAACTCTATTAAAAATTTTGTGCTTATATCCTAGAGTGGTGGTCTACTGACAAATTATGATCACACGTATATTATTTCATGCTTTTTTACGCTCTACTAAGCTGATATAGAGGACTTTTGGATTCTAATTTCAGGTATATATAGATATTAGTGAGTTTTTTCACTCGATGCACTAAGATAGTGGTTGGGGCATCCTAGTTTTATTTTCTTATTCTATTATCATGGTTACATTATCCTATTATGTTTTCTACCTTATTCTTTATATATGACCCTTGTATTATCTATCACATAATGTTGATATGTTTTGATTCTTCTTCATTTTATAAATTTTATGGTTTTATTTGGTTTAATTTTTTGTTCGTGTTAAAGTGGTCACATAGGTATTGATTGATTCCTTTCACACTTGTCACCACCCCAGGGTGATCAGGAACATTCCTCGTGGATTGTTGTGATCTTGATCAGGTGCTCGGTTTTGGATTGACAAGAGATAGTTTTTGAAAAAAATGGTATTACAGCCGAGGATCCTTGTAAAGTCCATGTTACCTAAATGTATATTGTTATCTGAGGTTCTCTAATAGTTCATTTTTAGGATTATTTAAAATCATTTTCTTGGTCATGGGTAAGTTCTCGATCACCACCTACTTGAGAGGATGGTTAAGTTGCTATAGTGATTTGGGATGTTTTTCTCTCAACACTAAGCTTATTTTTCTAATTTTTCCAATATATTTGGACTTTATTTGAAGGTTTCATGTTAATTTTGAGATAATAGGAATTATTTTGAGATGCACTAAATCATGTGCAGTAGTTATTCATTTAAAATATTGAAATTTTTAATTTTTAATTATGGATTTTTTCTTTCTCTATTGATATTGGGTTATAGTTATTTAAGGGGATATTATTTTTATTTCATGGAATGTTCATGGCATAAATGTTTTTGATTTTAACAATAAAAACATTGTTTTTTAAAAAGTGATATGAAGTCTATAATACTTCTTAATTATTATTGGTTTTAGAGTGAAGTGAATCTTGAAAATATTTTAATTTAATAAAAAATATTAAATTTAGAATTCATTAAAAATTATTTAGGATGATTTTGTATAAATTCTATTTAAAATATATTTTTGAGCCTTTAAATTGTATAATTAATTTGATAAATTTTTTTAAGGAATATCTTCAAAAGGTTATGTATTTTTTTTTGTTTATTGAAATTGTGATGGAGTTGTGTTTATTCAGTCATATCATTATGTTTTCATTGTCATTATTTTATATTATAAGATTTAAGGCATTATGACATTTGAGAGTTGTTCTAAATGATGTTTTTGAGTATGATTTAATAATAATATATGTTTGGATTTATGAGGCCTTAATTTGGTATGTGTTTTGATGATAGTTTCTAATTTTGGTATCTAGAGCACCCCCATCAATTCCAGATAGATTAAAAAGATGGAATTGTGGGTGGTTCACCACAAAAACAAAATCCATCGTCTGATCATGACCCATCTCATTCATCTATTTCATCTACAATGATTATGATACCTATAAGAATTTCACTTTTAGAGAAACCTCAAGATTTCTTTAATCAGTTATAGAGTCTTAATAGTCTTCATTTTAATAGGAAGACATATTTTTTTATTGAAAAGGGTTGGTTTTATAGGATCAAGGTTATATTCATCCAACTTGAGCTTTCTAAGTATCTTACATTCCAGTTTACCACTTTAATGATTGAGGGCCCAACTTGGAAGTGGTGTAGTTCCATCATCTCTACAATAATACTCAAGGAACCTTTGTGGGAATGTTTTATGGAACTATGCATCCAAAAATTGTTCCCTGATATGGTAAAAGTACCAATGGTGATGGAATTATATGGGCACTAAAAAGGTAAAAGGTTTGTGTTGGAGTATGCTTGTCAATATTTTTAGTTAGACATTCAAATCCATGAAATGGATGAATCCTTGAAGAGTTATTTTTCAGAAATGGGAATTAAACTAGATAAAATGTTAATGAAATTTCTCTTGGCATTGACATAGATGAATATGTAGTAATATAATATATGAGTACTAAAGATGGATTTTTAGGAATTCAAGTAGAATTTGATAGTGTACATAACCCTAGTAGCGGAATTTATAACACTGGTGAGAAGAAAGGTATGAGATTCAGGATAATACATCTTTGATATGGAATCAGGAATCCACCTAGTTTCTTTACAAAGGATTTTTTAGGATACATGTCTTAGTTGTTTCATCAATGCTCTAATATTATAAATAGAAAGTATTAATATCATGAAGCACTAATAAAATGTCAATAATGTTGTTTTGTAGGTCATATAAAAGTAGTTTCCTATATAATTTCCTTTATGAAGAGTGGAGAGAGATCCACATCTTTATTTGGTCCTCAATCATCAAATCAATTTTTCCCATTTTCTGAAAAAAAAAATCACTTTATGGATGAGTGGGAACCTCACAAACTGGATACCAAATATCAAACACCACAAACATTATCATCCTAAAGGCTTAAATATCCAACCCCAAAATACCAAATTTCTAATTCAAGAAACTGAATCCATCATTCAAAAAATCACACACAATAGCTATGATTAGCCTCGAGCTATGATCCCTGATTCGCAATCAACCCTTCATCGACACCACATCACTGGAAATCAAAATCCACTGGTATAGAACAACATCACCACCATTAACAAAAACTGAAAACCATTTAAATGGAAGTTGATCCACTAGACCATCAAGCCACCTTTACCAGAGATATATTCATCTTTTCCCTCCACTTATTACGATTTCACCATCTAATAAAACCAAAATATGAAACCAGAACAAACTCGTAGAGTCTTCAAGAAAAATAATGTAACAACCTGAGATTTTATGAGAATTATTATTTTTAATTTCATTGATGTCTTATGTTGTACGCTACACCAAAATTATCATGTATTATATGCAACACCATATTAGCTTGCAGTATACACAACACTATTCTTGGATCGTGTTACACACAATTTCAAGTTCGTTTTGTGGAAATTATTATACGAAACATTACGTATAGATTTTGTTTAATGTATAAATGAAATAAGTTTTGATTATGTTATATGCAACACCAAATAGAGCTTTTACTACATGCAGCCCTAACATGGCTTGCATTACACGTAATCAAGACCTTCCTCGATAGCGTGTGTAGTACGCAATACCGAGTTTCACTAAACGAGATATTATTATAATATTATTATGAACTAGCCGTTATGAATAGTAATACCCAATTTTTGAAATTATATAAATTTTATCTTTCAAAATGGACTTCATTTTTGGATTCATAATATCAAAATTTTCCAAGGGTGAATTTTTTTTTTCTAAAAACATTCAATTTTTGATAAATAGTGAAAACACTCGGTTACTATTTAAAAAACGACTTTTTTATTTAAATAATTATTTATTTTATTTAAATTTATTTTATGCCAAAATTGATACATAATACATTTTTAAGTTCAATGTAATTCATTGGAGTCATTTTATAATAATTTTTTATATATAAAAATTTTATTGAACTTTTCATTGCCTTTTACCTACCTCATAGGAGCTTTTTGCAAACTTACATAAAACATAATTTTACCGCTTCTGTGAGTGGAATTTCAAAAATACAAGAGACACAGTTAATATCATGGACTAAAATGTGGTTCAATGAGATGAAAATAATTTTTGGTGAATAGTAACTTTTTACTATTATTTACCACGGTTAAAATTAAATAGGGTAATTAAGGGTAAAAATTATATTATTATTTCCCTAACACATGTATTAATTCTATTGGATAAGTGTAATTCGACCAAGAACAACCTTAGGAATTAAATATTACCATTTATGTCCACTTGGATTTGATTAGGACATTTATTATTAATTTATTTAAAGAAGGGTTAAAATAGTTAAAATCAATGTATAATAACTAAATCATTTTTAATATAGGGTTATACATAAGATAAATTCGACTATAAATATTAATTAGAAAGATAAAACAATTTCATAAAGAATGGTATTTTATTTATAATTTTTAGACATTAAATAATTTAATTTATTTATGACACAATGATGATGTAGTAATTATCTTATTAATGAAATAATAACATAATTGATGTTATAAATACCCAAATAAATGTAATTTCAGAATTTTTATGAATTATAATAATTTTATAGGTTAATATGACATGTTAGTATGGATTTAATTAACTATTTTCGAACTAATAATGTTTTTATGATTTTCAAAGAAATCAATTACCAAATAGTGTCAAAATCGACATAAAATAGTTTTTAAAACAAATATTATATTATTTATTGTTATTATATTCCTAAAAATCTATGGTTCCGCCGAGATACTTATATCATGATATTTGTATCATTAATGGACCACTTTGGGGTCTCTTGTATGTATATGGTATGTTTATTAACTATATAATATAAAAATACAAAGATACATGGTAAATGTCAATCTAATTAACTAAGAGTTAAAACTAAAAGATAAGGTTAATATAATGACCCAAACCTGTATAATATCTATTGGTTTATAGGATTTCGACCCATCCAAAATTTATCTTATAAAGAAATCAATTTTGAGCTATTAGAAACCGAATATGACTTTATTATAAAATAATATTTTAAGTTTTTCCTAAGGTGCCCCTCTCCTCACTTATAAAAGGCCACCTCCTCCCTCTTCTCCTCACACCACTTTGAGCCTTCAAGATCGAACAAACCCTACCAATTTATCTTCTCCACTTCCCTAGTAATATTCTAGAGGTCTTGTTCTTATTCAAAGTCCAATTTTCGTTCCCTAAGAGGAGATTTCAAAGAGGCGTGTCGAAGAAGAGGTAATATCCGTTACCGATTCTTTCAAATTTATTTCTTCTTCTACTTCCTCTTAATTAGTTGTTTCATTATGAGGTAATAAAATAAGTATCACTCATATACTGGTATGTTATTAAAAATAAGAAAGAACCCTATTTCACCTTTTATCCATCCTACGGAAAACGAAATCACCGCGCGTGCGTACGTACGGAATACCGTCTCCACGCCATGGTGTAATCTGTTTTCGACCACCACCTTACTTTGATGGGTATAATAGTGTAATAAATAACTATATATGATTATTTTAAATTTATATTGATTATGAAATATTATACATACGCTTCAATACAATTCCACATTCATGGGAATGATATCATGGCTCGTGCGTACGTACGGACTACCGTCTCCACGACGTGATGAGATTAATTCTCCATGTTAACAATTCATGAATGATTATAAAGTATGTATAATGAATAATAATGATATATATGACATAATAATGATACTGGATTTATGTGTGTATATATATATGTCATCTACTTAAATCCATTCAATTCAATAATGAAACGAAAACAGCGTTCATGCGTATGTACGACCCACCGTCCCCATGAACGGTGTATTTCATTCCATTTATCGATCTATCATATATATATATATGTATATTATGAATAAATATTATATATGAACCAGGTTTTACATTCTGGAATTAAGTAAATCAGGATATAAGTAATAATATGACGAAAAACAAGTCGAAACACGTACAATAAATGAAACGATTTTACCCAAATCGCTGCTTTTACATCGAATTTACAAAAGAACGGGTAATATAAAGTCATAAGTAAACTCTATATGATATCATAACAATGAATATGATTCTGTAACAAGTCAATGACATTATTTAAATCATTATACAGGAGTTTCAGATACATAGGAAGCATATCGGACATAAGGTAAGGGATAGATTTTCAATATCATTTTTTATCTAAGATTGCTTATACAAAAGTATTTACTGGGGTTACGTTTATCATCCATGACCATGTTTTCTAAAAATGTTTTCATAAAAATTTTACTATTCTTCCATGAATTTTTAAATTCATTTTTACCCTTTTATTGACTTTTTACCACCTTGTATGAATGGAATCTTTCCTTTGGTTACCATATAAGGTTATTTTTGAATTTTCTGAAAAAAGTACGAGGAGAATGTTATTTTTAACTTATATGGCATGAACGGATTTTTTTTCGTTTCATAACGCCTCATTTTCAAGAAGCTTACTCTACAAGATTGCATGATTATTTTCAACAAACCCCTTTTCTTTTAAAATTTCATGGCATTTTGTGAAAGGAAAATGATTTTGAAGAAGAGAGGATATTTTCCTCAAGAATTCATTTCAAATGTTTTATCATAAATAATTTCCATCTAAAATGACATTATTTAATATGTTTATGTTTCAAGTAAAATGTATCCGTTATTTACATTGTTTGATTCTTCTTATGATAAAATTGTATCAATTTTTTATGGATTATGTTATGATGGCATGATGTTTAAGAATCTCATTATATTACATGGGTTATGCTATGATGTATGATTCATGATTTTGTGGCACAAGAAAGAATGATTTCATTATGATATGGGTGGGACCTATATCTCCCTTCAATGCATTGGTTAAAGATTTATATCTCATGAGATAGACATGGCTGGAATGGTAAGTTAATCCGGTTTAGTAATATAGGACTGGAACAAGGAGTGAACTCGATTCCGAAAGGGACTTTGTCCACTAAGATGGTCGTGGAAGCAATGCCTTGGATACTATTGAAATCATAACATGTGCTTAATGTTTTCCACAATTACATGTTTTATTCCCATTCTATTTTATCATGATTAATGTTTCTTTATGATCTATGCCTTAGGTACTTCCATGTTTTATGTCATTGCTCAAGATTTTGATGTTTAAACATTATGTTCATGTTTTTATGTTCAAATTTATATGGTTTGTTTTATTTTCTCCATGCTTACCCTTTCTGAGCATTTGAGCTGACCCTTTATATGTTTTCTTTTCCCCAGGATATAAAGAAAGGTTTTAGGTAAGAAAAAAAGGGGAAGATCTTTATGGGAGATGTTGAAGATCTTTCACCAAGATTAGAAGATTATGTTCCGAGTTTCCAAAGACACTAAACTATTACGGTCCTTTGGTGTCTATTTTTTTTATGTATTAGATATTCCTCAAAAATAGTGTAAGGTCTATGTACGTCATGTTTTGGGTCTCTATATCTGGTATCAGAGGAAATTTTTAGTTTACCTTTGGAAAATAGGATGCGAAAACTTTAGTGAGATCCCTAGAGATATTTATAAGTTCTGTCTAGGGATGTCCCTAAAGTTAAGTATAAGTATAGGTTATAGTACTAGAATTATGGTAAAAATATTAGAATTTAACCTAAGATGTTAGATATTGAAGGTAATCCCCCTTTATTATGTTGTTTTCCTAGAATAAGTTTTTCCTCTTACACTATTATTTTTGGGTTTTAGACGATGGATGGAACCCGAAGGAACCGTGTTGATCAATGTAATGGGCAATGAAATGATTGTCCTCCTGAACAAACCAATGTTTTGGGAGATGGAGTGAAAAATATTATTGCTATAATTACAGAAGCTATGAGTCATTATGGACTTCCGAATGAGCAGAGAAGGGAACAATATTCTATTAAGTCCTTCATGAGGCAACATCCACCTTCTTTTAATGGGTCTTCTGATCCACTTGTTACTGAATAATGAATCATTACCATTGAAAATATATTTTCCACACTTCTCTATTTGGGACATGATAAAGTCATTCTAGTTGTTTACCATTTAGAAGGTGAAGTAGACCAATGGTGGACTCTGATTAGAAATACAAGGCCCCAAGATGAAATTGAATCCATGGAATGGGACGAGTTCAAGAAGTTGTTTTTCAGTAAGTAATTCCCTCGTATTCTTCGAACAAAGATGGAAAAGGAGTTCCTTGAGCTTAAGCAGGAGGATGATAAATCTGTTGGTGTATACGAAGCAAATTTTACAAGACTTGCAAGGAATGCATCTGGTTTTATCATCCAACCTGAAAGTAAAGTTGATCGATTTTTCACTGGCTTAAAACAAAGTCTTCAAAGGGAATTACTTATAGGAGACTTCAGTAGCTATGAAGATATTGTGAGTTGTACTATCAAGGTAGAAATTGAAGTTGGTGTTACATATCCATCTCATGGTTTTGACAAGAAACGAAAGATGGAGTTCAAGGATAAATCTCAGAATAATTGTAAAAAAAAAGATGAATGTTTTTTTATGCTCAAAGTGTGGAAACAAGTATGGTGGAGATTGTCTTAAAGGGACTATAAAATGTTTTAAATGTGGAAAAGTAGGTCATCGAGAAGCTGAGTGTCAAAGTAATGGAAAAAGGGTTGCTAATGATGTGAATAACGAAAAGACTATAGAGAACACACCACCAACACTTCAATGCTTCAAGTTCAATGAAATGGGGCATTATACTAATCAATGCCCTAATCCAAGGGTTAATGATGATCGATATGAGCAACCAATTAAGGCAAAGAACAAAGGGAAGTCACATGCGATCACTATTGACGATGTTGAATATGACACCTATGTGGTGGAATTATTAAGTGTTTATGTAATGGGATTCCAAAATAATGTTGTATATAGTATCGTGGAATATTGGAATATTTATGTATTGGTCTATTGTGGTTTTCAATAATTTTATGGTACCGGTAACCATGGAATTTGATTGAGATATTTTTGGGAAGAAGATGATATGCGCATAATGAAGGGATAAGGAGAAAATGAAATGTTTGACAGTATTCATGAGCTCGTGACTGATATAAGGAAAAAGTTATATCATGGTTTGAGTATATAAATTTTTTTGATTTTGGTATGTGGAAAGAGTTAACTTTTGACAGAATTAATATTTTCACTAAGATTCAATGGGTATTCATTTTTCTAGAGAATACATGATTAGGGTATTCACATGTTTGGGATGTGACCAACAAGATATATCTTATATGGGGGATAAATGATGGGATTCACATGCTCGGTAGATGAAATTTCTAGTAATCATTTTCTTTATACTATAATATTGGATAGAAGTATTTTGGATAAGCCCAAATATTGGAATGGATTATGTTGGACATAATTTAGTATTGTTTAAGGCTAGAACGTTTTCGATATTAATGATGGAATGTTATAATAATGTTGTTTTAGAAAAAGGACAACCTGCAGGACGGGCGACAACCCATCACGTCGGACAAGGATGCAGGAATTGAACCCACAACCAAAGTGTGACAGGCCTTTATCACCTACCACTTGCCTACAGGAAGTCCCTGGTTAGTAAAAAATAGTTTTATTTTATTAAGTGCTATGATATCTGATGTATAAGTCCATTTTAGTAACCATATATGATTAATCTCAGCATATATAGAATTTTGTATATTTAATAAATTGTGCTAAACTTTTTGCGATAGAAATAGACAGAATGACCTATCATTCTATCGCATAATCTGCTAACACTTCACAGAAGACAAATTCAACTTCATTTCATTATGAGATGAAGTGTAAATTGTTCGAGGCACGACCAACGGTGAGATTGTACCAAAATCAAGTATTTCTTTTTATTCAACAATTCTTCAACTTTAGGGAAATGGTCTTGAAAACAAAAAAAATGTTGTCCAAGTGCCCTCATATCTGATGAATCGGACGGTACCATAGATCATCACAAATTTATGGCTTTGTGATTGTTGGATTTTTCATATCCATGTCCTATACCACTCTTCATCAGAATTTGATGGTTATATTTCTCTTCCATATCCATATTTTCACCTATGTTCTACTATGTAGAAACCCGGTGATTAGTTAATTTATGTAACCGTTACATTTCATACATTAGTTTTTAATGTCAATTTTTGGTATTCCTTTTTATGATGTGGGTTTCAATTAAAGAAACTTTCAACTAGTAAACCATTTTAAACCCCGACGAATTTCGAGGGAGAAATTCCTTTTAAGGGGGGTAGAGTGTAACAACCCAATATTTTATGAGAATTATTCTTTTTAATTTCATTGATGTATTGTGTTGTACACTACACCAAAAATATCTTGTATTATATGCAACACCGTATTAGCTTGCAGTATACGCATCACTATTCTTGGCTTGTGTTACACACAATTTCAAGTTCGTTTATGGAAATTATTCTACGAAACAATAAGTATAGATTTTGTTTAATGTATAAATGAAATAAGTTTTGATTATATTATACCCAACACCAAACAAAGCTTCACTACATGCAGCCATGACTTGGATTGCATTACATCCAATCAAGACCTTCCTCGATAGCATGTGTAGTACGCAATACCGAGTTTCACTAAACGAGATATTATTATAATATTATTATGAACTAGCCGTTATGAATAGTAATACCCAATTTTTAAAATTATATAAGTTTTATCATTCAAAATGGACCTCATTTTTGGATTCAGAATATCAAAATTAGCATAGGGTGATTTTTTGGTATTTTTCTGAAAACTGTGAATTTTTTATGAATGGTGAAAACACTGGGTTACTATTTAAAAACCGACTTTTTGTTTAAAAAATTATTAATTTTATTTCAATTTATTATATGTAAAAATTGATACATAATACCTATATAAGTTCAATGTAATTAATTGGAGTCATTTTATAATAATTTTCGATATATAAAAATTTTATTGAACTTTTCACCGTCTTTTACCTACCTCCTATGATCTTTTTGAAAACTTACATAAAACATTATTTTACCGCTTTTGTGAGTGGAATTTCTAAAATTTGAGAGAAATGGTAAATATCAAGGGCTAAAATTTTTTTCAATGAGATGAAAATAATTTTTGGTGAATAGTAACTTTTTACTTTTATTTACCACAGTTAAAAGTAAATAGGGTAATTAAGGGTAAAAATGATAATATTATTACCCTAAAACATGTCCTAATTCTATTGGATAAGTGTAATTCGACCAAAAACATTCTTAGTAATAAAATATGACCATTTAGGTCCACTTGGAATAGATTAGGACATTTATTATTAATTTATTTAAAGAAGGGTTAAAATAGTTAAAATCAAAGTATAATAACTAAATCATTTTTAATATAGGGTTATATATAAGATAAATTCGACTATAAATATTAATTAGAAGGATAAAAACATTTCCTATAGAATTTTATTTTATTTATAATTTTTAGACATTAAATAATTTAATTTATTTATGACCCAATGATGATGCAGAAATTATCTTATTAATGAAATATTAACATAATTGATGTTATAAATACCAAATAAATTTAATTTGAGACTTTTTATGAATTCAAATAATTTTCTAGGTTAATATTACATTTTATTATTTATTTAATTAACTTTTTTGAACTAATAATGCTGTTATTATTTTCACAAAAATCAATTACCAAATAGTGTAAAAATTGATATAAAATAGTTTTTGAAACAAATATTATATTATTAATTGTTATTATATTCATAAAAATCTACGGTTCGGCCAAGATACTTATATCATAATTTTTGTATCATTAATGGACCACTCGGGGGTCTCTTGGATGTATATGGTAAGTTTATTAACTATATAATATAAAAATACAAAGTGACATGGTACATGTCAATCTAATTAACTAAGAGTTAAAACTAAAAGATAGGGTTAATATAATGACCCAAACCTTCCTAAAATCTATGGTCTGAGAGGATTTATACCCAACACAACTTTAGCTTATAAATAAATCAATTTGGAACTATTAAAAACCGAATATGACTTTATTATAAAATAATATTTTAAGTTTTTCCTAAGGTGACCCTCTCCTCCCTTATAAAAGGCCACCTCCTCCCTCTTCTCCTCACACCACTTTGAGCCTTGAAGCTCAGCCAACCCCTGAAAATTTATCTTCTCCACTTCCCTAGTAATATTATATAGGTCTTGGTATTCTTCAAAGACAAATTTTAGTGCCCTAAGAGGATATTTCAAAGAGGCGTATCGAAGAAGAGGTAATATCCTTTACCGATTCTTTCAAATTTATTTCTTCTTATACTTACTCTTATTTAGTTGTCTCGTTATTAAGTAATAACATAAGTATAACTAATATACTAGTATGTTCTTATAATTATTAAATAACCCTATTTCACCATCTATCCATCCTACGGAAAAAAAATCACTGCGCGTGCTTACGTACGGAATACCGTCTCCACGCTGTGGTGTAATCTGTTTTCGACCACCACCATACTTTGATGGGTATAATGGTGTAAATAAATAACAATATATGATTTTTGTAAAGTGATATTTATTATGAAATATTATACATACGCTTCAATAAAATTCCATGATCTTGGGAATGATATCATCGCTTGTGCGTACGTACGGACTACCATCTCCACGACGCGATGAGATTCATTCTCCATGTTAAACATTCATGAATGATTATAAAGTATGTATAATGAATAATAAGGAGATATATGAAATAATAATGATACTGGATTTAGGTATATATATATATATGTCATCTACTTAATTCTATTCAATTCAATAAGGAAACGAAAACAACGTTCATGCGTACGTACGACCTACCGTCTCCATGAACGGTGTGTTTCATTCAATTTATCGATCTATCATATATATATGTATATGATTAATTTATATTATATATAAATAATTTTTTACATTATTTAATTAAGTAAATCAGGATATAAGTAAAAATATCAAGAACCACAAGTCGAAACACATACAATAAATGAAACGATTTTACCCAAATCGCTGCTTTTACATCGAATTTACAAAAGAACGTGTAACATAAAGTCATAATTAAACTATATATGATATCATTACAATTAATATGATTCTTTAATAAGTCAATGAAATTATTTAAATCATTATACAGGAGGTTTGGATACATAAAAAGCATATTGGACATAAGGTAAGGGATAAATTTGCAATCTTATTGTTTATCTGAGATTGCTTATACGTAAGTATTTACTGGGGTTACGTTTTTCATCCATGACCATGTTTTCTAAAAATGTTTTCATAAAATGTTTACTATTCTTCCATGAATTTTTAAGGTCATTTTAACCCTTTATTTACATTTTACCACATTGTATGAATGGAATCTTTCCTTTGGTTACCATATAAGGTACTTTTGACTTTTCCGAAAAAAGTACGAAGCGAATGTTATTTTTAACTTATACGGTGTGAACGTATTTTTTTCTGTTTCATAACTTCTCATTTTAAAGAATCTTCCTCTACAATATTTCATGATTGTTTTCAACAAAACCCTTTTCTTTTAATATTTCATGGCATTTTGTGAAAAGAAAATGATTTTGGAGAAGAAAGGATATTTTCCTCAAGAATTCATTTCAAGTGTTTTATCAAAACTATTTTCCATCTAAAATGTCATTATTTAATATGTTTTTGTTTTAAGTATAATGTCTTCATTATTTACATGGTTTTATTCTTCTTATGATAAAATTGTATCCATTTTTTATTTATTATGTTATGATGGCATGATATTTAAGAATCTCATTCTATTACATGGGTTATGATATGATGTATGATTCATGATTTTGTGGCACATGAAAGAATGATTTCATTATGAGATGGGTGGGACCTATATCTCCCTCCAATGCATTGGGTAAAGATTTATATCTCATGAGATAGACATGGATGGAATGGTATGTTAATATGGTTCAGTAATACATGACTAGAATGAGGAGTGTACTCGATTCAGAAAGGGACGTTGTCCACTAAGATGGTCTTGGAAGCAATGCCTTGACTACTATGGAAATCATAACATGTGATTAATGGTTACCACAATTACATGTTTTATTCCCATTCTATTTTATCATGATTAATGTTTCTTTAGGATCTATGCCTTACGTACTTCCATGTTTTCGGTCATTGCTCAAGATTTTGATGTTTAAACATTATGTTCATGTTTTTATGTTCAACTGTATATGGTTTGTTTTATTTTCTCCATGATTACCCTTACTGATAATTTGAAGTCACCCTTTATATGTTCTCTTTTACCAGGATATAAATAAAGGTTTTAGGTAAGAAAAAAAGGGGAAGATTTTTATGGGAGATGTTGAAGATCTTTCACCAAGATTAGAAGATTATGTTCCGATTTTCCAAAGACATTAAACTATTACAGTCCGTTGGTGTCTGTTTTTGTTATGTATTAGATATTCCACAAAAGTAATGTAATGTCTATGTACATCAAGCATTGGGTCTCAAAAAATAAGTTTCAAACAGACTAAAAATCATGCCAGTTTCAAGTGATCCATGAATTGCAGACCCAACATCTCTTCACAAATGAAAAAATAAGAAAACCAGTGATGAAAATACCCTCACCATCGAAAAAACTGCAATGAACATCTGAAACAGCACCGACACATGTGAGAGATATCCATGCTAGATGAGGCTCCTTGATCACAGAACCGCTTAAAGATCAAATCCCAAAGCTTCTTGCTGACCATCGCACTAGACCGAATAGGAGAGGAGTAATGGTAGATGAATCCTGAGAAGATCTGAAACCATTCGGGCACAAAATGACCTCCCAAGGAATGTTTTCCATCTTCCACCACCAAGAGCATCAACATTTTGAGCCTATCAATAACACCAGAAACCCCCAAAACAAAAGCTATCAAAGAAACATATCCACACTCCTCTGTAACCATCCCAAGATGGATTAATCACTATCACACTAGAGCATAATGGGGTTTTAACAAAATGGGAAAATCAGAAAGAGTATAGAAGAAGGGGAAAATGTGCTTCGATCGCAAATGATTCTGAATAGGAGGAATTCCTGGAGACATGAACAAGAAATCCAATATCTATTTGAATATTTTCTATTATTGAATCTTTTTATTTAGGTGTTTATTCTTCCCCCTCCTAGTACATATTTTTTTTGAAATGAATCCTTCTATCTATTTTAATTTTCTAATATTTTAATTTAAATGAATTATTAGTTTTTTGAATGATGGATAAATTATATAAGTGTTAATTTTAACATTCCCTTTCTCTTCCTCATTCTTAGCCTTCAGGTGTCATTGTACCTTGTATTACCCTTCAATTTAAGTGTTTGTGTATGTAGTTCCTCAGAAATTCTACACTCCTCATCTTGAGGTTATTATCTCATTGAATTTGAATGTTTCATTTCTAGTTTTAAAGCCTATATTTCTATAGATATTCTTAATATGGTGGGTACAACACCATATAAGAAACCCTTTCTACACCATTGAGTATTCCCTATTATTTTTTCTATGTGTAGTGGTTTTTATTTGAAGGGTAATTTCATTGATCCCCATTCACTCCAGACCATCCTTTAGTAATTATATTAATTTCGGGATGTGGGTTGTGTGGAAAATTTTTAAAAAGTAAAAGATAAAAAAAATAGGTATCATTTAGTTTGGTCATGCTTCAGTAGTGATAGTTGTGGATTATAAATTCCCTTGTGTGGGTATTAACCATGTAACATCCCTCCCCTCTTCATTTTAATGAGAATTGATGGAGGTTTTATTGACCTTAGGTGTCATCCACATGATACCAAAGACTATCAATAAATTTCAAGGTCTGCAAATAATATTGGGTGACGATTTTCCTTTAATGAAAAAATAATATGTCAATAGTATACAATAAACATCCAATCCTCTAATATGATGAATGAGTAAAGTAATAATGCATCCAAAATTAAAAGTTTTAAAAAACAATATCATAATGATAATGGAACTTTGAATATCAAATACAAACCAAAATACAAAAAGACTCATAAGAATCATGTGACATGATCCAAAAAACATCTGACTAAGATACAATCTCTAACTCCACCTACTATTCCCCCAATACCAAGGTATATTACTAGATAAATATGATAATGTTCCATTTACAATATCTCGATATATGAGATATTTAAACATAAAAAAAATCCCAATAACGGTGTGAGTATAAATCAATAATATTTTCTTATAGACCTCCAAACTCATTACACTAGGAAAGGAACTGGTTAACACATTTATATAACCAATTATAATGAAAAAATAAAAAATAGTTTATATCAAAACCATAAGCAAGTTACATGTAATGTAAGAAAGGAATGTCCTAAACCATTTCTCATATTTTTACTTACCCATTTTTTTATTCCATACCCAAAAACACACACACCAACACAATAATGTAATGTGATAGTTCTATACTCATGAGCAGTGTACCATATGACTCCAGAGCCACTATTTCTATGCTCTAGTCTAGTTGGCCTCTGGGCCTTGGGGATGACTCCCCTGAGGCCAATGGATTCCAAAGAGTTTATATGGTCTAATTGGTGGTATTGGGTAGACTATACCCTCTGGAAATGAAAATAATAATGGTATATATATATATAACGTAATAAAATAAGGACCATAAAAAGCATAAGCAGGAAAATAACCACAACGAAAACATATGCAACAACAATAGTATTAATAATCCCAAATGAATCAATCCACTTTAAAATAAATACACCTATCATTAATCTTCATAAAAGAATATTCAAGCAAGGTCACCCATGGATGACTATATAATTATATATATGGGTCACAAAATAAGGTCTACTTTGATATAGAGGAAACAGAAAGTTTACTTCCATATATCCCATGAAAAAGTAGTACATCCCTTGTCATTAAGGTCCAACCCCCATTCTTAATCCCTTACCTAATCACACAACCATAAACTCTATATGTGTTCATAGGGTCCTAGGTAGGGTTTGATTATGATGTCAATAGATCACAAAAAACATGGGGATGTCTTACATCTATAGTTATATTTTGTATTTATACATTGGTAAACAAAAATAACTCACAAATAAAATTAAATTACTCTATAGACATGTGATCAATAACCAAAAATATTTCCAACATTAGTACATATCCAAATTCATGCCCCCAAATATATATTTTCATATAGTTCATGTTTGAAAATATATATTTACAGTGTAAAAACCAATGTCTTAATTCCCAGGTGTCCCCTAAAGAATATCATACTTGAAGAGACCTCAGGCTCCTCCTATAAATATATCACCCCCACCCCATGCCCCCAAACACCTCACATAACACTAATCAAGTAATTTACATCCCAAAAACTTGTCAATAAATAAGTCATACATCCCTTCAACCTACACCCATAGAGTCACTATTGGATCAATAGATCGACGTCATAATTTACATTGATATCCATCCTCCCATATAAAATAAATCACCTTCGTCTCAACAAACTGAAGTCTTATGTAATGGTGATATCCATCCTCTAATAATATTATATCATTGGATTGGAGTATAATGGTTATCCACATCCCGAACCAATGGTCTCAATCACCATAGACCAATGGTCCATGAACAACAAATGTGGATTTCAAGATTGAAAAACTCTACTATAAATGATGGTCAATATGATCCCTTGAGCTAAAATATATATGTAGCCCTCCACCCACAATTATTTTTCAACACCACCTAAACTGATTCTTATCTTTGTGTAAAAAAATCTAATGGAAACATTTGGTAACAATGGTGAGTAGCAATCACAAAAATTTCCTAATCCACACCAACTAGAAACCTCATTTCTAAATGCGAACATTTAACCTACATCTTGATAGTCAACACCATATCATGTCTTGTGGTCCATACCCTAAACCTAACAACCTCATCACCTAATTCCTAATGATCCATATCACCTCAACTTGTAGATAAACATCACCACAGGTACCTTGGGCTACTCCATAATCCTAATGAACAAGTCATCTTAGTCCTAGTGATCAACATCCACTCAATTCTGCAGTCCATTCCAATAATGTTCCCATATAACCAATAAAATCATATAAAATTTAATGAATTTAAACTAGCCAATTATTCTATCCTTCCCCGTTGGTCAAAATCCCCTTAATAGGCTTGGCATGACTTGATAGTCTAGATAATACCCATCAATATCTCATAATTTAAATTAATCAATATAAAGACAAGAATTAATTAATTAGGGGGCTCACTTGGAAAACCCACATGTATCACCCCATATGAAACATATATTTCAGGAAAAATCTAGGCACTACCTACCTCATAATTGTATGTTCATGCTCATAAAATATGAGCTTCTAAAACGGTCCATCTCAAAAGAAAATGGAATTTTAGAAAAAAACCACAATAATATTTAAAAAATCCCACATGGATTTATCATTCAATATGGTGAGATAAATTAACAGAGGAAGAAATTTTACTGAATTCCATAATGATAGAAATTCATAGCCACTGATGGGTCTTCAATCAAATATCAAATGAATGAAGGATGAAAAAATCATAGGTGAGAGAGATGGGGAGAGATCCATAACATTGAAGGAGGCCAGTGTTTGGGAGAAAGAAAGAGGATAAATAATCTTATGGAAGTAGGGGGAGTTAATTTTTTCCTTTTTAAAAAAAAATTTGTGGTTACCACATGGTTTGGAAAATCATGTTCCAACTGTATAGTTCTCACTGTCTAGGGGACAGAAACCTCCCACGGTCAGGCCCCATAGTTTGAAAAACTATCCACCAACTATGAAAGTAACTCTGAAAACATATACACTAACACATAAATTACTATAAGGGGAAACATGGTTAAAAAACTTTTTCCCTTTAAAAATAGTCTGCACAGTTGAGGACACACAATTATAAAAACTGTGCACCAATTGTGCACCATAGTATACCTTTTCAAAAAATAGGATTCTAGATACCAACACTTCGAAACCCCATTAAAACTGTCAAGACACTCAAAAATCCTTAAAACCCATATTAAAACACCCCTTAGAGCATTAAACCACTTGAAATGAGGTTTTGAATTCTCTAAAGAAGGTTTTAACCACCATACATAAGCAAAAATTGAAAAAGGATTAATGTTTTGAACTACTCAAAAACCCTAGATGTTATAACACACCCACCTTAAAATAGATCACCCCCAATCAATGATATCTCAATACAAGATGGTTCTGAACATACCTATACCATAAAAATCTCCCTGATTATTAGTCACAGCCAGTTCCACATTTGGTGCTCCCCACCTTAGGAATTACCTACATGGTCACTTCCCAACCAAAATTCAAACATCCTGATGGTTCTACAAACCATTCATAGACATACAAGTCCTCCCATGATGTACTATCAGCCCTACACCTCATCCAATTATCAACTGTAATTATGTCATTCATGAAACCCATAATATCCCACATCCAATTAGAGGATCATTAGTACCAATGTCATACACAAAACCCATAAGTCCCAAATCTCACCAGATGCCCAAATATCTTATAACACATCTGATGTAGAAAAATTAATCCTACATTATATATATATATATATATATCTTTGTGTGGTCCATTCATAGTCCTTATGCATATACACATCATATAAAACTTGCATCGCACCTGATTCTCACATTCTAACAAGCACCAAATTAATCCAAAAAAATATGTCCACCTCATACACCCATAACCACCATGCCAAAAAATTAGAAGTTCACAAAATGATAAAGGAATACATATAAACATCATCGACTCACCAGTCTACTCTAAACCTTTCAGATCGACATCATGCACCTGACCATAAGCCCAATGACCTGAGACTTGACCTCCTTATAGAGTGGCGCTAGATTACAGTTCTTAAACCCACTATTGAGTCTCAATCTCCCTTCCACAACCTAATAATTTAATAGAATCATGGAAACCATCTTTTCATTCTACATTTGTTCCTACCTCATATCCTTGAGACTGACTCAGTCCTTGGCCCCCAGTTATTTGAGAAGACTTCCTGTAGATCCTCTCTAGATTTCTCATAATACCACATGATAGAAAATTCTTGGGATACAACTCACACAAAGTCCTAAAATGCACCATATCCCCACACTAGATGCACCCCATAAAAGAACCACTCCTTGGTGGCTTACTAAAGTCTCTTGATAGACTTCCCCACTAAGACTTCTCATGGTTTCTCTACGATCTACCTGAATCATCACTCTTAAGCTCTCCAGATTCCATCACGATGTGAGAATATAACCATCCCGTTAGGTTTACCTTTTTTTAGAACCTGATTCACCACCTTTTAGAAAGATTATAGTTTAAATATATTTACATCAAACCTGATAGAATTTTACATGACATCCCTTAAAATCCTCAACCAGGTGGTGTCATTACCCATCATAGAAGGCATAAATTAGTGCATGTATGTGAAATTAGCCACATAATCTATAATAGATGTATCTTCCTGTTTTAGGTTCATGAAATCATGGTAACAATCCAACCTCAAGGTCTCCAAGAATAAATGATCAAAGAACTTTCCCTTAAAATCCTTCCAATCCAATCCCTCTTGTCTACTAGCCAACACCTACACATCCCACAAATGCTTTGTCAGTCCTCTGAGCATGTATGTTTCATGATTCACCCTCTAACCTGAGGTTTTATTCAACTAATCAAAAATCATCTACATCTACTTGATCTAGTATTCTACTTCATTTATTCCACCCTCATCCTTAAAAATGGTGTTTCATGATACTTTAATTCATTACTCAAATAATCTTGGGATGGATATGCTCCCTGAGCTCTCCAGTCAATACACTATGTGACCCATCCGAAGATTTCTCTAAGCTGCTTAGATAACCATAGTAAAAAATCTACCATCATATGTGGCTACCCCACCTACAGAAAATCATGTACATATGACTCGTGAACCTCTCAACGCTCATGGGCCGCATCCTCTCCCTTAGGGTCCTAATCCTATGAATTCTCTAGTGGCACCACATATCTCCCCTCTGGAAGTTCCATTAGATGTTTTCTAAGGGGCATCAGACTAAATTCCATACACCATGATCAAACAGAAATTATATATATATATATATATAGAAATATATAATAGTCAACACATCACACCACCCTATCACCACCCTACCGCACCCATGTCACTTGACATCCGGCATGCTGGACCCTTACCTACCCATAATAGATTTACCTGTCAAGTATCATCTGGCCTCATGGTCCCTTGCTTACCCATATCAGAGTTATCTATCACATATCACCTTCATAAGATATTATAAATCTGGGGTAGCTCAGTATAATTCCACCAAAAGGCCATAGTGTAAAACATTATTTATCTTTTGCTGATATTTTAAACAAATCTCCACTTCCATTATCCTTGCTAACCCATAATAGATTTATTCCCATACATACCATAAACTCAAATCATCACATACTAATTTAATCTAGAACTACATACCCATTCTCGTTGAATAGAAGGCCAACTAAAATATTAAGTAGGAAAATATGATATAATGTTTTTTGAAACTTTAAAAAGATTAACCCACATAACATATTCTAGAATTACAATGAAAATAAAAATCATAAACGCACATAATATAATCTTAATTTCCAACCATTGTGCATAAATACGACTCTATTTCTATATTGGGCCAGGGTTCCAAATGTGATAATGCTAGAACATCACACCCAAGTGTTCCTTTCGTGGTGCAATTCAATCGATTGTAAAATTGAAAATCATAACATTAATTTCACACCCATGGAAACTTAGTCCACCCCCCCCCCCCCATTCATGGGGATACAACGACCCCAAAACATTCTCTTTACTTAGATCAAACAACATCCTAGTTTCCATGCTACCATAAACCAAATCGTAAGATAAAAAAGGAAAAAAATTTCATTTGACACCACTTGTAGCATCCCAATATGATAGCCACTATATTTTTTCTCTAGGTTGGTTAGCCATTAGGACATAGGAACACCCCACTATATGAAAAAGGTTTTTGAATAGTAGTAAAGATCTATTTGGTAAAATGGGTGAGACTATAACCTATGGTGATGATATTAATAATTGGTCATATATACATATAACACAATGAAAAGACCATAAATAGAAAATAAATGAAATAGTTACTATGGAAGCGTATACTACATAAGTAGTAATAATAATCCCAATGGAATCATTTCACATGAAGATAAATAGACATGTGAAAATAGACAAGAAAGGTTTCTCATGGACGACTATATAGGTACATATATATAAACCAAAAAATATGGTCCAACTGGATTCAGAGGACCCACCTATTCCAATTCCAACAATCCCATGTAAAATCAGTACATCTTTGATCACTAGTGTCCAACCCCATAGCATAATTCTTGACCATATATCAAAACCATAAATATACTTGTGTCCCACAGGCCCATGTAGGTTGTGAGTATGAACACATTATTCCATCACTAACGTGTTACTCTCTTGAATCCATAATTATATACTGAATGCATACATAGATAAATAACAGAAACTTCAACATTAAAATTAATAACTCTCTCCACTTGTTATCAACAACCACAAGTGAGTGTTTAACTTATTTGGAAAATGATACTATATCTCTAAATTCATTCCCCCGAATATATATTTGTAAAAATTACAAGTCTTTAAATATATATTTTTAGTGGTGAGGACCTATGTCTTTGTGCTATGTGGTCCCCTAATGAATATTGTACCTAGATAGCCCACATGATTCTCCCATAAATATATCACTAGAATCTCATGCCATACGACACCATATTATCCCCCAATCAAGTAAAATGAGTCACAATATTATGATAATCAATAAGTACTAGGTCTTTCATACCTCTAATTAAAAAGTCAGCATTGGATCAATAGCTCGATATCCTAGGGTACAATGACATCTGTCCTCCCATATATAATAAATCACCATATGGTAAACAACACAACATATGAAGGCATGGTAATATATGTACTCCAATAATCCAAACCAATATAACTCATGTATAGTGGGGTACCTTAGCCCCCAACCAATGATCTCAATCACCATCAATTTATGGTCCATCAACATCAATTGTGGATTTCTATAGTGATCACATACTCCATAACTGATGCTCAACACCATCCCCTCAGCTACAATATATACGCGTGATTCCATCAATAATTAGTGGATAGAAAAATGTTAATTGAGTCCTATATGTGTGTACACGACTCCAACAGTAATGTCATCCATCAATAGTGATCAAAAATCACAAATTTTTTAATATATACATACTAAATACATGATTTCCACATGAAAACCGATTACCCAAATCCTAATGGTCAACATCATCTCAGGTCACTTGGTCCATTACCTTAACCTAATGACTACATCACCTCATTTTTGATGAACTATGTAACCACAACCTATTAATCAACATAACCAAATATATATTAGGCCACACACTCAACCTAAGGAATACTTCATCTTAGACTTGCTGATCAACATCACCTCAAAGACCTATGACATTCCAATCACATTCACAAATAACTAATGAAATCATATTATATTATATTAAAATAAATTATGTAATCATAGAAACCTAAAAAGTTGTTCAAAATTCCATTTCCCAAACTATAATGACTTAATAGGCTAGAGAATACCCATCATCTTTTCAGAATATTAATTAATAAAATTAAATAATATATTTAATTGATTATGGGTTAAACTCGAAAACCTACATGTTTTTATTTGAAAATTCACCCCATAAAACTTATATATTTAAGTAGAAATATATGCACACCTACATTAGATTTATAGGCTATCGGTTATCGAATATCGACTTCTAACAAGAGTTGTATCATAAAATAATGGGGTTTTATAAAAACTTCCTAAAAATAGGGGGAAATCGCTCACATAGATTTATAATTACTTATGCAGAGATAAAAGAATAATTTAATCATAATTATTTATGTCTATGCTGTGAGGAATCCTTATCCGCCAATAGATCTTGAATCAGAGCTCATATGAATGAAGGGGGCCAAATCAAAACAAGGTGCACCAATTGATGTGAAAGTCAATCAACTTTTAAATCAAAAATCAAAAAAAATCAATTTCCCACCTCTATAAACTAGAATTGAACACTGTGAATGAGACTTCAGGAATATAGAAATGATATATTTACCATGTTATGACTATATCCTATTATCTTATATTCTATAAATAAAACAGTAAGAAAAAAATAAAAAAAAACTCATATGATACCACTTATAGACTCCCAACAATGGATCCATTTTTTTCTATGATATGGGCTGGTTATCCAGTGGGACAGAGGCACACATCTCCATAGCCAAAGTCCCCCAACTAGTTGTGGGGGTCTAATAGATGATATTGGATAGACTATAACCTATGATGATGAAAATAATAATTGTCCATATATATATAACATATTAGATTAGGGACCATAAACATCATAAGAAAAAAATAAACAAAATTGAATTATATAAAATAGTATAAATTACAATAATCATAAGGGAATCATTATACTTGAAGATAAATAAAAATGTCAGTACATGTCATAAAAAAATAAACTAGCATGGTCACCCATGGGTTTCCATGAAATTATATATATATATATAATTCCCAAGAGAAGGTAAATCTTGATGTAGAGGAACCACACAGTATACTTCCATTTTCCCATAAAAATTAGTACATCCCTGATCACTAATATCTATCCCCTAAGCCTAATCCATTACCTGATCTCAAAACTATAAATTCTATAGATGTCTTGAGGGGCCTATGTAGGTAGTGAGTATTAGATTAATAGAGAACCACCAACATATTTTTTCTAGAGTCCATAATTATATAATTTATGCATATGTAGATAAAAAACATCAACTCACCCATAAAAAGAAATTACTTTCTCCAATTGTTCCCAACAAATACACGTGAGTATTTACCAACTTCATTCAACATTGTGACATATCTGAATTCATTCCAACAAATATATATTTTGATACATTACATGTGTGTAAAGATATATTTTAATTAAAAAGGACATGTGTACTAGTTACCTAGAATACACAAAAGAATATAATACCTTAAAAGACCTCAGACTCCTCCCATTAAAATATTTTTAGAACCTTGGGACATATGATACATCACATTCCAGCAATCATGTATCTAGCTTCCCAAAAACATTCCCATCAATAAGTCTAGGTTCCTCTGATCTCTGCTCTGAAAGACACATTCATCTTAACAACCTTATGTTCGGAGGTATGGTGACATATATTTTCTATATATAATAAATCAATTTTAGTTCAACAGACTGTAATACATGTCATGGTGATATCCATACTCTAATAACCCCTTCCCATCAGCATCATCCCCAAACTAATGGTCTCAATAAACATCATCCAAAGATTTATCACCACCAACTATGGATTTCTAGTGTGAGAACCTCCTCTATAAATAATGGTCAAAACCATACCCTAAGCAGTAATATATATGGAGGGCTCTGTCCACAACAAGTTATCAACATCACCTAAATGGAGTCCTATATAGGTTCACACAACTACAACATCAATATCGGAAAAAAAATGATAAACAATCACCAAAATTTCATAATCCACACCAATTGAAAACATCCATTCCACATTTGATCCCATCACCCAAATATCGATGGTCAGCACCATCTTTGTCCTATAGGCCTTTCCCTCAACATGGGGACCTCGTTTCATCAATTTTGATGAAACATGTTGCCTCAGTCTAGTGATCCACATCCCCCCATGTATCTTGGGCCATTCCATCATCCTTACAAACTTTTCATCACAGTCCCAGTGATAAACCTCTAATAAATTACTCAATATATTTGTGACACAATCCCTTAGAACTAGTGAAATCATATCCCATTTAATTAGTTTAAATTAGACAAATGGACTAAACTTACTAGTAGTTCCAAATCAACTTACCTAACATAGAATGATTTAATAGGCTAAAGTATACCCATCGACATATCATAATATATCTTAATCAATTTAAATAAAATAATTAATTTATTGAGGGTCTCACTCAGACAAAACAAATGTTATTATTTATCCACTCACACCATATCACCCATATATTTCAGGATATTTCTAGTCTTGACATACCATCGAATCGTAGGCACTTGTTCATCGAATATTGGATTCTGACATGAGATGAATAAGAATAAAATAAAGTTGTAGAAAAATTCCTTAAAAATAGTAAAAAGAGTATGCATGGATTTCTAATTATATATAGTGAGAAAAATAATTAAAGTAATAGGATTTAATTCATTACTAAGTGGAATCAAAATCTATCGAAGGATCCAGAATCAATGTTCATATATTTATAGTATAGGATATCCTATGTTAGGGAGAGGAGGAGATCTCTCTATTGTAGAAGTAGGTTAACATGTGGTATAAATAAAGAGAAGAAGTTATTTTAAGGAAGGGGAGGTAATTTTTCACTCTTTTAAAAAGTGGCATTGTTATCACTTGGTTTGGAAAACCATGCAACAATAATGTGGTGATAATTATCCAGGAGGACATACAACTAGCACAGTTTGAAAGACTATGTTCCAACTATATGGGTGACTCTGAACCACTACACAGTAGCAAATTCTTTCCTAGAATTATTCACACTATTAAAAAACATTCCCATTTGAAATAAGGTCGGATGATTGAGGCCATAATGGTAGAAAAAACATGTGCCAACTATGCACCTCAGTCTTCATTTCCCAAAATAATGATTTTGGAGATCAATGTTATTGAAACCCATTCATCCACTTGAGTCACTCATTGAGCCTAATAACCCATTTTAATATAATGCCTTGTTGCATTAAAACTCTTATAATTCGGTCCCAAATCCCAAAAATAAGTTTCTGACTATAAAACATAAGAAATAAAATTAAAAAATGATAGAAATTTCAGCCCGATATAAATCCCAATACATTATAAGAAGTCTCTCATTGATCCAACAAGTTTTCAAAAGGTCCAAAATATTCAGTTTTTTCAATAGAACCAACCCTTTACTGAGGTTCACATCAACAAATAAACTCGTGTTTACCATGTTTAGTAAATTTTATATCAAAATATTTCTTAAAAAACTATTATTTCTTAGAGTAATAATATCAAAAAAAAATTATTAAATCAAAATTAATTCATAAGTATAAAAATATACTTTTAAAATTATAAACAAGGATTGTTTCTTGAAATTGATATAAATAACAAAAATTAAAAATCCATATCCAAAGAGTTTTTCCTCTAAGAATAACACAGGTATTTGAAAAAAAAAATTACAGAATAAATATAATCAAAACTAAGAATTAAATTTATAGAATGGTGTAGATTAGAGAGAAGTGTCCTACAACTCAATTGATTGTTAAAATGAAGATTATACTAAAACAATATAGATATGACCTCGAAACGTCTTCCTTTAAATTGATTCAAACATATCTCATAAATATTTCAAGTATAAAACATGGATCTATCCATATAAAATAAATCTATTGTTTCATGAGAGAGGATAAGAGTATTTCTAAGAATAATAAGATTTAATGTTGAGATATCAACGGATCTAGATCTCTTACATTCATTGATTTGAAAATAGTTGTATCTATATTGAAAGGAATCACCTTCAGAGCCTATAGAATATATGGAAATTGATATCCAGGTAGAATAGATAACAAATGAGGGTTATGGAGACTTAATATGGACTAAAAAAAATTTTTAGGTCATTAGCAATACATCTCACGGTTAGGTCACACGGTTTATGAGATTGTGTTGCAACCATGCACATGCTACTAGAAAAGCCAAATAGCCACACATATTTGTCCCTACAGTTTTTCAAATCGTGTTCCACCCGTGAAGTGTTACTATCTTAATCCCACAACCCACATGTTTGGATCACATTTTTAGAAAAACCATTATCAAACTATGTTTTATTATATTTTTATTTCTATATATTCCCAATTTCACTCGAATAACTTTTCTAGTCCTCACACTAACCATATACTTACTCAATGAAAAATAACTCATTTTTCATAGTTTCTTGGATTTGGTGCATGGTTTATACTAACCATTAAAAAATAGTTCACCTCCATAATAACCCTCAAAACATGAAAAATCCTCCCTTAACATTTTATTTTCATGATCACTTGTATCTTCCGGAATCTCGATATACTTTTATAAAACCCATACAAAACTAATGTTTTCCCCATGCATGGTCTGATCTTTCCTTTCAAAAATAAATATTGGAACCTAGATCAATATAACATTAGGTTCAATATTGTCATGGTACCATTTAATAGCATTATAACACCCTGATATTTTTTTAATTGTTTCTTTAAATTAATTTAATCATTTTTGACATTTTTTATTTCATGTATCACTGAATATAGATTTTTTATACAAAATAACTATGTTTTTGTTTCATTATATGAAACAACAATTTAATATTTTACTACAATCAATATATATAATATATTTAAATATATTGAACACTATGTTTGGATTTTGTTACACATAATATTGAATCCCTTTGACAACATTCATTACACTCATAGTAGGGATTTATTGAACAACATAATACTGTCAATATTGTTATTAAAATATTATTATAGTTAACACATAGAAATTGGAATGAAAGTTATAAATATTATTAACTAAATTATGAAGATAGGAATTACACATGTATATAAAGTTAATCCTCTGGTTATCAACTAGTTATAAATGAATTGAAGAACTACTTGAAAATATACAAAGAATTTTTCTTAGAAAAATATTTTTGTATGTACAAACACAATTTCAGGACAATAAATTAAAAAAACACTTTTTTTGAATTATTTTAATAAAATGGATATTTATTATTTTCAATTAAAATATTTGTCATTCATCTAATATATTTTATAGTTATAAGATAACAATAAATTCAATTTCATGAATAAAAATCTGTATTTTTTTAAAAGGTAATTTTACCACCATTTAATGTTGAACCTATTTCAAATAAAATTTTATAAACTTATTTAATTATTTTAGAGAAACTAAATTCAATTTTTAAATCATAATACCAAAATTTACTTTTGTTTAACTTTGGGTAATTTTATGATAAGTTTCATTTTTTGATGAATAATGAAAAACACTGAATTTTAATTGAAAACTGCATTTTCATATGATTTATTTATATAGTTAAATAATATTTTATATTTGTTATAAAGTATATTTAGATAAATATTTAATATATTAATACCATTTAGTTCATTGGAATCAATTTCACATTCATATTAGATTTTAAAACATTTCAAAATTTGGAACTTTTCTAGTTTAAAAACCTCCTTTTATATCCCATCTATATGATTAATTTAAAATTATTTGATGCCAAATATGTGTTTAGAATTTTGAAAAATATATTAGATATTTTTAATTATCATAATTTATAATTTCTATAATGTTAAACTTTTTTTATTTACCAAAAGTGGTTACTGAATGTAATTTTAATTAATTACAGTGATTAAGGTAAAAACGAGTTCACTTAGTGTCTAAACATTTACTTAAGGTTCCAATTAACACATAAACATATATAAAATCCATTTTATGGACATATTTTGACCTTAAACTCCCTATTTTATTCAATTGACCATTATTGAAAGCACATGATGTTAGGAAGACCAATGAATAGTGTTTACCTTTTTATATTTATAAGAATACAACCCATCCTCCATTATAAAAGGGGAACTCCCCCCCCCCTCACTTATTCACACCTATAAAGCCATTTAGATCATATAAAAACTTAAATAATAAGATATAAAATTACCTACCTTCATTTTAGAGGCCAAAATTTTATAATAAATCCAACCAAGTAAGCCCTATGTTACAAAACAAAAAGACTTACCCAGAGATGAGATAACGTCCTTTAACAAGAATTATTATTTAATTTTTTCTACACCCCATAAATTATTTTTATTAAATTATTAAATAATACCATATTTATACTAAATATACTAATATGTTGTTATTAAAAGTCTTTATACTAAAATTACACACACTTCCGACAAATGGAATACACATTTATCACTTGTTTGTATGGCGGACTACCGCTTCTCGAACTAATGTTGTATGTTCTTCCATTTTCACCTGTAATGGTTTGGAATAATGAAGTAATTAATATTTTTAAATTATATATATGATATAAGAGATTTATTTATGATTTTGGAATTATTATATAACACATACCAACATGTGGTTTTATTTTGTGGGAATACGATAATTTCGTTTGTGGATCTGTGCACTACTACCTCCTCAAAGCGATGTAGTTTGTTCACACCTTGCATGGAATATATTATGTATGGTTCAAAAAATTTGTATGAAATATGTGAAATAATAATTATAATATCGTGATTATATATATATATATATGAAATTTTCTTTTATTCTTTAAATGTGATAAGAAAATGGAAACAATGTTCATACATATGTATGACCACCCATCTCCGTGAATGGTGTCTTCCATTTAATAATTGAATATTTTAAATATTATAATAAATAATAATATACTTAATATATATGATATTTAAATCATTTTTTACATTTTTTGAATAAATGAATCATGATATAATAAATAGTACCATGAATAACTTGTCGAATCATGTACAAAAAACAAGGTGGTTATTACTCGGAACATAACTTTGACATGGAATAATTAATAAATGGGTAATATAAATCCATAAGTAAATAATATATGGAATTATATACTTGAATATGATTTTATTTTAGATATATAATAAAATTATATTTTTTATATAGGAGGTCTGGACAAGTATGACGAGAGTCAAAACTTATGGTAAGGTCTTTCTCAGCTCACATGTATTTATATGAGATATATGCTATGTTAAAAACTTATTTTTTTGGTCAATATAATATCATATGACATGTTATATCATGAATTTATTTATATAATTATATTTAAATTTTCAATATATGTTTTTCTTTTGTGTATCATGTGATTAAAAAGATACTCAGGTAGTAAAGGGATTTATAGTCACACTATTATTTCTATGAGACTTACACCATATTCACCCCTCATTAATTTTGTGTGGTGTATATACATCCCATTAATATATTATATTATTATTATCGTTAAATTTATGTATATTTACATATCTATTTTACGATCACTCTTTCATGGGGTTTATGGTTCAAATGTTAACAAATCGATAAGGTAATTTTTCCACAATTTATCTTCTTTGAGACACATGTTATGTTGTGAACCTATATTATTTTATGATGTGTATATAATTTAAATTTCCATATTATACAACAATTATAATTATTTTAATGATTTTTTGAGATTCATTTAATGTATTTCTCTTTTTTTACAATTCAATGTTACCAAATTGGTAAGAGCCTATTTCTAAAATATCATCATTCAAAGAGAGTGTTTATAATTATTCATCGATTGATGAAATATTATTATCCATATCTAAAATGCACTCATGAATTTTATTATCCTTTGTTTATTAATTTTATCTTCATTTAATGGTACCATTTTCCCACTCTTTAGTACGTAATATAATTAACAAAATAATTTTATAAAAATCTAACTTTATTTCTATTTTCAGTCAGAAATATATTCACTCCAAAAACTATGATATCTAATTATGGGTTTTTAAAAAAATATTCTATTATTATATGATTATGTTATAAGAAAATTTTCCCGATGTTTTAAATTTTTTAAAAGATAATTTTTAAAGTGAATCATCTTTTCATTTTCTGATCAAAGATCTTTTTTAATCTTTTATGGTGAAAAAGAAATGTTCGACATGTAAAGATTTCCCCACCATCATGACCATCATTTCCTTAACAATTCCTTTTAAATTTTAAAAGGTTATGTTTAGTGGAAATTTTATCTTAATATTATATAAATTCTTTATTTTAATGCGGTTTTCAAAGTAAAAGGTTTACAAAACGGTTTCAAATATTAAAAAGTGTTTAAAATGGTTTTCAATGATTCCATTATATGTTTTCATAGATTATTTTAAGAAAAAGGTTTTAAATAGGTTTTATGATTTTAGAAGTATTTTTTTCAAAGAGGATATAATTGTTTCCACAATGAATGTTATAAGTAAAATTTCAAAATATTTCATTATAAGAAAATAATTTTTGAATTTGATTTATAAAATGTATTTTATCAAAGAAATGTTATTTTCCATAAGAAACATTCCAAGTGATCTTTTAAAATCCTTCTCTAAATAAGGTGATGTACTTAGTTATAGTTTATTATTTATTGGGGATATGATCTAATATTACCATTCATATTATTTCTTTAATTTGTTTATTTTTTTTATTACATGATGTTTATGAAACCCATTTCTCTTCCACAGGTTATATGATTTTGAAATTTTCTTCTTTTCTTGAGATATGATTTAATGAAATGGTTATAAAACCTATCTATTTCCATAGGCTATGATATGATAAAATTTTTATGATAATTATTTCATTTCATGGGTTGAGATATGATGTTTATGAAACCCTTCTATTTTTATGGGTCATGATATGATGAATTATTTATTACCTTGTGGCACATATATGTGTGATTTAATTTTGATATTTTTGGGTCCTATATGTCCCTCCAATGCATTAGGTAATGATTTATATCTCATGAGATAATGATGGGAAACATTTTGCTGAGCTTTATCGACAATGGGAAGTAGGTGTGTCCTATTACACAATGGAAAATAGGTGTGTTCTGGTCCACAATGGGAAAATGGTTTTTTATAATCCAAAATAGGAAATAGATTTGTCTGGATCCACAATAGAAAACATGTGTTTTCTAATACAAAATGGAAAAAAAGTGTGTTGTGATCCACAATGGGAAACATGTGTGTCCTGGTCCAAAAATGGGAAATAGGTTTGTCCTTTCCAACTATGTTTATAGAAATTAGAGTAAACCTTGACTACTATTTGTTTAGGTGTGAACCTTATTATTTTTCAAAATATTATCTTTGACATGTTTGGATGTCTATAAGTTTATGAGAGGGCCTGAGTTCATGTCTTTAACTTAGTGAGTGAACTTTTTTCTACTTATAAATGTTCAAAATGTTATAATATGACTTGTTTGACAAAAAACTATATCTTATTACCCTAATATGATCACATGGTTCATTTTCTTGATTATATTATGATTCATTTCTTATGAACATCATGTATTTATTCTGTGACTCTTGATTGCAATCATTTATTTGCTGGGTATGATCTTCTAATTTTATGGTCACGTTCTCATACCCTTATATTCACAATTATTCTTATATATCTCCTTTATTTACCATAATTTAAAATATTATCCCACCATTTCTTATGTTTCGATTCCGAATGTTATAAAGAAATGTTTTAAGTATAAGTACCGAAGAGGATGATATTTATGGGAAACATTGATGCTCTTTCACGAAGTTAGAATATTGTGTTCCATGTTTCCAAATACACTAATATATTATGGTCCACGGAAATTTACATTTGTAATTTTTTAAATATTCATCTAAAATGATGAAACATACATGTATGTTATGTTGGGGTCACTATAGACATAGTTTGGATTATGCTGGAAATTATTAAATTTTGATACTTGGTTCACATTGTGCACTAAACTAAACCTTGGTAGTAGAGGCAATACTTTTGCATCTTAACTAACTATTTTAAGTATATATAAAGGGACAACATACCAAGGAAATATATTTACTAAATTTTCAAGGTGATGATGTCGATGTGTTGGATATATTCTAAATAAAATATGATCACCCACCTCATACAACAAAGGTCAATGATAGTTATATATATATGATTTCTATAGAATTTGTGTTTTCATGATTATATTAATGGTAATTTGAATATTTTATATTGGTTCATTTACAAGGTTGTGTATGATGAGTGAAGTCTCGCATATTTCCACCAATAAAATTTGCAAACAACAAGGATGAATATAAAATACATGTAATTAGCCATATGTATCAAGTCCTGATAAATGTTATTTTATGAGAACTCCACTAATGGTATGTTATCTTTCTATGAGACTCCAAAATCCATCACACAATCCCAAATCATGTATTCAAATGTTTGGATTATCCTATCAGATAATCCAATGGTTTTAAGATGTTAATATATACTCATAGTCAAATGGGATTCAAGTTATTACTATTAGTATTTTCAAAACTGAGATGTATATCTAGGATCCCGATCAAACACTATTAAAACTAGAACCCCATGACTAATTACAATTTGATGAATATAGTGTTTGAAAAAAATTTCCACCATATTTGATTCATGAATAGGGAGAATTTGGGCCAACATCCTGATCTAATCCATAATCACCCATATGGATTCATGTTTTTGACATACTTATTAATAAATATATATTTATTTTATCACATTTCCACATAAGAATCCATAAATAATACAATATAAAATATTTTTTGTTGCTTCCCTGCATTAACCTTCTGACAATTGATGTATTTCAAAAAAAACTCCACCAATTTTATCTTCATAACCTTCCACAAAAAATGTATTATAAACACCACGTAAATATTATTTATACTTTGATTAGTATCCTATTTGAAGTAGTGGTAGGAATTTAGAATTTCTTCATCATTACATGGGGAACTAAATTTGGATCTCAAAAACCATAACATAGATATCTCATTGTAAAATCCTACCCTAAATTGTCTCTCCACCATTATGTTTTGACCTAATAGTAAGAAATTCTTGATTTGGTTTCTTGAAATCCCATACCTATGAAAATAAATCAATATAAAAATATACTTCATGGAAAATTGAAATATTCATTTATCTTCTCAATTAATATGTATATCAACTATAACTAACTATATCTATAGTTAATCTGAATATTTTTTATCCAACTGGTTATAAGACTTCCTACTCAATGAATCAACCATAGAATTCCCCTTTATTAGTTGTATACTTGTAGTCGAAGCTAATAATATAGATATATTATATCCGTGTTTGTTTTCTGAATTTCAAGTATCTTTGTGAAAAAATATGTTTATGCTCTTAAGATCCAAAAACCCTATAAATTTCTCACTAAAGAGATAATGATTCCAATAAATCAATAAACAGACAAAAGATTCTAGATCCAAATCATGTTTTGGTTTATTCTTATCATGTACCCATGATCATCATCAATCATAATCTATGAAACAGTCTCTTTGTATTAGAACACACCCCAGACTTGATTCTTATATATCATAATAAACCACACAACCTTTTACTAAGTGAACCAATGTATGTATGACTACTAATATAAGAAAAACTGTTAGTTCATGGATTGATTTAAATAAATCATTAATCTTTTATAAAGTAACTCCTTTCCTTTTAAAATACATAATTAGTGAGGAAAATCATGAAAAATGATAATCATAACATCTATAGTATCATACTAAGAAAGGGAAACTACATATTTTAAGAACATTCTGTAGCGGTTTCCGTGATATGACATCCTCTATCATTTAAGGATCCACCAAAACACCTTTTTAGTAGACGAAATGACCTATAAAATGTATCTTTTATATATTAAAAATCACATTTGGTCAATTTATCATAATGGTGATACTCCTACAAGATGCTTAACACTCTATCCAAGTATTGTTCATGATTTAATTTAGTCCTTGAATACATGTAGACATCATCAATGAACACCACTACATTGAAATCAAGAAAACTCTAAAATATCTAATTTACCAGTTCCATATACACTTATGGTGCCCTTTTGGAGACCCAAATTCATAACAAAATATCCATAACAGTTATAACTGTTTGGAAAATATGTTTTTAGAATATAAACCTTTTGAAATCATAGCTTGGGATTCCATAACTGTAAGTGAATTTTAGAGAACCACTAGTCTCCACATAATTGAACAAAAAGGTTATAAAATACTTTATGTAGATATCAAATATCTATCATAACATTGTTAATATAAGTATAATCCACACAAATCCTAATATTTTCATCTTCCTTCTTCCAAAAAAGGACTAATGCTTCTCATGGGGGCACACAAAATTGAATGAAACAATTTCTCTTTAACTATTCCAATTGGTTTCTCAATTACCTAAATTATTTTCGACTTATCTAGTAATATTGAAGTAAAAGAGGATAGGTCCCCATTAAAAGATAAATTTTAAACATGAAATCACTTTTGGGTGGAAACCCCAAGAAGTTTTCTAAAAAACATTAAAAAACTGGTCAACTAAGGTTAAAAAATTGTATTTTTAATCTCATCCACCAATTCCAATGTAACTATTACCAACTGATAAGATATTTTTCCAACATTCAGTACCGATGTTCCTGCACTAGTTACATTGTCATCCCATTCTACCTTATAGATATCCCTAACTCCATAAAATTGTTTGAAATTATGTATTAAAATTTATATTTCTCTTTTGTTTTCATAAATTACTCTTAAATAATATTTAATTAAATTCAACTTTGTTTCAAAATTGATTATTTATTTTTAATAAATGTTAATATTTTATATTGATCATTTTTTGTTATCTATTTTAAACTATTAATCTTGTTATTTTTTTAGATTTGTAAAAAAATTATAAATTCTATGAAAGACCCTTAAGCCTAACCAACATCAATTTGTAGGGGGACCCCAAGGTCAACCCCCATGGGAGGTACATCCTTGGAGGCTCACAAAAATCATTCTTCATGCATATTTCAAGAGATCTACATACAAACCCATATATAAGGCCTAGAGTACAAGCTTATTTGGGGCATAGGTTGGGAATGGGTCTCCCACTAAGCCCGCAATCACTCATGTGTGTTGTGTTCTTTTATTATGACCATGATACAACACATCATATTTGATACCAATTATTAGGTCCCATGGTAAAGAAATAATGACCATAGGGAGTGAATATTCCATTTTGATTTATTAAAAATAATAATAATTTATCATATTTAAAATACTTCTATAAGTTGCAGTAGAAATAAAAAAGATAACACATGATGTTTTTATAGAGGTTTGAATCACCAAGATCCTTGTCCTCTTGTCAATCTCTTATATACTATGAGGAAAATATTATTAAATATATCATAGCTATTAAATGGGGGTGAAAGATAGATTATATATAAATCAAAATGCACATTTTTCATACTTAGTGGTATAACCCCTGAAATTTAAAGGAGTCATAGCCTACCTTTCTTTTTCAGTCAGTTATTCCTCCCATATAAAAGGTAGGTCATGTTATTCCTCTCAAATGAAAGTTGGACCTCACATGAGGGTCGACCTCCGGTCGTTCCTAAATGTGGTTTTAGGTTCATCTTAAGTGTCTTTCAAATAATTCTTAATTTATTACATCTCTTAAAAAAATAACAATATTAAGAGTATAAAATGAAAAATAAAAAATAATTAATAAAAATATTAACACCTGTTTATATTAAATAATCAATTTTGAAATATAATTGAATTGAATAACTGTTATGTAAGAGGAATATATAAAAAATAGATATAAAATTGTTACTAACCAATTAAAAGCAATCTCCAACTTTTTGTAAATTAAAAACCATAATATTTATTAAAGTTTCAAAGAACTTAAATGAA
Organism: Viscum album; assembly: GCA_963277665.1. Taxonomy (NCBI): domain Eukaryota; kingdom Viridiplantae; phylum Streptophyta; class Magnoliopsida; order Santalales; family Viscaceae; genus Viscum; species Viscum album. The sequence goes on along the minus strand of OY728163.1, from coordinate 515,912,329 downwards.
AATTATTAAAACTTCAAAAAGTTTCTCCCCTTTATTAAATTTATCAAAAATAAAATTATTATTCACGGTTTAAAATAGATTCCCTTTATTAACATTTTAAATAACTACAATATATGTAATAAGGTTAATTATTATTAGAGTGAGAAAATATATTGTAAAAAAAATTGAGACAGTGTTATTTTAACAAAGAGTTTTTAATCAGAATGGTCTAATAATCATTTTAAAAAGAGTTGAAAAATGATTGTGAGATACATAACTCAAGTAAAAACATTTAATATCTTTATCAAAAAATTATTTTTTACTTAATAAAAAGTTAAGATTCCAACATACCAGATTTAAACTTCATTTTCTCAAATTTTATAGAATCTCTGGGTTTTATGAAGATATTAGCTATTTTTTTCTTAGTTGGAACAAATTATAAGAATGTATCACCATTATTTACAAGATACAAAAGGAAATTAAATCTATTATAATTGGTTTTATTTATATTATAGTGCCTTTGGTTTTTATATATAGAAATAATATTGGTATCATCATAATATATGGTAATCTAATAAAAAATAATATTAATCTTATAAAAAGATTACTATTTCAAAATATTGTCTGAACAAAAACTAGAAATATCTGCATATTCATACTAACTTGTTCAAATTACTACTAAATGTTTCTTCTTATATATCCATGAAATTATTCATCTTCCTAAAAAGTGACACACACAAGAAGTGCATTTTCGTTCAAATCTGTAGCCTCTGTAATAATAATTCAAGTAAGGAAATAATTCAAAACAATTATCATTAGAATATAAATGTCATGTACAGAAAATACCTTTGATATACCTAATTACTCTTTCAACACCTATATGGCATCTTTATTTAGGGTTTGACCGATATCTAGCACATATACAAACAACATGAATAATATATGGCCAAAAATTAGTAAGATTCCAAAGGAATCCTATCGTGCCTCTATATAACTTATCACAAAATACTTTCTAGATTCATTTGTATCTAGTTTAGAATTTGTGCTCATAGGGGATCTCATTGTTTTACTAGAATCAATTCCAGAACATTTACTATGTTCTTTAGCATACTAATCTTTATTTAAGAAAATACTATTATCCTTTGATTTATTTTTAAACCAAGAAGAAAATTTAATTACCCCGTTAGGCTCATATAAAATTCATTTATCATTATTTTTTTTAAATAATTACTATGTTTATAATTTTTACAAGCAAAAACAATATCATCAATGTGAATATGTATAATAAGAATAACATTAGAAAATATTTTTAAAAATAATAATGGATAAGTCATACCTTCAACAAAATAATTTTTAATTAAAAAAATATTTAGACTTTCAGACCAAGCTTGATGAGATTATGTAAGACCGTATAAATCATTATAATGTTTGAAAATAGTATTTTAAAATTAATTATTTTCAAAACCAGTGGGTTATTTAACATAAATGTCTTCTAGAATTACACCATTTAAAAATGTACTTCTTACATCCACTTGAGAATGATTAAAAATTTTAAAACATTATAAAGATAATATAATCTAAATGTATTATAATATATAAACTAGTGAAAATTAATCCTTACAACCAACATTATATTTTTGAATATGACCTCGTGGAACTAATATTTCTTTATTTCTACCTATATTACCTAATTCATCGAATTTATTTTCAAAAATCCATTTAGATCATATAGAAATTGTATATTTATGGTACTAATATATATTCTAGATATTATTTCTATCAAAATGTTCATGTTTATCAAGCATGAAATTAACACAGTTATAATTCATCAATTTTTCTTTAATATTAACTGGAGAAAGATCAGCTACAAAAGTGAAATTTTCACAGAAATTTTGAAAAAAAAATAGTTGTAATTCCAGATTCAACATTTCATAAAAAAATTTCTAATGAGTGATGTTTGTTGGTATTCCATGTTAATATATTAAATTGATAAAATAAATTCCCCCCTAAACTGATACATTATTATTTTTAGGTATGACTTCATCAAAGTTAAATTATTTAAAATCATTAGTATTATCAATAGAATCATTACTATTTTTTTCATTATTTTAAAAAAAATGCATTCATAGTTTCATACAATTTCATAGTTATTTTATTATATACACTATAAGTATTACTATTATTTTATTATCTTATAAATATACCTTCATCTCTCTTATAATAAAACTATTTAAGATTATCATTGGTAATTAAAATATAGGTATCACATCCAAAAATTATAAAATAACCAATTGTGGGTTTATTATTCTTAAACTATTCACAAAGAGTTTTCAGAAAAATGTATCTTATGTAAAATATATTTAAGATATAATAAATAGTTCTAACTGATTTAGTCAAAAAATTGGAACAGTTTAATTCATTATGCATTATTCTTTTCATTTTTCAATAGTTCAATTTTTCCTCTCTACAACACCATTCTATTGTGATGTTCTAGGCATAGAATAATTATGAAAATTTCTATTAGTTTCCCAAAATTATAAAAAATTTAAATTTAAAAATTATCTTACTTTATCACTTATAATAGAATAAATTAAGTTACCTTTATGATTTTGAATTATCTTATAGAGAATGAACAAATATTTTATGGATTAACTTTTTTGAGATAATAATACGATATACATAAATATACTAAAATCTTCTATAACAACAAAAATATATATATTATAATACCTAAACCGGATGTTCTCATGGGTCCAAAAAAGACCAAGATGTTGAGGTTCTATTAATATATTTGTATTTACTAAATTAATAGATCTAAATGACTCTTTATGTTACATACCATTTAGAAAAGAATCCCATACATAATAATTACATGTACAAAATTTAGAAAGTTCAAAAATCAAATCATTATTAGATATATTGTACAACTACCAATAATGAACATGTCAAAACCTTATATTCTACAAAATTTGATCTGCATCTACAAAATTTAATCATTTAACATTCTACTGAGTTAATTATGAAAAATCAAAAGAATATATATTTTTTATTAACTTGGCATAAAATAAATCAATATTATTTTTATAAACAATAAATTTATTATATTTGAATTTTATATTCATACTATCATCACAATGTTTTGATATACTAATTAAATTTTTTTTAATAGATCTATAAATAGTACATTAATTATTATAATATAAGTTAAAATACCTCCATCTCTAAAAAAATTATCCATACCATTATATTTGTCACCCAGTATGACAATACCTCCACCACATGCATTAAAAGATAAGACGTTAGGGATTTACCAAATCATGTTTCTTGGGAGACCATTGTCCATATAACGTGTGACATTTGAACTTTTCAGGCAGTTTTCCTTCAAAGAAATCAAGAAGATCATTGATTTAGTACCTAGATTGGTTAGGGTCCAACTAGGTTTGTAGAAAAAGTTTTAAGTACCCTTACAGATTTAATAAATTTTCTGTAAGGTAATCTAGAAGACAAATGTTTTTGAAATGAATGTATTAATATAGCCTATTTTTGAGTAAAAGTTTATGTACATTTATTTTTATAATTATTTTTTAAGTTATAATTAATGAAGGTAACATTTAAAATATTATCACTTGTTCCTTAACAATATATTTGTATATATTTGGAACCAAATAATTATAACCACATCCAATTTTATCATATTTGGGCTTGTTCATAGCAATCATCTTCTCAAATTTCTATTGGCCTCAAATAAAAACTGATAAACCTTCCTTTAAACCAATATTTTCTTTTCTAATGTTTTCATTCTATTTTAGAATAATGTATATTTAATTAGATATTTCCACATTTAAACATGATTCCGAATATATTTGTTTCATATTTTCATGTTTACGATTTTAATTTTTTTTTCAATTTTATCTAAATCGTCACATACTAATTTAAATCCTCTATCTTGATCTTAATCTATTTTTTAAAAGAAATATTTTATTCACATATTCCCATTTTTGAATTATAATTTTTTTGAATCTATATCCTTTTGCTCTTCGATATTACATAAAATTTAAACATTCATTTTTTTTCTTAATTAATATTATTATTTTCTCTTCGTAGTTCCTTATATAGTTCAACCATTCTCTAGATAGCACATTGATTTTTTTTTATTTTGAGTAGTTAATTATTTAACTTCATTTTAAATAACATATTCATAACCAGAATAGTAATTATAATCTAAGTGTACCACATTTATAGTAGTAGCAATAAAACATAGATTTTCATATTTTTCTCACTTTTAGAATCAAAATCAGTTGGATATTCCTCTTCTATACAAATCTATCTTTCATGAGAAAATTTGATTTGTTAATTATATAATTTTTTATATTTTACGTCTTGTTTTAATTTTGGACAATCACATTTTATATGCCCATTTTTCCTGCACTCATAGAATATTAGTTTGGAAAAATCATATTTACTATTTGTACCCCTTTTACTACCCTTTCAATAATCCTTTTGATGATCACTTCTATCATGCTTCCTAATGTTTGTTTTACGCTTCATGTACTTGAAAACATATTTGGTGAAATTCATAATTTCATCCTTTTCACTTTATTGTAACATAGAATCATATGAATTAAAAATTACATTTATATTTGATTTAAATTATATAAATTTTATATTATCGTGGTCATCATTATTGTCATTATTTATTTCCTTCTCAAATTGGAGAAGTGGTCTTATTAACTCATCCATCGAAGAATTAGTGAAATCCTTACCTTCTTCAATATAATCTTTTTTTGAATTATTTATATTGGGTAGAGCACAAAGTAGTCATTCTATGAGAGCATAATTTTTCATGGTTTCTCTGAGTGCAACCATACTGTTGAAAAATTTTGTACATCTGTTGTACATTCCATTTATGTTTTCTTGATTAGTCATTTAGTATTATTAAAATTAAATTCTATGTATACCTATCTTGGTTCTCTGTAAATTATCAATTTCTTTATGAGTGATTTTTAACGTCCTAGATATATGAAGTAGTTTTACAAGATGATATATGACTATACATATTTATACATAGAGATAATTATAATTAATTCATAACATTGTAATTTAAAATGCAGTTTGTAGTATCATTACTAGTGAGAGTTTCTAAATCAACATCAAAAAAATTATTTGTTTTTAAAATTATAACCCAATGATCAAGACCTATATATATTTAATAAATACATCTATTATGACCTTCTATTAAGCATAGTCACTTCCATTGAATTGATGTTGTATGATGTGATTCAACATTATGAAAACTTGGTTTTCCTTAACAAAGTAATGGATATTTTCCTTATAATTTTAAGTTTATTATATTTTCTAGTTCAGACATAGATAATGAAATAACTAAAACCAAATCCTTAAAAAGGAACACCCATTGATACCAATAGTTAGGTCCCTTTGTATGTCATTAGTGACTATAGTGGAGTGGGTAAATATCCCATTTTCATTTGTTAAATGAAAATAAAAAATTATCCTCAAATCCTTCAATTTCATTATGTTTGATCATAACATCTTCGTATGCATCCTATCTCAAGAAAATAGTGGCTCAACCATTTCTTCATCGACATTATTGCTCCATTGAATTTATTCTTGTAGGAATCAACAGGTGCTTTTGTTATTCTGGTTTGAAGATTCATCTTCCCTTGTTAGTTGCTCAGCTAGGTCAAGTCCCCATTTTTTTTACCAATGGAAGTTAATTAACTCAATTATAGAAATTACCAATGGTGGTTGAATCGGATCAATATTGGAACCCAATGGTGGGATTGTGACCAAATGCTATTATTCAATGGTGGGTAATTTACCCACCATTGGACATCATTGGTAAGTGATTTACCCATTGTTAGACATCATCAGTGGATCTTCTTTACCACTATTTTTTCTTCATACTATTCATATCCTTGCAAGGATCTTCTTCAAGTTAAAATTGGATCATATCCTTCTTCTTTCGAGTGAAATGTTTTATCTCCCTCTATTTAAAGATGTTATTTTATTTATTTTTTAGAATATTTATTCTTATGTTAGTTGTTTTCTTCCTATAATGATTCCTGGAAGAATCTGGTTTAATATCCAATAGTATCTATCCTCTTCCTCTACATTGGTTTCTTGTTATTTCATAAATTTTAATGTAATTTTAGAGTTAATTAAATGTTATATTCATCAGATACATCAATTTGTTTTTTGAAAACACTTTTCAATGATCCACTGTTTAAAAATAATGGCGGGTCATTAATCACTGTTGGAACCCAACAGTAATTCATGAGTCACCATTGGACATCCAATGATAGATAACTATTTATTTTTCTCATGCGACCATTTATTACAATGATTCATGGAATAAATTTTTTTATTACTTATTTTCATTTTTTTCCTAAAAATAACAATGGTAGCTCATTATCTGTATTTCCACTATTGAAATTTTCCAACAGCAGGTCATGACACACCATTAGTTAAAATTTTGTTCTAAAATTTTTATTTCTTATTTATAATTGATGTTATTAAAATAAAAAATTTATTAATTTTTTTATTATTTTTATGTTAATATAAAATTTCAACAACGTGTGAAACTTATTTTTACATTATTTTTAGGGACACATTCTCTTACAATTTAATAGTTCATACGATGTTATTTTTTATATAGTTTTGATGTATGTGTAATATAAAAAAAATAATTTTATTTTAATTGATTTGTAGTTTTTGATTTTTGATAATTTTTATAATTAAATTATTAAATTTTTTATTTTAATATTTCTTGAAGAATTATAAAGCCCATTTGTGTTTTTTAAGGGGGGTTTAAAAGTTAAAAGTCAATGATCAAATTATAATATTGATACACACTATCAAGTGTCATGTAGGTATTGGTTTCTGATGTGTTCATATAGGATCATTCTTTAATGATCCAAAAGATCCCTTTAAGGATTAAAACAGGTACCAATGAATATGATTCATTGGATGTGAATATGATGACACATTTTCTTTTGCTCTAAATTGACCAAGAAACTTCCTCAACTTTTATTGTTTTGCTGTGATCACAGGATATCTTTATCACTTTCATCTTCCACCTCTTTAGTAATAAAAGAACTAGAGCTTCATCAAATTTCTACATCATCTTCTTAACTGTTGTTTTAATTTATTTTTTTATTTATCCATTTTAATTCTTCCTACCATTATTATTTCTTGTTGATGTTTGTTTTTATCTTTTCCCGTTCAAAATCTACCATTTGTTTATTCCTCCCATTTAAATGGAATTTCAGTTTGAACCTCTTATATAAAACATAGGTAGGTAGTGACTCCTTCAAAATTCTAGGTTTATACCACCATGTGTGAAAAAGGAACCTTTGTATTGGTATGAAATTGGGTTATCACTCCAATTCAAAAGTGATGATTTATTATATACCCATCTCTTAAAGGAGTAGAGAATATTAATGATAGGACTATGATCTTGGTGATCTAAAACTCTATAAAAAACAAACTTTGTTGTCCATTTTATTTCCAATGGAACTTTTAACATTTTTATAACTCTCAAAAATTTTAATTTTAAAAAAAAATGAACTATTATACCCCCTCAAGTCACTATTTCCTACCAAGTGACCTAACAAAGATGATATCAAACTAATTATACATGCATAAAAAATGGAATTGATCTTAAAATTATTAATCTAATCCATCTTAATAGAAATTAATATATTTATATATCATGTAAAATTAATTCCCAAACTAATTCTACCCCATCGATCTTCATCGTACATGCTTCACAATTAGAATCTCAACACTCTCGTTAGATAAGATGAGTTTCCAATTTAAAAAGAGAAGTAATCATCAAAATATAAAATCCTATGATATAAATAACAGAAGAAGAAATAAAATATTATTACTCATCGATATCATCAAAGTCCTATATAAGTCAAAAATTTAAAAGAATTATTCCTTGTACTCTTGAAGGTCTTGGTTGATTATTTGTGGTCACCTGCTCAACTACATATGGTTTCTTACTCACAATACCTTTCTCTTTATTATCATATTGATGTTTCCTTTCTTTATTTTTCATGGTGTTTTTAGAATATTATTTACTCATATAGTTCTAATAATTATAGTTATTATGATGATATATCTCCGTTGAAGCATATAAAATCTGAGAATCATATGGGGAAATTATAGCTCCAAGCATTGGAGTGCTACGACAAGAACACTAGAGATGTCCCATATAGATATAATTGGGACATGATATATGTGGTTCTATTCAATCAAATTTGATATGATCAAGTGAGCCCAACTATAAACACAAAGGATTACTCTTGTTTAATGGATAAAAATTAACAATCCTTTTTTTACAATTATGAGATGTTCCACCACTTTTGAAGTTGGTGTCCCTCTTTAACGTTTTCACTACATTTGAGTTCCAACTTATTCCTATGGTTATAAAAACACTTCCTCCATCTAGATTTTTAAAAATATCTATTTATTATATTTTTAACTTATTTTCCATTTTTGTATAGTCTGTAATAAAATAGAGATTAATCTTCAAGAAAAATTATGGTCGTAGTATTGACTCAATGATCTGTTCATTGAATGATGCACTCGTAGTAACATCTTGGCCGAAGTATAATATATTAAAAAATTTATATTCATAATCTATTATCATGATATCCAATTTCATTATGATAAATTAGTCAAATATTATTGCAATTATTAATGTGTGAGAATACAATTGGTTGTTGAAAATTTCTTCAAAATCCTCCCATGTAATGCATTGATCGGCTTTATCCTAAATACCAAAATCTCACCACTGGCATGCCAGATCATCAAGAATGCCAATTTTATACTTTAATTTCATCTTAGATGGAGTTACAAGTAAATCAAAAATTTGATTCATCCTATTCAACAATACCTCCACTTTCTCATGTTTTGATTTTCCAAAAAGATGGGTGGATTATACATTTGAAACTAACTGGAGTTGTTCACCTGTCATGGTTCATCATTCATGTTTCTTTTATTCATGGATTAAAAATATTAAATAATTAATTTTACCAAATATTTGTTCACTTGTGTACTGGGTGGAATAAATTTTTATATGGCCTCTTATTTTTTATTTCTATGAAATATACTAGGTTCAATTTTTAAACTCGAACAACACATCACTTAGTCATCACTCTTTGGAAACTAAAGGCTTAGAACATTTCAAATAACTATAAGAATCATAATTTATCGGTTTCCTTTTGAGAAAAATACCATTATTAATATTTTATAGATTTTATATAAATCATCATATACCAACTGAGTAGTTAATTCTTAGTGTTAACCCTTAATACAAATAAAATATATGTTACACTCATCAGTTAATTCCACAACGATGAGGTGACAATATACCTATAAGTGTCTTAAAACACAATTATACACAAACCACCATACTAACATGAATTTTATCATAAATTTTTAGCTATATATTTTTATGTTATACATTTCATGTTTTGGTGATCCTATCACTTTGCTATCATCCCAAGACAATAGGTAGACTGAACAATATTTATAAAATTTCTAACTGAAGGATTGAGCAAAGATGGTACCATTTGTAACATCTCGCCCCTCCTCATTGGTTTGAGAAGTGATGGATGTGTTACTGGACATAGCCAAAGTCCCGAAGACACCAAATAGTGGTAATGAATGATGAGGTATTCAAAGAATACCAAGGGATAATTTCCCCTTCCAAATAAAATTACATGTCAACACTTAATAATAAACATCCAATCCTCTAATATGTTGCATGATTAATGTAATAATTCAAACCAATGTAAAACCATTAAAACAAAAAAATATGAAGGTGACAATGGAACATAGAATATCAAAGACAAAACAAAAAGACTACATGACTAATAGACCTCAAGTAAAATGATCTGAAACAACACACTACAAAGCTCAAATCTCTAACTCCACCTGACATGTCCATGGAATCTAAGTACATCACTAGAGAAATATGACACCACTCCCTTTCTCATATACTAGAAAAATAAATATTTAAATTCAAAAAAATCCCAAGTAGGGGAGGGTATAACTCAGTAGTAATTACCCAAATACATCCCAACTCTCACAAAAAAGGAAAAGAACTGATTAACACATTTATAAAAAACAATTTAATAAATATAGATAAAATAGATTATAATAAAATTATAAGAATGTTCCATATAAATAAAGTAGAAAATGTATTTTAATCATTTATCATAAATATTATTACTTATTAATTTATTCTGCACCCACACACACATCCATGGATGCATGCCTAGTGACAGTTCCATACTCATAAATAGTATCTTGTCAATCCACTAAGTCATTACAAGGTGACCAATATCTCAGTGACCCAATTACATACGCCTTTCGTCGGGGTCATATCCAGAAATGATCCCTTGCCAACCATGTATACCAAATTCTGTGAAGAACAATTTCATAACAAACCATTATTTCCTTGAAAAATTTCATCAAACAATTTTCTTGTTGCAAAACAAAATCATAATTTTAAAACTATTTTTTTAAAATTATAAATAGAGTTTTTTGAAAGACATCCAATTTCCCAAAATATCAAATCCATAACCAAAATAGGATTCACTACAATAAAACATTCCTCTAATAGTACTGGAATTTACCAGCGCCAGAAAAATGTGATGATAAAGTCCATCTTTATCAGTGCTAAAATAACCGCTGAAAAGATATCCCTTTATCAGCACTAAAAAAGAGCTGATAAGGGACTCTCTTTATCACCACTGTTTTTAGCACCGATAAAAGGTAAGCTTTATCAGCGCTTTATTTTAGTGTGGAAAAAGGTTAACTGTTATCAGTGATTTATTTCTAGCACATATAAAGGGTACCAATTATCATCGATTTATTTTTAATGTTGATAAAGATCCAGAAAAAAATGAAAAATTAAACAAATGAAAATATTTTTTTAACAATTTCATTAATAAATTAATTACTGTTAAAAATGAATAAATTGAATATATATATATATATAAATTCTAAAAAATAATAAATAGTATATATATTAAATATATAGGCATGTAAAATGATTAAAATTAATTAATTAAAAAATAAAAAATCAAAATGAGTAAATTAGGAAAGATATTAAAAATTTTATTAATTAAACATTTACTGATAAAAATTAATCAAGTTAATATATATATAGAGTGATATATTATAAATATTAATAAATAATATATATTAAATATAGCTATATAAAATAAATAAATTATACTAATTATACAGAAAAATTAAAAATTAATAAATTACAAAAAAGATTTAATAATTTATTAATGAAACAATTATTAATAAAAATGCATATGTATAATATATATATATTACAAATTTTATAAAAAAAATATATTGAATATAAATATATATAAAATTAATATAATGTTAATAAAAAACATATTAGTGTCTTATTCATTTTTAATGATGTTTTAGTTTTCAACGTAACATATATTAATCATCATGTGATACATTGATTTCATGTATATATATATTTATATATTTGTGTGTCGTGTGAAATAAGTGCAATTTTATATTCAAATGCACACAAAAATATATTTACATAATATATAAAAACACATACATCTAATTGTTATGTAATTTATTCTAATTTTCGTATAATATAGAATTTCATTATAACATGATATATGTAATATAATATGTTTTTAATTAGTCAATATTATCTATTTTATTTTAATACCACAATTTGGGTATTTAATTATAATAATTTTTTTTATTTTATTGTTGCATTTGATCAATTTCTATTAGTTATTTATATATATTTATTTACAATGTTTTATTATTTTCAATATGTATTCATCCACTTCAACATATATACATATATAAATATTTTTTAAATAATTTATATTTAATTAATAAAAATTATCCATTTTTTCAATATTTTTAATGTTTATTCATTTTGTATTATTTAATTGCACTTGTTTTTAAATTGCATGTATTTAAAATTATATATCCACTAATAATGTTGAAAATATATTTATAAATTAATATATCTATAAATGTATATTTACTAAATTTATAAATTTATATAATTATAATTATTATAAATAAATAATTTTATATATTTAAAAATTAAAAAAATATAATAAAAATTATAATTATTAAACCTTTATCTGCGCTAAAGTTTTAGTGATGATAAAAGGGATATTTATTATCCCTTTTTAGTACAAATAAAGATTAATCTTTATGAGTGGACTTTTAGCTCTAATAAAGCTCAAGATTTATCAATGCTAAAAAATCACGGACAAATATCCCATTTTGTCAGCCCTTATCCATTTATTAATGAAAAAAGGGATCTTTATCAGTGCTTTTCTAAAAGTGCTGTTAAAAGTGTCTCTGATCTATTTTAGAGATCCCTAATTGTAACTCAGTCACTCACAATTATGAAGCTCCAATTGGAATTCTTAGTTATCGTCATCACTGATCTATGCTCCCATAAATAAATCAAGACTTGAATCCAATGTATGTTATTTTATACATTTCCTCTATCATTTTTTGATGTTTTTGGTTCCACATTTTCTGTTTTTGTGCAGTTATTAACCATGATGAACCCTACATTACATCTCCTCGCTACTAAAATACAACGAGTGGTTCTGGTTTTTCATATTCCTCCATTGAAAATGGTTTCAATGAAATATAAAGATGTTTCATATGTTATGTTTTTTAAACATATGTGTGTGGGACTCTATGGATAAATAAAATTGATTTTTCACCACAAACTAATTCAAAGGTAATATTGGATATATAGCATTTTCAAATTGATTTTAGTTAAACATTAGATAGGTTAACCCATTTCCAAACTTGTTATCTCTATCCCTCAATATTGAAACATTTCATTAGTGATCGAGAAGTGTGTCTGAGGGGATGTACTGATTAGAATTGGGATCTATTTATGTATACTAGGTAAAAAAATGTTACAAAATGGAATTATAGTGAAACTAGGGATATTGGTATTGATTATATCAAAAAAAGAAAAAGCTTTCCAGTCATGAGAAGTAATCCATAAATATGTCTAGGTAGAATAATTACATTGGATTCTTTAGATACCTTATAAATTATATGTTATTTTTTTATTATTTTTTCCTTGACCTATCTTCTTGAGTATCATTCCTCTTATTTAAGAGTTGATAGGTAGGAATCCGTAAGAATATATGAAATTTCATTTTACTATGTGTCTTTGATTATTTTTTTCTATAATCAATTATAAATTTATATTAATTGAAATCGGAATAATAAATAAATAGTGCATTTTTATTTACTAATTAGTGATGATTAGGTTTAAAAAACAATTTAATTGATTGTGTTTATTTAGTATCCCTTTTTATCGATACTTTTAGTTAGTTAATTCATACCTATATTTAAAATTTTACTTCTAAAATCTTTTAAATTATTTATAAAGTATGAAAATACTTATTAAAACGAAATTAATGAGAGAGAGGGGAAGGGGTTCACATTTAATATAAGTTTTTTAGCCTATTTCTGAAAGATTACTATTTTTATAAATAGAAAATTATGTGAATATATAAATTAATATAAAATATGTCACTGCTCTAAGACTTAGATATCCATACGAAGGATCCAATGAACATCCTCCATATGCTAGACCTTATATTGATCGCCATGTCCTTGTAGTAATTGTATATCTACTTCAATCTATTGTTATATTTTTAATGATGGGATATATCTATGGTTTCTCTATGATTTCATGCCAATATATCATAATAATAAATTTATGATTTCATTTAATAGATTTCGTACATTTATAAGATTAAAAATATTTTTAGATCAATGTTGAGCATAATTTAAATCATTCATCCTTAAAAGGGATGAATGTTATTAGAGGGTTCGTATGGTGGATTAAAAATATATCCAAAATTGGATGGTGGTGATTTCTTGAGTAGATAAAAGTGATTTAGAATATATGTTGGTGATATTCATTTCTTCAATACCATTAGAGTGGAGTTATTCCAATTCCACTTCAACTGAGGAGACTTTTTGAGTGATTTCATCAGCGTAGGTTCATAGGACTCTTTAATCCTTATTACCTCTATAATGTGAAACATTTATATCGATGTGGTTAGTTAGGGAACCTATAATGGTCCTTTTTAGATATACCATATAAGAAGGGTCTGTATATATGATTGGTAGATTATTTATGGCCTAGTAGTCTATGGATGATGCTAGAAATGGTTCTTCTATAGTGATAGGTACAATCCTAATATATAATACTCTTTTTCATGGTCTTACGACATAGAAGATTCCAAATATTTATTTATGAGTATCATATTTCCATATGGTATTGGGATTAGAACATATTCATAATTTTATTAATATCAATATTATTCATAAGAAAACATAAAGAAAAAAGTGTAATCTGTGTCAATTTTATACAATAGTGGTAGGGAATGTGGGTATATTTTCTTGAATTGAAATTGAATGTTTCCTCAAAGTTGATAAGTATTGACACACCTAGATTAGATGGATGTAATATATGGTATATTCCAAAATTGAGATATTATAATGGTTATATACAGTCATTTAAAATATATTTATGTCATTATTCTGACGTATTTGGATTTTATTTTTCATACATGACCACTTCAAAAAGCATGTCCATCCACTGTTGTGATATAATCATACAACACATAATAGTTTTAAGCAACAAAAATAACTTTTCATAAAAAAATATGATAGGTTTCACAAATAATGTAGTGTAAATAATGACTTATTTTGGAATGAATGATATAAAATACAATATACTCCACATATAAAAGTCCATAATTTCATGAATCCTTTATGAAAATTGGTACATTGTTGAACAGAGATATAATTCTACAACACTATAGCACAAATAACCCTCACTACCATTATTTAATCTATCCTTGGACATTTGATTTCCTTCCATCTCTTGATGATGGATTGGACTTCCACTTTTAAACTAGCCTTCCTCCCATCATTGTGGTACCAAATTACTTTTATGACATACATCCCTCTTGGGTTTTATTCATTAATTTCCATCAAAGTCACTTCCATGGCTTTGAATACCACATATCCCAACTAATTCTTCATCTCATTCAGCCTTTCATACTCTTCATTTACTACATCCCAAGAACCAAAAAATGACACTAAAAAATTAATCAATACGTAACGAATGATTTTTTCGACTTCTTTACATACATTTTATTATACAACTACTATACTTACATTTAAAAACACTTCATCCTTATATTTTTCTTTATATGTTAGAAATATTGTTAAAATTGCATTTATGTTATTTTTGAACCTCAAAGGACACTCAACTTTCATCTCCTGAGCAGTTATTATTTCATTTTGTTGCTTGAGGATCGGCCCCCATTACATTTATGTTTTTTAACTACTATGAGAATTATTCATCCAAAATGATGACTGGTACATGGTATGAGATGACTTATTGTTAGAGAAGTTCAAGAATCATAGTTTGAGGTCCACAAAATATGGGAGATAAATACAAAATTGAATAATAATTATTCAAGAGGTATGTCATCAATGAAATTTAGAACCACAATGATGGAGTAAGGTTAGTTTGAAAGAGGTTTTACAATACATAATCGAGTTATGGAATAAAATCAAGCATCTGAGGATAGATTAAATAAGGTATTTGAAGGTTATTTGTACTATAGTATTGAATTATTATATATCTGTTCAAGATAGTAACAATTTTCATGCAATATTCATGAAATTGTGGACTTTTATGCATGAAGGGTATTGTAATGTTTTTATTAAAGATAAATTAAGTGTTTGACTACTCATACAGACAATGTATTCTAAACAAGATAATGTTGACAATGCTGAGGAAGAATAGACTGTCGATGATGAAACTGTGGAATTATTATGTGAACAATAACATGTTGATGAAAAAAACAACAACACAACATCACAGTTTTGAATAAAATTATCAAGGAATGATGTCCGAGTATAAAATTTTAGGTTGGTTGGAATCAACATGGCCAACCTATTGACCCCAACATGTCAACATTAATTATTTATATTGGGGTCACAATGAGGATGAACGTTCTAAATGATATTGACTCATGGTGCTGCATCCAAACTATAACAAACGAATTCCTTTGGAAAGATATAATGGTAATGTTATAATATACTTTCTCAATTTTACTGAAAAACAATATAATGAAATGTTGATTTAATTTTAAATATTCCTTTCAAAATTCATTTATTTCATAATATTTCCGTATGAAATTTGTCTTAATGGATACTAAATAATATCATATAGGATTCTAGACTCTTATGATTAAGTTAAATCTTGTAGATTCTAAGGGGGAAATTAAGCCATGTGATCCACTTAGTTTTTCACACATTATAATTCAAGAAACCTAGACTTCTTTCATCAATCATCGCAATGAGAAATCACTTCAGGTGCATTGTAGTCAGTAATATATTATTTTTACATTATTAATTTTATACAACATGATTAAAAAAATTTAATTTATGAAACAAAAAAATATTGCTGCAAATAAATAATATTCATCAAAACCAATGTACCCCTATCACAAAGGAAGTATGGGGTACGCTTCATTAGAGAATAAATTGGTATTTAATTTAAATCAACAATGTAATGACCCGACCCCAGTTTCCTAGAGCTGGTGCCTTATTTTATTACATTGGAATATAAAAAAAGAATATGCATCATGAAAGACCAAGTAGTTTAGTATATTTTCAAACAATAAACATTTATAAGTTCAACATTACAACTTGAAAAGAAATACAATAACAATTATTTTAAAAAAATCCATATCTTCTAGGTTATTCTTGATGTTCATTCATAATATACTTCTTCATATCCGGGGGAAAAATAAGACATAATAAATGGGTGAGATCAAATTCTCAGTAAGGGTAAAAAATATTGGGGAAGATATATTTAACATAATCTCTATGCATGTTGAATAACTAAAAACACATTCTTTAAAAAATAAATTTGAACACAACATGATAGAAACAAGAGCTGAATAAAAAATTCTATAATAAAACATAATCATAGGTATTCTACTAGTCAAATAACCACATGAACTATCAATTACTAGTTTCATAATTAGGGAATGTATAATGAGGGAAATCATAACTATAATTTCAAGGCCCCGCGCCAAGACCATATATAACCATTTTTTCAAGGCCTCATACAAAGACCTAGTTTGTCTCCTAAGACATATCGATGCACCTAGGGGATATAGAGAGCCTGACTAAATACTTAATAAGAATAATGAATTCATCATATTAATGGGGATAAAAAAAACATATACAATCATTTTGAAACAAACATATGAAATGTAAATAACTTTCCTTGAACATTAATCATAAACACTAACCATTGAGAGTAAATTAATGAATGTTTTAAGATATCATATACATAGTAAAAATAATAATTTTCCATTAAATTAAATATGGTAGATGATATCATAAATTAATAAACCCAATAATACATAATAATCAACAATAGTTTTGAAACATATATATATACTCTTATTAAATCATTGAGAAATTCTTGAGATAAATACTCCTTTACTTTGAAAAGAAATGTTATTTTGGGGGAAAATTTATTTAAAAATATAAGTGAAGTAAGTTAGTATTTTTATAATAATATGAGTTATTTTGAAAAGATAAAGGTTTCAAAAAATATATTATAGAGTTCCCTTAAAAATAGAAACAAATTTGGGAAATTCCTTTAATCCAGGCTTCTATTTTGGGAAGAAAATTTTAAAGATCCTTTTAAAATATATAACTCCCTCTAAACACTACTGAAAGAAGGCCTATACCCATGGTTCAAAATCATGGGTATGGCCCCAAAAACCGTGGGTATAGCCTATACCCACGGTTTTGGGACCTGTGGGATGGAACGACGTCGGTATATGTCCCCAGCCTATACCCACAGTTTTCCAAAACCGTGGGTATAGGTGTCCTACCACATTTTCACCGAAACATAGCTAATTGCCACTTTCTCAACGGCTTTTACCCACGGTTTCAAAACCGTGGGTATAGGTCCTAAAATAATGCAGGCGATGAGTTTCGATCCTACAACCTCTTCGCTATAAACATCGCATCTAAGAACTACCATAACATCACCTATATGTATATATATATATATATATATATATATATTTTAATATAGTTATAAAAACCATTGGTATAGAGGGAAGAACCGTGGGTATAGGGTTCCCGCAAAAAAAAATTTCCTTCCCGCGGAAACAAAAAATTTCCCACGCACACAAAAGTGACATATACCCACGGTTTTTCATAACCGTAGGTATATGTATTTTAACCCAGACATATCCCCACATTTTTTCCCAAAACCGTGGGGATAAGTACCCCTATACCCAGGGTTTTGGGAAACCGTTGGTATAGGTAACTTTTCAGGACCTTTCCCCACGGTTTTGGAAAACCGTGGGGATAGACCCCCCCTATACCCGCGGTTTTGGAAGACCATGGGTATAGGTCTTGAAAAGTCACTTATACCCAGGGTTTTCCAAAATCGTGGGTATAGGGGGGTCTATCCCCATGGTTTGGGGAAAACCGTGGGGATAGGTCCATTTTCCCGTAGTGAAATGAAAGTAGGATTATAGTTGGTACAAATATATAGAAAATTAACAAATAATATATGAGCGGTACATATGAATAAATAATATGTGGATTTAGGTAAGTAGATAATAAGAGTAACCCAAATGAAAATGGAGGTTCGGGTAGAAAACCCTTACCAAAAGTTCAGATTTGTTACATTCTTGAACTTATGGTAATGTAATATGAAATTATACATATTAATAAGTTAATTAAGATCATTTTAAAAATTTATTTGATTAATTATAATTTTATTAAGTTCATTATGGTCATTTTTATGGGTTAAGAGATTCAATGTCATTGTTTGTGAGTGCTCATTTAATTAGTTTCCATGAACTGTTCATTTGTATAAGTATATGGAAGTCCATGTAAAATGGAAATTGAAATATAGAATTGAATTTATGAGTTATTAATGATAATACATAAGTTTAAATGATCATATAATTTTTTTTTTATTTTGGGATAGGATGAATCCATTGATAAAATTTTATTGATAAAATTTTAATGATAAACGCTTAAATTAATTTGGAGGTTTTTTGATCACCATGAACTCATTTTGTTTTATAATTTCATTACATGTGTAAAAAATGATTACAGAACCTTAGAAAATGTATAATTCATATATTATGGTCTGGTTAAACTATTAAAATGGTTTCATGAACAAAATTGAATACGGTAATAGAAATTGAAAACTCGTCATCCTGTAATGTGATAAATTAACACATCTCGGATGGTGTTTTTATTACTAGTATAAAGGTAGGGGAAAAAGAGAAGATGATGAATTATTCCATTATCATAAAAAAATTATAGTACATGTATGGTAATGGAGTTATAATAACATTTGGATGAAATTAGGTGGGGAATGAAAAATAAAACCAAGGAACTTGAAATAAAAGAAATGAAAAGAGGAATTTACCTTTTGAAGTAATATTCCTTGAGAGCCACTTAAGGGGAGAGGTTTTGGTATTTTTATAAGACCAAAATCTGATGGAAGTGGGGTAAGATCTTGGAGGATATTTGGGAATAGTTTAGACAAGTCTTAAATCTTAGAAGGATTCAAGAGAAGAGGAAGTGGTGGTGGGTTATAGTGGAGGAGAGGAGAGATGTTTTATTGTTTTATTCATTATTTTATTATTTTTTCACAAGACAATCAATATTGTTGATTCTAGTGAACAAAAATAGTAATAAGTTCTTTTTATTTTGAAATAATGACCATTTACATCATCTATGACTCAAGCATGATGCATAAATTCACTTAATTATCACATTTCATAAGTTATCAAATTTCACTATTGAAAAAATGGAGTATTTCAGAAAAATCCAACTAATTCACATGGACCATTTTCTAAAATGTAGAATTTAAAAATTGACTCATTTTTTTCAAAATAATTTACTAAAAAATAGAAATTTAATTTTTAAATAAAATAATTATTTACATGAAAAATACAAATTTAAATATAAAACTTCTTTTATGAAACATTCAAAAATTCACTAAGGTATTATTAAAGTATCATAAAAGTGTAAAGAAAAAAAATATTTATGAATAAATTTTATGAAAATAAATTTTCTTTAAAATTAATTAATTAATTTATAATTGTAATTATATATTTATTACTCACAAAAATACCAACACTTAATTATTAAATCTGAAATACTCTATTCCATTTATACAGTGTCTAAAATTTATTTATAAATTCATGGGTGTGGTTACTATTCATAAGTGTCATATTAATATTCATAAGGGTATGTTACTATTAATAAAGGTCAAGTAACAATTAAAAAAAATTAATGTTGACCTTATCAGACTCTAAATAAATTTTTGAATGCAGCTAGGTATATCAGTTTTTCAAAATTCAAATCACAGATGTGGTAAAATTATGTTTACTGTCTAGGGTATAATAAAATGGTTTTTTGTAGAGAGTTAGTGTTTCATGCAATAAATATTAAATTTATTTGAAAAATAATGGGGTGTTACATTCTCCCCTCCTTAGAAAAATTTCATCCTTGAAATTCACATATTTTTTCTTCATAAAAAGAATTGGGTATGTCTTCATTATAAGATCCTTAGGCTCCATGTTGCCTATTCAATTTTATTATTTTTTTCTAATTATATTTACCAGTCAAGTTGTCTAATTCCTCAACACATGTTCTTTATTTTCCAGAATCTGAAAAGTCTTTTCACAGTCTGATAGTTCAGGTTCTAATTCTATTCCTTCAAAAGTGAGGACATGTGTTGGGTCTTGAATGTACATTCTCAATAATGAGGCTTGGAACACATTCTGTTCTTTAGATAGGGTAGGTGGCATATCCAATCAATATGAAATATCCCCAATTCTCTCTAGGATTTTTAAAAGGTCCAATATACATAGGTATTAGTTCCCCTTTCATCCCACATCTTATAACACCCTTCCAAGAAGAGACCTTCAGAAAAACATGATATTCTACATAAAATTACAAATAATTCCTTAAATTATCACCATAACCATTTTTTACTTCTTTGAGATACTTTAACATGGTTTGGAATAGTCTTTACCTCTACTGTTGTTTACCCTACAAGCTCTGGGCCCCCAATCTTCCTTTCTCCAACTTCATCCCAACATGTTAGTGTACGACATCTATTCCCATATAGCGCTTCATATAGTTACATTTGAATACATTAATGGAAACTATTATTATATTACAACTCTAATAAGGGTAAATAGTGATCCCAAATACCCTGAAAGTCAAGTGAACATGATATCAACATGTATTCTATGGTTTGGATCATCCTCTGTGATTTCTCGTCTGTTTGAGGGTGATACGAAGTACTCAATTGAAGCTCAGTATCCAATGCTTTCAGAAGATGTTTCCATAACATTAATGTAAATCATTGATCAAAATATGACACATTAGAGAGAGTTTATTCATTAAGTCTCACAACATCATTGATATAGAGCCGTTCTAGTTGCCCTAGTAGAAAATCCTCCCTTATAAGAAGAAAATGTGCAGATTCTGTATGTTGATCATCAATTTCTCATATCACATCATTCTTCTAGGGATTTTTTGGTAATTTAGTGACAGAATCCATGGTGATGATATCCCATTTCTTTATAGGAATAATTGTAGGTTTCTTTACTCCTCTTGTATGTTGTATTTTGGCTCATACTTGTTGACATAATAGACATCTAAATAGATAATCAGCAATTTCCAACTTCATGTTGTCCCACCAGAATTGTTACTTAAAATATCTATACATATTAGTGCTACCAGGAAGTATAGAAATATTAAAACTTTGGGAATGATCCAATAACTCCCTTTTTAGCTCAGGTATTGCTGGTACACAATGCCTCTTCCCATATTTTAGAATTCTATCTTGGCACACAAATTTAGAAAAATTCCCATCATTCAAACCTATAATTTATTTTTAAATATTCTCCTCATCAGACTGAGATGTTTTAATCCTTTCCAATAGATATGGTTGGGATACAAAATGAAAAAGTAGTTGTGTTTCACCTTCTTTTATAATTCCCATATCTATCATTCCTAGTTCTATAAACACATGATTCCTATCAATCCTCATTTTATTAGGACTCCATAATCCTCATGATCAATGCATCAACTACCTTACTTGCCTTTCATAGGTGGTAGTGTATGGAACAACCATAATCCTTGAATAATTCAAGCCATTTCCTTTTCTATATGCTGATTTATTTCTGTGAGAAGATATATTTCAAGCTCCTATGATCATTATATTTCTCACATATTTCTTCATAGAGATAATGCCTCAATAACTTCATATAAAATATTATAATTTCTAACTCAATATCATGAGTAGGATAGTTTTGTTCAGGAATTTTTAACTACCTTGATGCATAGGTAATAACTCTGTCGTTCTCCAAAACGACACAACCAAGTCCTCTATTTGATGCATCATTATAGATCACCAATCCACCATTATCCTATGGTAGAGTCCGGATTAGAGTATTCACTAATATCCTGTTAAATTATTCACATCATTCCTCACATTATTCTATCTATACTGACATAACCCCCTTACATGTAATATTGGTCATCGAGTTAGCTAAAACGGAGATGTTTTGAATGAAACTCCGATAATAACCTGCTATAACAATAAAACTACACACCTAAATTATGTTCATTGGATTATGACATTCTTGCGCAGCCTTTGTCTTCATAGTATCAATACATATTCCATCAATAGATACAATGAGTTAAATATAGGAAACTGGTTGAATCCAAAATTTACACTTACTAAGCTTCCCATGTAATTCATTTATTTTATGAGTCTTCAAAATAGTGTGCATGTGATTTTCATGATCATCATATCATTTGGGGTATACTATGATAACATCAATAAATACCACAAAAAAGTCATCAAGATATTGCTTGAAAAATATATTCATTTGATCCCTGAAAACAGAGGGTCCATTAGTCATTCCAAAAGCCATTGATGTAAACCCATAATGCCCATACCTGGATTGAAATGATGTCTTCGGAATATCTTCCTTCTTCACACACAACTGATGATATCTAGATTGAAGGTAAATATTTGAAAAATATTGGGCTAATTAAGTTGATCAAATAATTAATCAATGCGTGGTAGGGGATACTTTCTATTTATTTTTATAGAATTGATCTTCATATAGTCAGTGCACAACCTCATAGATCTATCTTTATTCTAATAAAAAAAATGGGATCCCCTTAGATAAACACTAGAGTGAATAAATCCTTTATCACTCAATTGCCCAAGTTTTTTCCTCAGTTCTACTAATTTCATAGAGTCCATTCTATAAAGAGTGTTCGATATAGGACTTGAACCATGAATTAAATCATTAGAAAACCCAACTAATCAAAATGAAGTATGTACAAGTCAATCCTATAGAAAAAACATAAATATATTTTTCATAATAGGTACATCCTTTATTTGAACATTTATTTCCTCACTCATAGATATAAAACTCTCATCCTCTCCAAGAGATGAATTCAGTATACCCATTGAGGGTGGATCAAGATGAGAATCAGATGGTGACGTTTCTTCACTAAAGATAATGGATTCCACATCTACCTAAAATATTGTAACATCCTATTTTTTTCAATATATTTTCATATCATAAATTGAAATAAAATACATAGAGAGTGTTATATCAAACTCAATCATGGGTATGATGATCAAATCGACAGATAAATCATGTTCATATGTCATAATGGGGATAGCTTGACATATATTTGATATAATGATACTTCTATTAGGATTTTTGACTGAAAACTCCATCATTAAATGAAATTGGAAATATCTAATTTCCGTGGAAAACCGGGAAGATATAAAAGAATGTGATGATCCATAACAAAAAAAAGCATTGGCTATGTTTGGGTAAATGATTAAATTACCTGCAACCACATCATTAGGAACATAAACCTTGGCAGTTGTGACCCCAAATGATTGTAATTTCTCCCTTGGACTTTTTTGGGGGATGTTTCTTTTATAATTATTAAATTCATGTGCATAATGTACCATATGTTTACAATTATATAATCCAACATTAACAGCTTATTTCTTTCCCTTACAATCACAAGAATGTTTTACTTTTTCTCCAAACTTGTAACAAACACCCATTACCTTCATCAAAGTACCAGGTTGTTTCTTCGCACAATTACTATAGGGTGGATGTTCAACTCTTCCCTTCTTCCCCATTTCCATGTTTACTTTCCAGAGTGTTCATCATACCACTTATTCTTTTTTATTTATTTGAAGTCATATGACATAAATAATTCTTTTTATTTCTTGATAGAACATGAGAATCTATCTTTATATGATGAGAAATTATGGGAGACTAGTTACCTTTAGAGTATTAGTTTTAAACCATCATTGAATAGATAAATACTTCTCCTTGTATTACACATGTTGTCAATAGCATGACTCTCAAGACATTCAATGTTTTCGTAATACACGGTGAAATTTTCACCCTCCTTCACCCTTAGATTCATGAATTGGATTTCTATATCTCCATGTTGTTCATATAGAAAATATTTCTACGAAATTTTCTTTAAAATACCTCTATTCCATATTTTCAATATATCCCTCCTCCTTTGTGTTATGAATCAATGACCACCATTGATCATCATGTCCCAATAGATGATATATTTCCATGACAACATTCTCCCTTTCATTGCTCCCTAGAGTGGGAAATATCTTTTTTAAATAACATATCAACTACTCTTATATGAATAGGTTTATAGTCCCACTGAATGATGGATGTTGTTATCACATAAAGTAATCTAACATAGATCCTCAATTTTCTGGATCAGGATGCTCTATATGATTATGTTTATAGTTCATAACCTAAGTTAGTAGTCCCAATATAGTAATAATTTTCTCAGTACCAATCATATCTCTAGAGACAACATCATTCTCTTTTATAGGAGGGAAATACCTATATGGGAAACATGAATTCATGTAGTTTCCATTACTTCCACTAGGCACCATTTCTAAATAATGGAATACACTAGATTATATTTTGAATCATAATGGATAATCTCAAATTAGAAAAATATTCATAATAAATTCAAATCCAATCCATAGATAATCTCATAATCATGGTCTCATTGATGAAAATTTTAAATTTAATTCCTTCATGATTGTTTGTAAATTAAATGGGAATTATCCTAAGCATATCCCCTAGGATTGTCAAACCAGGTGTGCAGTAATTACAACTGTCGTGTACCCAGATACCCTGGGTTAAGCTCAAACTCCTTGTTGGAGTTTTCAATTTTAGCTACATATGTTCTAGAACCACGTCCACTTGGATAATCCATAAAGGAATATACTTTCTATAATGATCCACATTGGTTATTCCTTACCAAAATTATAGGATATTATTTTACAATTATACTCAAAGACTATATTAGAGTTTTTTTCTCTAATATACATTTTCTAAATCTAGTATCCAATTTTTCTACTAAACTTCCTTTGATACCAACTATTCATAATTGACCCTAGTTTCCCAGAGCCAGTGGATTATTTTATTAAATTTTATTATAAACAAGGAATATGAATCCCATAGGACTGATTAAGTTAGTATCTTTGGAAAAAATATTTATACATAAGTTCAACATAACAACTTGAAAATAAATACAACAAAGAAATTCAATTGAAAAAATCCATATCTCCTAGGTTATTCCTTTAGTTCATCCATCATATACTTATTAATATCCGGGGAAACAATAAGAGATAAAAAGGGGTGAGAACAAATGCTTAGTAAGGGTACTAAATATAGGGGAAGATATTATAAAAATAAACACTAGGAATGGTGAATAATTAAAAACACATGCCTTTAAAAATAAATTTGAACATAATATTATAGGAATAAGAGATGAATAAAAAATGACCTTATGAGACATAATAATGGGTAATCATCTAGTCAGATAACCACATGAACTATAAATTTATAGGTTTATAATGAGGAAATGAATAAGGTAGGTCCTTATAACCATACTGTTAAGGCATTTTTCAAAGACCATGCATAACAATTTTATGAAGGGCTCATGCTTAGACCTAGTTTGTCTCATGAGACCTACCGATGCACCGAGAGGACATAGTAGGCCCCACACAACATTTACTAAGTTGAATTAGTTCCTAATATAAATTATTATAAACATAAACAACATATAAATTCATATTAATGCTAACATATGAAATGTTAATAACATTCCCTGAATATTAAGCATAAGCACTAACCATTCAAAAAAAATTGGTGAATGATTTCAGATAGAACATCCACACCCAAACTAATCATAAAACATTAAATTGAACAAGGTATATGATATTATAAAATATTAATCCAAATAATACATAATAATCAACAATAGTGTTGAAACAGATGAAGATACTCTTATAAAATAATCGAGTAATTATTGAGATAAATACGTTTTTTCTTTGAAAAGAAGAGTTATTTTCAAAAAGTATTTGTGTAAAACCATAAGTTATGAAATTTAGTAATTTAATAATATAATGAGTGATTTTTTAAAGATAAATTTTGATAAAAAGATATTATATAGTTCCATTGAATATAGTTACAAATTTTAGAAATTCCCTTGAACCAAGCTTGTATTTTGGGAAGCACTTTTATAAGATTCTTATAAGACATAGATATAACAATAAATTAAAGTAGGATTATAGTTTTTAAACAGATATAAAACATTCACATAGAATTAGTCATGGGTAAATATTAATAAATAAGTATTTTTTGTGGTAAGTGTAGAATAATAGTAACCCGGATGAAAATGGAGGTTTGTGTATAAAACCCTTACCAAATGTCCGGATTTGTTCCATTCATGAACATGAGGTAATTTAATATGAAATTAGATATATTAATACATTAATTACGAACCTATTAGAAATTTATTTTATTTATTATAATTTTATTAAGTTCATTTATGCTCGTTTTTATGGGTTAACATATTCAATATCATCGTTTGTGAGTGCTCATTTCATTAGTTTTCATGATCGATTCATTCATATAAGAATATGGAAGTTCATGTAAAATAGAAATTTAATTATAGAATTGAATTTATGAGTTATTAATGATACTATTGAATATTAAATAATAATATAAATGTATTTTTTATTTTGGGAGATGATGAATCATTAGATAAAATTTTAATGATAAACGCTTGGATTAATTTCGAGGGTTTCCGATCACCCCAAACTCATTTTGTTTTATAATTTAATACCATCTATAAAAAATGATTCAAGAACCTTAAATAAGTTATAATATATATTAGGGTCTGGTTACACCATCAATGTGCATTCATGACCAAAATTAAAGACATTAATAGAAATGGAAAACTCGTCGTCCTTGAATGTGATAAATTAACACATATCGGATGGTGTTTTCATTTCTCGTATAAAGGGGAAAGGAGATATGATGTTGAATTATTCTATTATCATAAAAAATGGATTACATTTTTGGTAATGGATTTAGAATTAAATTTGGATGAAATTATGCGAGGAAAGAAAAATAAAATAAATAAACTTGAAATAAAAGAAATGAAAAGGAGAATTTACCTCTTGAAGTAATCTTCTTTAAGAGCCACTTAAGGGGAGAGGTTTTGGTATTTTTATGAGACCAAGAGAATGTGGACATGGGGGAGGTTATTTAGAGGATAATTTGGAAGAATTTTTACAAGTAAAAATTCTTTAGAGTAGTGAAGAGAAGAGGAAGTGAGGGGGGGTTTATAGTGCAGGAGAGGAACGATTTTTGAATATTTTTTTCATTATTTTATTATTTTTCTCCAGACAAGAAATAGTGTGGATTATTGTGACAAGAAATGGTAATAAGTGCATGTGAGTTTGAACTAATGGACATTTACATTAGGAATTACCCAATAATGATGCATACATTCTCTTAATTAGCATTTTTTATAAATTATCAAATTTCACAATTCACCAAAAATTTGAGTGTTTTAGAGAAAATCCAAAAAATTCACCCTAACCATTTTTTGACATGTAGAATTAAAAAAATTTCATCGATTCTATCAAGATGATTATGAAAATAAGTGAAATTAAATTTTTAAATAGAATCATTATATACTTGAAAAATACAGTTTTAAGTTTAAAAAAGATTCTATAATACTTTCAAAAACATACTAAGGTCTTATTAAATTATCCAAAAATTATAGAAAACAATATTTATTTAGGAATACATTTTATAAAAATTAATTTTTCTTAAATCCATTTTTTAATTAAAAAATTAAAATTTAATATTTATTACTCACAAAAATACCCACACTTAATTATTAATATCGGAAATTCTCTATTCCATTTACAAGGTATCTAAATTTTATTTATACATTCATGGGTGTGGTTACTATTCATAGGGGTCATATTACTATTCATAAGGGTATATTACTATTTATAAGGGTTAATTTACTATTTAAAAAATGTTATTTGATCTTAACATACTCTAAATATCTTACGAAACGCAACAGTGAATGTCATTTTTTCAAAATTCAAATTATAGTGCTGGTAAAATTATGTTTACTATCTAGGTTATAATAAAGTTCTATTTTTAGAGCATCATTTTTTCATGAATTTAATATTAAAATTTTCAAAATCATTGTATGTTACAAAAAAAAAATTAATTTTGTTATATAAAACCACATATGTTCTTTTGTTTATATGAAGACTAATGAATCAAAATCTGAATCCACTCCCATTCCACCTCATGTGCTATAGAAGGAGGATCGTGTAAATAAGGATTGTAAATTAGTTGATGAAAACACAAAATCAATATGGGAATAATGTGTAAGTATGAAATAATTTTAATTATTTAAGCTTCATGACAATATTACATAAAAATAACTACTTATGTTCATATTGTTTTATATGGTTTAAACATAACAACC
Source organism: Viscum album (assembly GCA_963277665.1). Taxonomy (NCBI): domain Eukaryota; kingdom Viridiplantae; phylum Streptophyta; class Magnoliopsida; order Santalales; family Viscaceae; genus Viscum; species Viscum album. Next base: position 515,883,274 of record OY728163.1, on the reverse strand, counting down.
AACAACGTCCTTACTAGAAGAAAAACTATTTTCAATATCTTTGAAGCATCCTAGACAACATGGTCATGTTATAGGATTATGTTTTAAAGTATCTCCTCAAACAGATTTAAATAAGATAAACCCACAAGAAGAGAAATATAGTATTATGAAATTGTTTCATAAATAGATAGTGTCACTGTATGATATTATTTTGCGGTATAATTTGGTAGTTCAATTAATTAAAAAGGATCAAAGTTAACTAGTGGTATAGAAAATATCCACACATGATCCAAATGTTCCCACTAGATTTGAGGTAAGGCATTCCCCCCAACCTCATACCATACCCTAGGTAACAAATTTTTTAATTACTCTTTCTCCTAAATGTGAATCGAACAACTTATGATAACTTTATATTACTAAAATTCAGTAGTGTACAATTGTATGTGATTTGTATCTATCAAAACCCATGTATATATTTATTTTTATGGGTATAGTGTATAATATCCTAGGAGGCCAGCTATATAATCCAACACTCCCAAAAGATCACATGAGTTTGGGGATGTAGGTAGATTTGGAGCTGTCTATTGAGTAACATTAATTTTATTCAAAATTGATATGAATTTCAGTGAAAAAACAACTAACATACTCAAAACCCAGAAAAGAAATTCATATATATTTGAAATTTTAGGAAAATGATAAATACTTCATTTGTGATGTATAGGAAAATTCCAAATCCCAATCTGACACACTGTGTGACAAGTATTATTTTAAAGTGTTTGTTATCAGTTTAAAATTGACATTTTAATAAAAATAGTGACACTCACTGAAAAGAAGGAAACCATGTTATCATTATCTTGATAATTTAGTACAACTATTCATAATTAATTTTTTGTGTGTATGAATCAGTCTCATGTCAAACCCACATAAGATGCCCATGTATATCTTAAAGTAAGTGTTTCCAGTTTAATGTGAAGTTTTAGTAAAAACCACAAGTGGCATACTCAAAACTAAGGAAAAAAATTCTAATGGTGTTGATAATTTTGAAAAATAATCCCTGAATAATTTTGAAAGTGTAATAATTTGCTGAACCTTAATCTAACTCATGATGTGACTGGTATTACTCCAAATGCATCTTCTTATTCAAAATTGGCATTAATTTTTGTGAAAAAATAGCACACTCAAAACTAGGTAAATGCATTTGGATTATTTTGGTACTTTAGGAAAAAAATCCACATGCCATTGTATATGTGTATGAATCATCCACACCTAAATATGATGCATAGTTTAACCGGTATGGTTTCAATGTGTCTTTTATCATTTTAAAATTTATATTTTTATACAAAAAATATTCTCTCATAGAAAATGAAGAAAACATGACCGGATTATCTCGATACTTTGTGAAATCATTCATAATTCATTTGTTATGTGTATGAATTATTTTTATGTCAAATCTAGGAACAATTCCACCCAAATGTCTCAAAGTGTGTGTTTCCTCTTTAAAATGACATTTTCGTAAAAAAACACAAGTGGCATACTAAAAATCTGGGAAACATGTTCTGATTATTTTGATTCTGTATTAAAATGATCCAAAAATCAATTGGGATATTTATAAATTACCCACACATCAATATGATTTATGGTGTGACCAGTATGACTACAACTGTGTCTTTTTATTCAAAATTGACATTAATTTTAGTGGAAAAAACAACTAACATACACAAAACTAATAAAACACATTAGGATTGTTTTGGTACTGTAGTTTAATGATTCAGATGTCATTTGTGACATGTAGGAATCAGTCACACCTCAATATAATGCATGGTGTGACCAATATGGTGTCAAAGTTTCCATTATCTGTTTAAAATTGATATTTTGATACAAAAAACGTCACTCACAGAAAACTAAAAAAATATTTTGGATTATCTTGATAATTTGGTTAAATGATTAATAATTCGTTTTTAACATGTATGAAGTATTATCTTTCTAAATCAACACATGATTCCACCAGTATGGTTCAAAGTGCGTGTATCCAATTTAAAATGACATTTTAGTAAAAACACAAGTGGAATACTGAAAATCATATAAACTCATTCAGATTGTTTTCATAATTTATGAAAATGATACCTGAGTCATTTGGGGCATGTATAAATCATACTCACCTCAATCTGATGTACGATTTGACCAGTATGACTCAATCTACATATTTTTATTCGAAATTGACATTATTTTTAGTGAAAAAAACAACTGAGTTACTCAAAACTATGAAAACACATTTAGATTGTTTTGGTAACATCAGAAAATTATCCATATTTCATTTTTGATGTGTAGGAATTAGATTCCACTCAATTTGATGCACAGTGTGACTAGTATGGTGTCAAAGTGTCTGTTAGCAGTTTAAAATTAACATCTTATTACAAAACAATGTCATACATATGAACTAAGAAAACACTCTCAAATTTTAATCATAATTTAAGAAATTGATTTATAATTCACTTGTGACAAGTATTAATTATTCTCATGTCAAAACCATATATGATACCACATGTATTGCTCAAAGTGTGTGTTTCCAGTTTAAAATGACGTATGGGTAAAAAACACAAGTGGTGTACTCAAAACCGAGGAAAAAAAATCATATTGATTTGATACTACATTAAGATGATCCATGAGTCATTTGAGAATTGTTTTAATTATCCTCACCTCAATCTAAAACATGGTGTGACTGGTATGACTCTATGTGTGTATTTTTATTCAAAATTGACAATAATTTTAGTAAAAATATATAACACACTCAAAACTACAAAAATGCATTTGTATTGTTCCAGTAATTTAGGAACACAATCCATATGTTATTTGTGATGTATAGAAACCAGCCTCACCTCAACCCGATGTGCGCTGTGACTAGTATGTCTCCAAGTGCATCTTTTTTTTCAAAACTAACATTAATTTTAATAAAAAAACAACTAACATACTCAAAACTGAGAAAACACATTTTGATTGTTTTGGTACTTTATGAAAGTGATCCATGAGTCATTTGTGACATGTAGTAATCAGTCACACATTAATTCAACTCATGGTTTGTCTATTATGACTCCATGTGTTCCTTTTTATTCAAAATTTACATTAATTTTAAAAGAAATTAAAACTAACATTCTCTATAAAAGTGTTTTTACATGAATTTATGATAGAAATTTTATTTAATTTTAATTTTAATTTTGCATCATATTTTGGTATTTTTTTTTCTTGTGATTCAATGTGTTATTACAACACACTCCACCTATTTTTAGTGATGCATTGTACTGTAGTTTTACACCGTTGTTTTCACCATAATCTGAGGTTTTCAAAACACTGATAAAATGTATGTTTATCAAAACTTATAAAATAATGGATAAATTCTACCCTTATCAGTGCTTCTAAAAGCACCAATAAAAGTATATTTATCTTTTCTTTTAGAAGAGTTGATAAAGGGGTTCTTTATATTCACTTGAAGAAGCACTGATAAATCCCACATTGATTAGTCTTTTTTTAAATTTTCGATAAAGGAATCATTGTCAATGCTTTCAAAATCACTAATAAAGTCCATCTTTGTCATATCTAAATGAAAGTGATAAAAAATGGTTACTTTTATCAATTATTTTAAAAGTGCTAATAAATATATTCTTCATCATCTATTTTATTTTCACTAATAAATCTACTATTTATCGTCGCTTTTCTAGCACTGATAAAATTATTGGCATTTTAATCATGTAGAGGTTATAAACACTTTTCTTGCACTAATAAAGGCTGATTCTAGCACTATTAAATGTGTGTTTTTTATAAGATCTTCCTTAAATAATCACGAAATGTATTCACAATAATTTCAAGAAAAACCTATAATCAAAACTAAGACTTAATGTTTTATAATGATAGGGATAAGAGAAAATCCACCTACAACTCAATGAATAACACAAATTAATAAATACACTAAATTCATCTAGATCTATCCTAGAAACTTATTCCTTTCAATAGATTCAACCATATCCCATCATGATGCCCATAAATTGAACATATAATTATCCAGAACAAACTAGATTTATGGTTCTGAGCGAGAGTAGAATAGTATATCTATGAATAATTATGAAATAACAAAGAATCTAAATCTATAATATGATTTTATTCAATGGATGTTGTATTTTGATCAAAGGGAATCACTTTAAGATCCTATATAGGAAGAAGAAGTCGATGTCCTAGAAGAAAAGTTAAAAAATTTGGGTTATCAGGAAATAATCTGGATTAAACCACAAATTTTAGGTCATTAACTACACATGAAATTGTTAGGTCACATGGTTTGAAAAACCATGTTCCATCCATTCATGTGATACTAGACCTTCTTGGTAGACACAGAGTTTGGGCCACATAGTTTACCAAACCTTCTGCAAATAGTGTAGAGTTACTTTCATAAGACTACATCATCTTGGTTGGCTTGCATGGATAGAAAAATCAGTTTTCTAACAAGGTATTATCCTATATTTTACATTTATGTTTTCTACTCGGAACTGACAGGGTTTGTATAAACTATTAACCAAATGTGGACTTGCCTAGTAAACCCAAAAAAATGATACACGGTTTCCTAACGTTGTTTTATAGTTTCTCACAACCATGCACAAACTTTTCACCTCTAGAAACACCATCAATACATTACAAAACCTACTTGACCCTTCTGAAACATACCCCAAAATTTATATACGCTCAAAATACCTAAAATAATCGAAAATTACCAAAAATAGGGGGTGTTAAAGAACTTTTCTTATATTGGTACATTTATTCAACAATAACAATCCTTTGATGTCTCAACCATTGATCTTATAAGGTGTATTTTGTCTCAGAATTGGGTAATAATATGATGTTGCACTCATTTTTTTATGATTAATCTTGTCCTTTGTTGATGGTTTCATAAATATTGAGGCCTTTATTTTTGGAGAAAACCGTTAATTAAGGAACCTAAACCTCTTATCCTAATCTTAATCAACCAATCACTCTTGTGTATTATAGGGATAGAAAGACTTTTGGTGGGTATAATATCCACTCCCCAACATTAGCAAGATAATTTAACTGATTTATTTATGAGTCTCATTTTCTTTTCCCTTTTCTAAAGTAGTTTTTCCATGAAATTCGGAGTTTTTTTATGGTGAAATAGATATCCCATGGTTAAGATACATAGTTAGTTAAAACCATGAATAAAACATGTGATATGAACAAGAATTTCATAGAGAAAGCCATATAGTTGAAACATGATTTATCAAACCCTGTAAAATCCCTGTGTATAGTTCTATAAGAGATGAGTATCTAGATTATGGTTACTAAATGATTTCTCCAATATATGCGATCAAATCGTGTGTAGTGCCCATGTTTATTAAAAGTGAAAATTTCCACTATTTTATTCTTTTATTTTTAACCAAAATATATCAACTCTCATTCCATTTAGCTCATGAACCCCCAACCCCTTTTGATCATCCCTATAGTTTCTCTCTATCCCAAGGTGAGATCGTGGATTTTATTTATCTTTTTAGGTGAATTATTCATGGTAATCACTCAAAAATATTCTCTCCTACCTTTTATACTCTTTTTTTTCTCTTTCTAACTAACTCTAGTGTGATATAGTGAGATTGGGTTTTCTTTAATTTATTTTTAATTTGTAGTTTTTTTGTTATATGGATCTTATTGGTTATCCATTCCATTTTAGAACTTGTTTATGTGGAGTATCACCACATTTTGAAAAGGTAGAAAGTACTAAGGTAGTTGATCCTTTGTATAGATCTTTAATTTTAGAGAACTCATCACTTGTGTTTTTTAATATACGTTTAATGTGTTCAAAATATGTTATAATTTACAAATATTAGTTTTAAATTTTGGTATGGTTGTTTCTTTTGAATATACTAAAAATAAAAGTGGGATTTCTCTTTGTTCATAAATTTTAATGTTTATTTAGAAATGAATTATTAGTTAATGTTCAAGTAAATATATAATTGGATCATTAAAATAATCTATCAATTTATATGTCATGTATTTGCATTTAGAAACATACTTTACCACATGGTTTATATGAAATTCCCATGAGTCCCATTTTATACCATTAATTATGTTCTAAATGATAAAAACTCTTTTAGAACATTACCCAAGTGTTTTTGGAAAATGAAATGTTTATTCTTCTCCACATGTAATGGTGATGAGATAATGAGTCTTATAAATATTTATTGTATGTTATTGTTTAATTTGGGGTTGTTTCTCATGAAGTGAGGGTGAGGTTCATTATAAAAGGTATAAAATTGTTAATAGTTTTTAAGAAAAATTATTGACTCACCAACATTCTAGATTTATGAGCAACCATGGGTGTTTATGTGGGACGTCTAGGGATACATTAAACAGATGTTATGATAATTATCAAGATAGAGGACTTGAGATATATTTTATTTTAATCGTAGGAATTACCCATGGTTGTACCAGTGATGGTGACATAGAGAGTTAAGGTGCGTTGATTATTATTTAGAGTTGGTCAATTACTATATGGTTATATTAGATTTTTTCTATATTTTCCTACACCTCCTAGGTTCCCATAACAATTTTTTTCATTTTTAATCATTTAATTATTATTTGTAACTTTACTTTTGTTTATTTCCACTTTAATAACATAATATCTCTTCACTTTTTTTAAATAATTCTTATTTTTTTGTGACCCTTATTTTGAAACTGTTTTTCAATTATTTTTATATAAATTTAAGAACCTAAAATTTGAATAGAAACTAATTTTTAGAAAGAAAAAATATAAAATTATTTCATTCATAAATAAATATAAAGATAATTTTTAAAATATATTTTCAAATTAATATGAATTAGCTCTATTATTAAAGAGTGTTTATATATTGAAAGGTGGTGGCCTTATGAGAAATTATGATCACACCTATATTATTTCAAATTTTTCATGTTCAGTTGAGCTATAGTGGATAACCTTTAGTTTCTTAGTTTGATGAAGGATTATTGTTAGTGAATGTGTTTCACTGGATACAAGGATGTATTGGTTGGGACTTTCTCATTTTATTTCCTTTATCTTGTCATCTTGGTTACACTGGACTGTTATTTTTTATACCTTATGCTTCGTATCTAGTCCTTATTTTATCTATTGCTTACTTTTGATATTTTTGGATTCTTTATTCTTTATGTAATGTTTGGTTTTGTTTTTTTATTTCTTATTTTCTCAAATTCATTCACATATGTTCTCTTTGATTTCTTTGAACTTGTCGCCACAACAAATAGATTAGGAAGCCACGTCATGGTTTTCTAGGATATGGCTTGAGTGTCCAGTTCACTATCTAACTAGGTTGATTTATGATAGAAACCCTAACATTTTCCATAACCTTTAATAATATTATACTCTCATAATATGTTTATGACCATTATTTAACATAATACCTTCATTTTCATGGAGACTTCCATGGAAAATTCAAGTCCCTAATGTGAGTATTATCAACTACATAGATTACTACTTAATTTTATTCACTAAAATTTATTATATCCAAGCTAATATAATGATATTATTATCATTTGTACACTATAAAGCTACTTTTTTTAAGGTATTTTTATTATTTATTCATATACCTCATCCATTATGAAAAACAATGTCTTTCATGCATTGTGGGGACTACCACCTCCACATTTCTATGATTTTTTCCTTTACTACCTTATAATTATAGATATAAGAAGATATTAAAGGATATATATTATATTTATTGTTCTATTTAGGTTTAATTATATCAAATTGGATAACCTATAAATTACATGATCAATAAATGATCATTATTAATTTAATCATTTAAAATAAGTGTGAAAATAAGATAAACTTTAATTCAAGTAATGAAATATTTTCTTGTCCATTTATTATTATTAAATTTCTATAAAATTATATTATATAACAATAATAAACCATAAATTATATCATTATGCTTACTTTCTGTAGATATTACAACAAAAACATCTCATAATCATTCATTAAATGAGGTTGTGTTCATGTTTGGGTTTGTTTAACATCCGAGTTAAACAATAATTTGAATTTATTCTATGAATGAATATGGTAACATAGTTACTATTATAATATGATATAAATGTAGAAAGAATGATTTTTTTGTAGATTTTATATTAATATATAATTCATCAATTAAAGAAACACCCATTGTTCATAAATAATATACAGAACATGCTAATTATCAATTTCAAATTCAAGGAGAAGGGTTAAAAACACATTAAGGGAAGTTGAAAATTCATAAATTGATATAAATATTACATAATAGTAGATTTAATGGCCTATTAAAAATTAATTCTTGATAAATAATAAATATGAACATTACTATTATGAAACTGTCACAAATGATCAAAAATATAAACATCAATGTTAGAAATCAAATGAATTCATGTAGAAAATTGTGATTTATGAAGAGTGTTGAAGAAAATGGATAAGATAAATGTTATTAATAAAGTGTTAATTTTATATATTTTAATGATAATAGAGGTGAAATTATGTTATTATAATTCAGGATAAGAGGTAAGGGTTTTCAGTCTCAAATTCCTCTCTTCGAGACATATTTTGTATGACACACTTAATTTCTGTTTTGTTGTTTATAAAATAATTATTTGAGATTTTATATCACAAAATAACATTATTTTTAGTATTTTATGACCATGTTCAATACCAATATTTAAATAGGTTATGATTTAATTTCTACACAAGTCGTATGATTGGGTTTTCTATCCCTATTTTTGTTCATTGAAACTCATGTTATATTCAACACCTATAATATTTTTTTAGTAAATACATTTCCATGAAAAAAATGTCCCCGTATTTTTTATTAAATTTAAGGGAGTTAAAATTATATATATCTATACATATTTGATAATTTTTTGGATTCATAAGTTACCTTTTCAATAGAGGAAAACCAATCTTATGAATTGGTGAAGTAAAATTACATGTAATTTCCTAGTGATTATATACTTGTCTGGATACTAGAAGGTGGATGTAGTGTGGTATAGATTCAACTAGAGGTAATCACCTAGAAAAGGGTTAGTTGAATATTTATGGAATCATCACCATGATACACAATGATTGGTCCTGATAATACAGACATGGAGAGACACTCTAGGGGACTATGCTTTGGACTATTCACTATCACATACGGAACCATGAGAAAATATTTTTCTAACCATTTATTTGGTCTCATAACAATGTAAACTATTGATCACAATTACTATCTACCATGAATGACTCATAACTTTTTATGTACCATTTCTCCTATATTTCGTTGATGATTGTACTTTATATTACTTTAATGATACCCTGTATCATCTCAGTTTATTAAGGGATATACCATTATACATTCAAATTGTTCTATTAAATTAGGAAGTATTTGAATTATGTATTTCAAATTATATCGATATCCATGTGTTATTCAGTAAAATATTACATAGGGAATGGTATGAAAGATCTTGATGACTCTTATGGTGAATTCATCAAACTTAATCTGGTGATGGGTAGGGACCACATATATATATATCCCCTAGATTCATTGATAGTTATCATAAGATAAAACAAGTTGGGTTTCGTAATATGTATATTATAATAAAAGGATAACTATCTTGACACATGGCCATGACAACATGTTTTGATATTGAACATTTTTATTCTATCAATATGAAATTAATGATTATTTTTATAAATGTTTTTATGTAAAAATGTGGATATAACATGCCCTTAGATTTTAGTTTATTATGGATTCATTTTGTTCATTATTTCATTCCACATCATTACTGCCATGTTTATAATATATATTCTTCTTTTGTAAGTTACTTTTAACAAATCATCTAAGCTTAACCTTATTGATCTTTATTTTTCCAAGAAATATATAGAAATATGTGTAATTTTCATTGATATAATGGAAGTGAAAATAATGTTCTCATAATGTTTTCATGTTGTCTCTTATTTTTTCATGTTTAATATGTGTTTATATCAAGTCTAACAAAACTACTATGTGGTGAAATCCTTTTGGAAATATTGTACTCTATTTCTATAATGTAATATAACTACCGTCCTTTTGTTTCTAGAGTCTAGGATGTTACAATACAACTTTTTAAAGATTTTAATGAATGTATTAAAGGTAATGGTTAACTAAAATGAAAAGAAATAATATCTTTATAAATTCGATAATATTACCCCTAATTCTATTAAATAAATAGTGTTCTCCCCCTTAGATAAATCAAAAGTCAACATATTAATTTTAGCCCTTGGTAAAAAGAAACTTAATTCATACTTCAGCTCCTCACTTGTTGTTATTAAAAACATAAAAATATAAAACTCACGTAGTTGAGGAATAATATTAAGTCTAGAAGTTTAGTAAGAAATGAAGGTTCTATGTGCAGCAGAAGTGTGCATTGGGACATGCCCAACATTGACTTTTGTCATGATAGATGATCAGTCCAATATCTATATGGTGTTTATTCACTATGATCAATTTAATTAAATCAAATATAGAAAATATTAATAATTTTGAAACATCGAGAGAGGAGATCGACACATATTTTCTATAATAAATTTAATTAGATAATGAATTGCCTCTATGGAATTCTATCTCCATTGATGAGTATGGAGATAGATCTACGGAGCACCATCATTTCGTTGTAGAAACCAAGTGTATATTTACACTAGATATGATACCCACATGTTCTAAGAAATTCTAAACGTCCTTAAAGAAGTATCAGGGTGCTGGAACAGAAGATTCTTATGCCTGCGTCATCTGCCTTGACCGCTTCAAGAATCACTTTCAAAGTGTTATCCTTGATCCATTTGAGGAGGATTAACCACCGTTATTTGGATAGTTATTGGATAATGGAGATATCTAGTCTTTAGTGGATCCTCCAAGATCATTGTGCATAACCTAAAAGACTGATTATAAAATAACATAATTGGGTATTTATATTGTTAGGGTCAAAATAAAATAATTTTCCAAGTTCCTTTATTATTTATTTTATCCTAAAAAACCCCATAGCTATTAATAATAGTAATATTGTTATTTCTCTACATGATATGAAGTTTTGAAATAGAATTAAATATTTTTTTTATTAAATAATATTCAAATTTATTATTTCTCATCGGACCATTAAACTTGGTCAACTATCTATCCACAATAGTTATCTGGCCTTGAATAATATCTATTTATTTATTGAATAAATATCACTAAATTATTCTCCTAGAAATAAAAAAATATTATATTCACTGAATATATAATTAGATATTTATTCATTATTTCAATCATAATATATTCTCTCGAATAACTAGTGATTAAATAAACACAATCTGGATTCATGAATAATTATTAAACCATGATTGGGAGTAATATGTATTCAAATTGATAAAAAATAAATAATATATTACTTAACTAAGATTATATATACACTAATTATGTGACTATATAGACCTCTTTCTCAGTCACATTATGCAAAGAATCCTAAAGTCAACGGTTAGAATCTAGCAACACATAAATGCACCCATAGAGAAAGAGGTTAATACAAAAATGACATGTCACCTGATATGGACGCCTACTGTGTAATATATTCCCTTTATCACAATATCTATAATTGAGTAGGTTTCATGCTGGTTCCATCAAAATATGTTCTTTATATGTCATCATTTGACTTTTAGAAAGTAGAACTTTCCTATAGAACACCATGGGCATAGATTTATTTTTTCGATGTCATTTACATCAAAGGGAAAATGATATTAACTTTAATTAATAAATATAAGGGAAAAATATGTTCTCACATTATTCATTAATGTGATATTACTCAAGAAACACCCAACATATCCTAATTCTATGTGAACATCTGTCATCATGGTTTTTTTCAATACATCTAAGTGTGTGACTCGTAATACTCATTGATGGAAAATTATATTTTTATTTATCAAATACTTTTAATGGAAAAGTGAGAAACCTGAGTTCAAACACAAAAAGAAATAAAATACTAAGTAATAGAAAAATTAACACTACCAAAATTAGAATTTGTAAATAATTTCCAAGAAATATTGTTTACCTGGGTGTTAGGTTCATCCATGAAAATAACTTCAAACCAAGAGGCCAACTTACCCAGACCAAAATCTACTCCGGTAGATTAATCTTCCCACTGTTGAAACCACCATCTAGAATTAGATAAAACTAATTGATACAGGTAAATTTTTCCTCATTGATAGTAATCCTTATAGACCTCCCCATAATCAAAGCGACTTCTTCTCCAGTAGCATTAAGAGACAAAACTGGATAATCCCCAATGTCTTCTAAACTCAAGAATAATTCCACCAATTACATGATTGCATCCTCTGACTTACTCTGTTTTCCTCAAAACCATACTAATCAACAGTACCTCGTTCCAATTGATAGTTACCTTGATTGAAGTAATTGAATTCCTCATCATCAAACTTTCTTGACATCACGGATCTGGTTGTCACGGTCCTTGGAGTATTGGAGTAGTCCTTTTGCAGCCATCTCTTTGGGGGATCTGATATGAGGGCTTCATTATCAATAAATTTTGGCATTCCTTTATTCATAATATCCTTGAAGGAAACATTATTGGTGTCCAGGGCCTCAATGGGGTCGCTACCCATTTCATTTCCATGACCCTCAATCCTCAAATCCTTTACTAACTGCACAAAGACACGCCCCATGAATTGCGGTTGAACATTAGGGTCTTCAAACCCGAACATCGATAGTACACTTCATTGTTTTGACCATTACAGTACTTGGATTTCCACTTCTTGATATATATATATGGTTTCCATTGGAAGTGATATCTAAGTGTATTCTTTTTTACCTTTCTCAATTCTTTCCTAACTTTACATCCCTTATGGGATGGGGATCTTGCTGTCATGGAAGTCATTAGCGGATTCCTCATGAATATGGTAAGGAGAATCCTCAATAACAGGAAATCCTTGCCCCTTCCAAGGTGCTACCCTGGATATTCCCTACTCCAAACTATGTTCATCATTCACCAAAACTGCAAATCAATTACAAATATCCATATTTTTCATCTCTTTCCTTATACTCAAATTTCTCATATTTTTAAACTTCCCTTGACCATTGTTGCCTCTATTTGAGACACCTTCCAAATCTGTAATGTATTTAGGTACCACCATGCCTTCAATTCCAACACCTAGTTTCATTGTACTATCTTTTCTCATCATTTCCCCTAGATTTCACACCCCCCATAACACTCTTCAATCTGTAAAACACATCAGATACACTTAGGTTTGAAGTGGAAGCCAATATTTTCATCAGTGTGTCATGTGCTAAAAGACCAGGACTAGAACCAATCACCTCTTCCTCCTATTTCATACGCACATTAGGATCATTGGTTTCCATCGTTGTCTCTACATCCAACACATTACCTCTAAATTCACCCATACCTAACCCCTTGCCACAGACAATCAAATCAGAAATCCTGTAAGGAGAAAATTCCCACATCCTGTGTCTAAAGGCTAGGAAAAGATGTCCCAGTTTTTTATAGGAACGTCATAAGTCAAACCATGTTTCATAAACAACCGGTTGTTTGTGTCTAAAATCTCCCTCCACTGTAATCCACACTATCCCGGGAGGGGTTTTACAGACATCAATTTCCACAAAGATATTGGGATAAATGGATGACAAGAACCCTAGTTATCACATCAGCACACAAAAATCTACAAACCCGGTTCCCTAATTTTCTCAAAATCATGGTATTTTTAAATAGTAAAGGATGTTCGGAAAAACTAACCCAAATCATATCTATAGTGGAGTCATGTAGCATGTTGAAATCATATGACCAATAAAATAGGTTGAACCAAAGACTATTGAAACTACGTGGTGCACTATACCAAGCCTTAAATAGATCATCCTTTGATTCAATGAAAATACAAATGTGTTTGGAGTCCCTAAAACCCACTATTTATTTATCCTATAAACCCCAAGACCAAGTGATTCATCATGCAAATGAATACACCAGAGGATTCCACTATTTGAAATGTGTGATTAGGTAATTTTTCAAAAGACCCAAATCTTCGTTGAACTCATAGGTTAAGATCGAGAGGTTCATAAGGCCATTGATAAAATCTAGGAATTTAGGGAAAAGATAAATCTATGGAAAAGGGGGAAGACAATCATGGTTCGAGAACATTTATTCAAGAATACTGTCATATCACATTATGGTTCTCATCATATTAGGGAACTAATTTGTCCTTTTAGTGATAAATATACTCTTAAGACATTATTATATTCTATGTTACAAAAAATAATAATTATGATATGATGAGGAGTTTATTAATATTCAAAAACGTGAATAAAAGTTTATCATAAAGTACAAAAGAATTTTGTTCTAGGGCACTGACTCCAATAGAATCTCATTATTACTAGAGCTAACTTCTTACAGCCTTTAGTCCTCTAGCTCTCACATGATACTCATTCTTCTACTAAGATAGGCCTTTAGTAAAGTTTTCATCCTGATTCTCTTTTTTGGGTACTCTTCTCACTACGATTTCACCCCTATGAAATAAATCCCTCAAAAGGTTGTGATTATAAAGTATATGATTTTTTTATTGGTATGACCTTGGATATTTTACAAGATTCACCGCTGCAATATTATCACAATATAGTGTGATATGTTCTTTACTATTAGGTACCACATCAAGATCCTAGAAAAATTTCAAATCCAAACTTATTCCTTGGATGTATTGAAAGTTTTTATATACTTGAACACCAGTGTAGAATCAATAAAAACGGGATGCATTGAACTGTTCCATCTTGAAACTCCTCTATTGAGACAGAAAACATGTCCTAGTTGTGACTTTATATCATTTTAATCTATCTAAAAAGTAGAATTAGTATAACTCTTAATGACCAACTCTTCATCTCCTCTATACACCTGGAACATATCTTTAGTTCTTCTCAGATACTTAAGGATATCCTTAACTATTGTCCAATGATGTTCTCTTGGATCTGCATGATATCATCCAACCATACCTAGTGCATAGGAAAAATCATGTTTAGTACATATCATGACATACATGATTGATTATATTGTTGAAGTGTATAGTATATTAATCATTCTCTATTTCTATTATTTTGACTGGGGAAACATTGTCTTACAAAGATGTAAACAATGTTACATTATAACTAATACCCTCTTATATTTTTCCATACTAAATTTCTTTTGTATCTAGTCAATATATATACATTGTCTTATTAAAAGAATCATATTGGATCTATCACAAAGGATCTTGATCCCTAGAATGCAGGTTGATTCACCTAAGTACTTCATATAGAAAAAATTCTTCAACCTGTCCTTAATAGATTGTAAGAATAGTCTATCATTTTCGTTAAGTAATATGTCATCATAATATACTATTAGAACAATGACCAAATTCCAATTGAACCTCTTGTAAACAAATGCATCACATTTATTCTTAATGAATCAAATTATTTTATGTATTCATTGTATCAAATTATCCATGACCTGGATGCTTTCTTCAATCTATAAATGGATCTCTATAACTTGTAAATCCTTTTGGCATCAGCTGGAGTCACAAACCATTCTGGTTGTGACATATAGACATCTTCTTGAAGGTTCCCATCAAGGAATGTGGATTTGATATCTATCTTCCAAATCTCATAGTAATGTTATACTTTAGAAAGTTGGATTCTAATAGATCTAAACATGGAAAATGGTGAAAAGGTTTCGTCATAGTCAATTCTATGATGTTATTTAAATTATTTTCCACTAGCATTTCTTTTTAGTTTCTTAATTTACCTTCCATGTCCATTTTCTTCTTGAATACCCATTTTCATACAAAAAGATTTACATAACCTAGAACATTGACCAGAACCCAAACATGGTTATGATACATGTAATCCATTTCAGAATTTATATCTACTAGACATATTGCATCTTCTGAGCTCTCTACAACCTCCTTACAGGAGAGATGATCATCATTATCAACCATTAATGATTCACCATCCTCAGTGACCAGAAAACCATATATCTCTAGTTATATTTCCTCTCTTATGATCCTATGTAGTATTTGTGTTTCTAGAACTAATTCTTCCATGGAGACCTGTGGAATGTGTTTCTGTACCAACTCATGAGTATCCTGAGCATCAACTTCATAGAAGTCAATCTTACTCCCACTATCCTTTTTGAGGATATACCCTCTCTCAAGAAATATAGCTTGTTTTGAAATTTTCACTTTCATATATAAGGGGTTTTATAGGTAGTATCCCTTTATTATCTTGGGGTACCCTATAATGATACACCTCGTAAACTAGGGTTCTAGTTTGTTTCCTGAGAAAACATTAACAAACACCTTGGAACCCCATACACATTTATGCGATAAAATGGGGTTTTCCCCCTCTATAAATTGAAGGGAATTCCATTTTACACTTCAGTTGGTACTCAATTTAATGTGTATGATTTAGTTTTTAATGCATATCCACAATATAATAATGCATGATCTGCAGGACTCTGCATCGACCTTACAAGGTCTAACAAGGTAAAATTCCTCCATTCACAAACAACATTACATTGTGGTGTATATGGTTGAGTGATTTGAGATATAATCCCAATATCCTATATAAATTCATTGATTTATTAGTTAATATATTCACCACCAAGATCTGATCAAAGATTATTTATCTTCTTATCAAGCTGATTCTCTACATCATTCTTTAATTCCTTGAATTTATCAAATGACACAGACTTATACCTCATTAAGTAGACAAAGCCATATCTAATCAAGTAATCAGTAAATGTTATGAAGAAAGAATATAAACCTCTATATTATATTATAAATTTTACACACATATCATTTGTATCAATCCTAAATGATCTGTGGCCCTTTCACCAAGTCCACTAAATGGTGGTTTAGTCATTTTCTCTTGTAAACAAGTGTGATATACTTCAAGTGGTTTTATCTCAGAAGAGTTTAAATAACCATCTTGATAGATCTCTGTCAAACGCTTCTAATTAATATTACAAAGAAAGTTATCCACAACTGTCTATTATATGAGTCATGTGAAGTTGATTCATTATCAATTTCCAACAGTTGGTTTTCATAATTTAATACTTAAATACAATTATTTAAATGTTTCATACCATAAAATATGTTTTCCTTATAAAATAAAAAAAATTATTTCCAAATTTGAAAATAAACCCATCTGTATCTAAACATAACATAGAAATTATGTTCTTGTTAAATATAGGTACATACTAACAATATATTAAAAAAATCATTCTTGTTGGAAATTAAAGGTGGTAGTCCGCAATGGCTAGGGCATACAACCTCACTCCATTGGCATCACTTGTATCCAACTCTCCCCTAGTAATCATTTGAAATGTACTTTATTCCTATATTTGGATATAGATGTGAGCACCGAAAGTTTTATCTAATACCCAATTTGTAGAAATGGAAATATTGTAATTGATAATGAATACACCTTTTGATTCCCCTTGCCTCTAGGTGTAATTACTCTTCCATTGGCTTGACATGCAACATGAATAACATACCACTTACTTTTCCATACCCTATCTCTGGATGTTCATCCTTCTGGTAGAATGGTGCTCAAGAGATTTAGATTGTTTATATGTCCTGGAAGCCTTTTACTTATCCTTCCTCTTTTTATTCACCATAAATACTATGGGTTTTTCACTCTCTATATCTGGATCCACTTGTTGAATCAAGGTCACATGTTTCAAAAGACTATTCTCTCTATTTCTTGTATTGTAATTAACAATAAGGTTGGAGAAGGTCTAGGTATGTGATGAAAATATGATATTTGTATGTAAATAATATTGGAATTAAACCCCTATGATGTCTAATTATTTCAATGTGTCCAATAATTTGACCACATGAGGCCCAACTGAAAAACAGTCTTCAAGATTAGTTATGAACAAATCACTTTAGATATTATACCTCTATTTTATCACCTTCTCTTAATAGTGATCCTGAAGGTGAGACATCATGATATCGGAATATATATCCACATGGTTATTTAAAATCTAATTGGACAATGATTATAGCATGGATCACATAACATCTATAACATCATTCAGTTTTTTCTTATAAAGAGATGACCCTTCCTCACTTGCTTCATTTCTAGGCACAACTAGTGAAGGTTCTTCCAACACATACAATTTCCTTTCATGGTGAAGAATGATCTATTGGTGCCTTTTCCACTCTTGAGAAATTTTTTCAATGAGAAGGTTTTCCTTCTCATTTATGGACCTCAATGATATGTTTTATATCATTTTATTATTTTACCTACGAAATATGATGCGTATAATTTTAAAAAGTTATCTGATAAAATTAGATAAATAAATAAATAATATATTTATTACTCTCCCATGATTTTATCGAGACCCAATAGTCTTTAAAATTTTCCTTAGAATATCTTTTTTCTTTTACATTCAGGTGGAAGGGATCCATATTCCATTTCTCATTACCCTGGTCTTTGGTTGTTCAAGAAACTCGAATGGTTTTAGGTAGGAATTTAAAATTCAAATTGCATTTACTCACAATTCCTTGATTTATTGAGTAGATTCCCCAATCACGAAATCATTAATTTATATTTCCCTAACCTTTTCCTCTAAGTTATACTAAGTTCTACTTTGGACATCAACCCTTGATGTCAACTAAGTTAGTTCAACCCAAAAACTCAAGTTATAATTCCCTGATAATTGAAAGAAACCCACCTTTGGTTGGTCAATCACTTTTAAGTATGGATAAATTGTAACTAAATTAATGGAAGGATATACAAACTTAATATTTTATTCAGATATTTTATCATTTTATTCATTAGTTTCAGATTATTATCCTTATCATATGATTGTTAATATTAAGTGGGATTACATAAGTGATTAACCATCTATTAGATAATATTTATGCACAATCTAATTTATTTTAGTTTTATCATTCATGATTGTTAATTCATTAATTATGTTATCGTGACAATACATTCATAATTAAATAAACATGAAACTGAAAGAAATAAATTATAGTGTATGATCATGAGATTATTTTAATTCTTGGTTTTTCTACAGTTTAGTAAAGTAATTATTGAACTAGGAGAGAAATACCTTAGAAGAACCCATCAGCATGTAGTCCCTACATAATAATGATGAGTTATGGAATCCATGACAATAAATTAATTTAATAATAGATTAAATGAAACCAATCACATACAAATGGTTCAGTCCCTCTCATGATTATCCACTTGCATTCAACAATTTATAGATTTAATAAAACTAGCATTTAATTTATTTATCATTATATATATGATAAATCATGCTTGAATCGATTAATTATTTTATTTAATTAAACAATCCTTTTATCATAATTTTTATTTGAATTTCCCTAATATTCTCAGCCAATATAATTTTCAAAAAATTAACTAAATTCATCTAAAGTTAACTATGTACATAACTTGTACATTGGAGGTAACATAGTGAATACCTGTTTGATTCTTCCCAATATGTATTATACTTGTATAATTTTTTACACTTGTTACATATAGAATACATGACTTATCACAAACTTTTAAAACATTTAATTCAAGGATTATTACATAAATTACAAGATTCTTTGGTCATGTGTTATTCTTCAATGCACATAGAGTAACAAATTGTAATGTGGCTCATACATGATATTCAAATTTGAACATTACACGGATATTAATTAAAAATTTAAATATTTATGTACATTAAAACCTTTCACATGGAGTGTCCTATATTTATGACCACACACAAGAAGGTGTCTCAAGGATTACATAAAAAAATTAATAAATTTTAAATCTATGTAACTTGGTATACGTACACGGTGTGTGGATATGATCTAAACGATGTGTACACCTCTCACCATCTATCAAAGATGTGCTAAGGGACTCATAATGTTGTCTATGATTCAATAAATCAGAGTACTTGGTGTGTCCAATGGGACATATGATGTGTAGACTTCGTGTTACAGGTTCATCTATCAGACATTTCATGTATTGAATAAACAAACCATTTCTAACCCAAAGGTAATACATTCCTTGTCCAATGGGCCACATGACATGTTGTCTAGTGGTACATGTGTCAACCCTCCCAGTCAGAATGTGGAGTAAAAATTATCAACACTGTGTGACATCAATGAACATAGTTTTAGGAATTACTAAATTAATTCCTGGTGCATTGACCATGAGTACATAGTGTGTAATTCAGATTACACGGTGTGTAATTTAGATTACACGGTGTGTACTCTTATGTTGACTGGAAATAATTCCTTTCACCTCAAGATGAGTTCCTCTATTTTATTTTAATCATAAAATTATACCTATTGATTATATATATGAGAAAATAAGGAGGAAAAAGATATAAACATTTTGATTAAAAGAATTATTAAACTTGAATTGACAAAATAAATTCTAAATGCTTAAATCACCAATGATCTAATATAATTATAATCATTTATATTACACCTATGATGCCACTTAAAGGTTCTAAGTGCAGAGGAATCATGTTATGGGCAATTCCTAACATTTCTTTTTTATGATTGATGTTCAATCCAAAATATATACAAATTGTAATCACAATGATCAAGGGAATTGAGTAAAATATAGAAAAAATTCATAACATTGGAACCGAGATATAGGAGATCAATACATATATTTTATATTTAATTTAATTAGATAATGAATTATCTATAAAAAATTATTTCTTCATTGATGAATCCAGTGACAGATTTGAAGTGCACCATCATTGCATTATAGAAACCATGTGTAGACTTCCTCATGTAGTGATCTAAAAGTGTTCCAAGAATCTCCAGACATCACCAAAGATTTCCTAGTGTTCTACCATGAAGATCATTGGGCTGGTGTCATATTCCTTGATCATATCGAGAATCAATTCCAAATAGTTCTCCTTGATGTTGGGTAAGAGGATTTCTCACCATTCTTGAGAGCATTCTTGGAGAAGGAATCTCTCAAGGCTTGAGAGAATCCTCCAAGAACATTGTGCACAACAGAATAAACTAATGAGAAAATAACATAATTGTGTATTTTTATTGTTAGTATTAAAATAAAATAATTTCACAAATTCGCTTATAATATATTTAATCCTAGAAAAAACCCATATCTTATAATAGTAGTGATATTATTATTTCTCGACATGGGATGAACTTTCAAATTATAATTAAATATTATTTAATTAAATAAAATTCAATATTTATTATTTCTCACTGGACCATTAAACTCGGTTCCATATTCCTCCAAAATATATATCAGGCCTTGAATATTGTCTATTTATTTATTAAACAAGAATCACTTCATTATTAACCAATAAATAGACAAATATTATATTCCCTAAATGGAAAATAAAATATTTATTAATTATTTTGATAAAAAAATATTCTCTCGAATAACTAGTGATGGAATAAATATGATCAGGCATTAATGAATAATTATTAAACCATGTCTGGGAATAATATTGATTAAACGTGTTAAATAATAAATAGTATTTTATTATTTATTTAGTGTGTGGGCCTCTAGAATTTTTTCTTAATGTCATTAGGTGAAGCGACCTAAATTCCAAGTTTTGTATCTAGAAATCCATCAAGTCACCCATAGAGAAATAATTTAATAATACAATGACATGTCACCTCAAATGTACTCTTACCATGTAATATAATCTTTTTCTCGCAATATCTCTAATAGAGCAGGTTGAATGCCAGTGTCATCAACATATGTGATC
Organism: Viscum album; assembly: GCA_963277665.1. Classification (NCBI taxonomy): domain Eukaryota; kingdom Viridiplantae; phylum Streptophyta; class Magnoliopsida; order Santalales; family Viscaceae; genus Viscum; species Viscum album. The sequence continues at coordinate 515,861,479 of OY728163.1, read as the reverse complement.
GATATCTCTTTATTTGACTTTCTGGAAATAGAACATGCCTATAGAACACCATTGCCATGGAACTATTTAAGCATTATCATTTCCACCAAAGTGCCTGATATATTAACTTCCCCTTTTAAATATATGGGATAAATAATTTCTCTCATTATCCATTAAATAAATATTATTCATGGGGGAACCAAAATATTTTTTCCCACTGTGAACATATGTCATCCTAATTTTTTTCAATACATCTAAGTGCACGAATCATAATTCCCATTAATAATAATCTTAAATTTGACGTTCCAATACCCACAACCATAGATAGAAACATCTAATGACACATTGAAATGTTGATTTCCTATTGGTATGTCTCGTTATCATAATACCAATACAAGATATTACCAAGGGTGTACACCTTGGAAAGGTGCCTCAAAGTCCTATGATTCTTCACCCCTGATATCCTATATCATTTGTGTCCCAAAAATGATATTTTCCAACTATAGAAAATATATTAAAGAATAGTGTTGTAGCACTTTTGGATTCACATTATAGCGGGGAACTTCTATGACCATTTTTTAAATTAGCTATTCTTAGGAAATTGGCATATAGTACGTCATGCAGAAGAACAATCATGATGTGATAACGATTTTATTAATATTAAAATCATATGAATACAAATTTATCATAAATTATATAAGATGTTAGAATTAGGGCACCAACTCAACCATGTGAATTCATTCATCATAAATAATTAAATATATATATAAATTTCATATTTCATATTTATTTTAGACTTATTGAAAAGATCTTCATGTATTTGCAATCACTCCTCTTAGTCACTAATATTTTGATTTTATTCTTTTGATATGATCATAAAATCATTTAATTAATTCTTAAAATCTGATTTTTGATCCATAATATAACGGTTGTAAACTATGTAATCAATAAAATATTTTTATAACATTTTGATTTTCTAGAAATATGCATTAACGTTTTATTTAATGTTTAATAGGTCAGTTTTTAGCTCTACTAGATGATCAAAAAACCATTTATGTGACCATAAATAGGAAAATACACACATTGATATTATTGAATAATATATCTTGAATTTATTACTGGTATAATTAATACTCCCTTTGAAATTTTTTCTGTATTATTCCTTTAAAATAAAAATTTACCCCTAATATGATACATCATAAAACCTAATTCAAGTTATGAACATTCCTTCGAAAAAATTCTGAATTATATTCAGAATCCTAACCATTTGTGTTATTTTATTCATATATATCCTTATTTGGAGTAATATTAATAATATCAATAATATTTTCCTGATATTATTTTTATTTTTCTTCTACTTTTAATTCTAGTTTTCTTCTTCTAGAGACCTTAATTTATCAAATTTCATTACTTATTTTGGGGTATGATTTTATAAATCTCATTCAAAAGAAATTTCAAACACTAAAAATGATTCTTAAATATAATAATAAATATAATATGGTGAGACATACAATTTATGTAGTTTTATTATTTTAAAATACACATTTTCTAAGGCTTTTTATAGTTCACCCAATTTATAATGTTTCTCCAAATATTATAGTGAAAGATATTCATATGATGGATGAACATTGAATTTTATAATATTATATTTAATCTCCTTATCTACGCATACAAAAAATCCAATATCATCTTCAATTTTCAATGAAAAACATAACCAAATTCCATCATAGTCACTGGTGATAAACTAATTCATTACTGCTACATTATTGATGAAACATTTTCCTAATTCCTAGATTTATTCCAGTTAACCACTTATTCTCTAGAATATTTTATGATTATGTGAAATAGAAATTATACATTAGATGATTATATTCATTGATATTTATCTTAAATTCATAGACATTCCTCTACAAATCTTCTTTGTGATTTTATGTCATCCAATCTTCCCTTCCATCAAGAGATTCCTAAACTCTCACTTTATATTTTTTAGGGAATTTATGGTTAGATGTTATTCATTCTCCTTTTGAATATATAAATTTAAAACATAATCAATCTTTTTAGACATACTCTTCCATGACTTATTCTCTACTGTAAAATGTTTAAGATAAGTTCCTTTATTAATAAATATTTTCTCCATAGAATCGTAGACTAATTTCATTTGGGAAATAGACTCAATATTTAGAGGACTTTACTCTAATATTATAGATGTTTTAAAATATTTAACATCGTCCTTATCTAAAAATATAATCAAAATATGATTCCATATTATAAAATTTTGAATAATATTAAACTTCACTAGGTAGTGAAAATAACCTTAATATAATCCCAAATAAATTTAATAAAATTTAATTTTATCATTTTAAAATGATAATGAAGGATGTACAATTCCTGTTTTTTTCATTTTATTATCATCAGTCCTTAGTAGAGGGAAACCTTTAATCTATTGAAAAAAGATTCAAGGCTTTGATTCTAAATCCATTATCATATAAACTTTTTTCTTTTACCTATAACAAGATTTCAATATTTTTATCCTTTTGAAATGTTCATGAAACATTTATAATCATGTGTGATATGGGAATGGATTATTCTTCAACTAAAATTCCAAACATTTGAAAAAATTATTTCATAGTATAAATAAATCAAAGCTCATGAATCATTAACCTAACTCTTATATCACCATTTGATTCTCCAAAACTAGTGTATTACTAAAATTTTAAGATAATATACGGATAAACCAGGTATAATTTGATACAATTTGAAGAATACTACCCCCAAACTTTAAAATAATAAATTTATTTAGTAAGGAATAATTATTGTGGTACCAATACAAGTCAATAATAATTTTAGGAACTATCTCCATGGTTTCAATATCACAGAAGGATAATATTGTGATTCAAAATTTGTGAAAATAGATTTAAGATATCAAATTGAAATTCAGTATCACTTTATAAAAAATGTTAAAAAATTGATATGGGGGTCCATAAGTCTTTATAGAAATGGCTATCATTATTCTCTGTCAATGATTGAAATCTCAAAACATGGTCATACCCACTTCCCACAAAAAATAGGGAAATTAAATCTCATTAAATGAGTAAATTTAAAAATTATTAATGAAATAAATTCAGTTACCCTCGATGTTCAAATAGAAAATAAATATTTTCATTTAAATCTTTATAATTTAATAATAATTTAACAATATACAAGATAATACATAATGAGATAATCTTATAAAAGTTTTCTTGTAGTATACTTGGATGATATTCTTCAAAACAAGATAGTTATAGAAGATGTATTGAAAAAAATATTTATCTTCCAAATAAAAAATCAAGAAAATATGAACTTCCCATTTAAATTTAGTAAGGAGAAAACTACCCCTTATAAAAAATTAAAACAAAATATGAAACTAATCCTACATTTTAAGAATAAAAATAATATTAATCATATATACATATATTAAAAATAGTTTTAATATTACACAAAACATCATAATAAATCTTATATAGCCATTCAAATGTAACCATATACCATTTTTTCAGAAATATATACACATAATTCATTCATGAAATAGAAATCTGGAATTTGGTACCAAAAATTTATTTTGTCTGCAAATGTTACAAAAAACGACTTTCAAAACCCACATATTTCCATGTCTCTAATTTTGAATAGTTTTTTGTAATTTTGAAATACAATATCTATTAATCCTAAATGATTGAACTTTATCAAAGAAAAATGATTATTCCAATTAACTCATCTTTAAAACATCATAAAAAAGGCTCACTATATAGAATAAAATAATATGAAAAAAATTATGACTTACAAGATGTTTAAAATACACCTTAAAAAGATATTCAAAATAATTTAAACTATCTAAAAAGCATATCAAAACTCTCCATTATTGATATAATTTTGGGAGGAAATTTATTCAGACATTCCAATTTGGACATGATTTTTAAAACTTATTTCGAATCATTAAAATATACAGGAATATGAATTTATTGTTAATAAAACATGGAATTAATATTAGAAAAATCAATTTTATATTTTTAAATATCTTCCGTAACCTCAAGTTATTTCTTTAAAATCCTCTAGTTGGTATCTTAAACATAGGAACATAATAGTTCATTACATTATATGATAATGAAATTCCATTCTCATCATATAAATAATAATAAAATGAAGAATCTATAGTAAATTTATTAAATGACATGAATGATATCATATCCATGAAACACTTCTCATTTTGATTAATTTTCTCATAAAATCCAGTAATCTTCCAACTGTTATCACTATTCAAGTCACTATTATTAGTTCATGAATCTTTAAATACACACCATATTCTAGTAGTATCTTTTAAAACTTACATTCATATTTAATTTTAATATATTTTTGATTATTTATCTTTCTTATATAATCTGATAAATTATTGTCTAATATGCATGGACTGTATACACTCATAAAAAATAACTCCCAAATAATCTTCTCTTCTTCTAGAAATTTGATATATATTGTTTAAATAATTTTAGTTTTTGTAGTTCCAGCATTTTTTATTTCAAAACAACCATCATAGTAACCAAAAAAATCACAGTTATTATGTTCTTTCTTAGTATAATTAGTTCCATGTTTTGAATTCTTTGAAATATTTACCTAAGAGGTAGTATCACAGGAAGTAGTGAAAGAAAACTAAACAAAAATCATATGAATTTTTTTCTCATCATATTGATTTATATTATTTTCAAAATGAATCAATGTTTTTATCAAATCATACAGTCCCATCTTATTAATAGGATTAATATCATCAATATTATTTCTTGGAAACTCTCACTCCTCTGAAAGTATGTTAGTAATTTTTCAACCAAGTGATCACCTATAATGTCATTATCAAAATGAGATTATAATATATTCATGATAGTTATAATACATTCATTAAAATATACAACTGAATCTTGAGGTAGAAAATAAAAAAACAAATATTTAACACTTTATATAGATCTCTCAGTATAAATAATTTTTAATTTCCCAAAATGTATAATTTACTTTTTTCTAAGAATACCATATATGCTCACTTTATTTATTGGTGTTGTATAATAAACACAATGTAAGGAGAATAGTATGTTGGAAACTATCCTTCAATCATTCTTAAAGTTCTTCGGCGACTACAAAAGTCTCCCATGAAAAATGAATTTATTTTATGGACTATGAGAAATCATAATCTCATGAAACTGATATATGAAGACATAATGTGATAGTGTGAGTAAACCCTCTCACATTTTTCATTGATGGGAATCTCATGGGACCACATAATCCATTCCTTTTATATATAACAATCTTGTGATCCACATGGACTATGATGGTCACATGTCAGTAACCTATGAATCACCCCTGATGTTTGCATATAAAGACCCCATGATTTCCATGTTGTGAAGGGGGGGGGGGGACAAAGACAGGGTAATGGAAGATAAAATTTAAAATGCAAAAAGTTGGACTAGATATCTCTAATTTTAGGAAAATACACATGTAAATCCAAATAAAAAATAACTCCAATGAATGATTATTCTTATAAGATAAATTTATGGTGTATAATCTTAGAAGATACAACTATGAAATGAATATTATTAATAGAAATAGGCATAAAATATCATCTCAAGATATGCAGGCCTGATCAAATACGGTGGGATCGATTTATATGATCCTATATATATGATTATCATGAGATATTATGATGTTGTCATTGTTTATGGTTAGAAGATGGATATCCCATGTGATCATGTGATCATATCCTCATATGGGTTCCCGCATGTGGTTTCTTTTTACAATTACATTATATTTTTTCTATTTCCCATATGGTCTCCCTCTCTTTTTCATCACATTATTATGTGGTTCCCTTTTTGAAATCCTTACATGATCGGGGGCTTCAATGTGATTTATCCTTCCCAAATTAGGGGTAATCCCAGATAACCGGATTTCCCAGTCTACATAGGACGTTTCAATTGAGATGACCTCTATTGATTCCTTTTAATAACTCCAAACCCCCAAAAGGGACAATTTAAATCTCCCTTAAAAACCACCAGATCCACATGATCGGGGAATGAAATTCATTTCACACCCCATTTATTATATATAACCATGATAAAATGAGCCTCGGGCTATCATCTCTGATAGGTAGAACCCTTGGGGGAATCACTATAATGACCCAATATTTTCATATCTCAATAGATTAATATTTATTATATAATATTACAAAAACATGCTATAAAAATATTATATTACCGTTGTTTTAAATATTAGAATTAAAAATAATTGGTTCAAAAAAACTATATATTCTCCCTCTTATTTCTTTATAACTATAACACCTTTTTACATATCTTACTTAATACCTTTCTTCATATAATTTGGAAGTGAAACATAAAAAACATGATAGGTAAAATTATAAGTAATGGTAAAAATTGAGATATCAACCATTACAAAAGGATAAGGGTATAAGGACATCAATATAACATTTTAATATTACACACTACAGATCAAATATTATAATATTGACTTGTGGAATAAATCATAGATGTTCAAAAAACATGAATAGTAAGATAATAACATTGGAAAATGAAATGGAATTTTAGCACACACAGAAGCATAGAAAGTCCTTTCCTCAATAGTGAAGGCTCTTTTCCAAGACTATCATAGTGGAATGGGTTCACTCTTCAAACTATCTTAGTAGTCAAGGTTCACTCCCAAGGCTATCATGGGGGACAAATTCCCTTACTCAATTGGTTTCACATCCGAATAATGTCATGTTAATTTCATAATATACAAATCATTATAAAATTAATTGTATGGAGAAATAAGTCCCACCTATCACATAATGAAAAATATATATTTCTTCCATAATGACATAAATCGCACTAGAACCCATAAAATGAAATTTGGATTCATAGACATTTCATCGTTTCATAAACCATTGAAATTAAGTAGGTTTTATAAATATCATACAATCACAAACATAAACCAACCATAAAAATAATACAGATAATATCCTTGAATAATCTCTTGAGTAAAGAATATGTAATATCAAATAATGTTATCTTAGATGTAAAATAATTTTGAAATATCAGTTGAAATAATTCTTGAAAAATTGCATTTTCATTTTCAAGAAATTTATTTTTAAAGGGTCATGAAATTTTAAACAAAAAAATTTCCATTAAAAATAAAATTTAAATCTTTTAATGGAAATATGAAATTATCAAAGCCCCATTTAGGGGTGTAAATCTTCTCATTTCACATAGGTCAAAGAAAAAACATTCCTTCATTATTTTTTGTCAGAAAAGTCATAGAGAACCACATTTAAAAACTAAAAAAGAATAATTTCAAACCATTTTATAAAAACAACATGAGTAAAATGAAAATAAATAATCATAAGATAATAGTAAAACAAATTTGAATAAATGTTAAAAATCATGAACATTGATGAAAAATAATGTTTTAAGTGAAATTTAAAAATTATATAATTCTTAAAAGAAATTCCATTATAAATATCATGTCGTTATAGTGAGAATTAATAAAATGAATAGAATATGTGTATATACAATAAATAAATATAAAAATGTATAAATATAACATAATATATTCAAAAAATCATTTCACAAATAATATTAGTATGACATAATCAAAGAAGTATAAGTTTATCCAAATAAATGGAAACTTGGTTAAGAATTCCCTTACCACATTGTAATCAGTCCAATCATATGCCCCATAAATCTAATAACTTTAAAATTTGACATTTAATAAAATAAAGATAATGATATTAATTATATGGTAAATTAAAGAGAATTATATACACCACACATAAGAAAAAAGTGGTGAATAAGGCTTGCATCTAACAGAAATAAAAGTAAAAAAGAAAACCCTCACCACATACTTCCCTTTAGTTTTGTGTAATTTAACCTCCTATATAAATGTTTAAATAATGTTATACATTCATTAAAACCCATATTAATTTTTATAACACCTTACATGATACATATATGACAACTTACCACCCATTAATTAATAACATTTCATTATTTTCATTACTTCAAGCGTATTCGTCTCATGGTTTAATTGTCTCTTCACTTTTGTATAATTATAGATTTTATTGTAAAATGGAAATAAAACTACATAAATGATATTAATACGCTTTTATAATATTAAATGGTTTTATATATCATTTTTATTTCATACATGAGGAAGATTCATTTGATAACATGTTAATGATAAATGTTTGGTTTAATTTGACAGCTTTTCTGACTATTACGAACTAGTTAGACTTTTAATAATATTATATATATATATATGTACATTAGTTTAAAAACATGAAATACTTTATATTATACCTTTTAAAATATAATTTAACCTAAATAGTACTTTTTAACTAGCCTTAAAGGCAGTAATAGAAAACAAAAAAACATTATCCATGAAGACAATTAACTATCATAATTTTGACAATCATTTCTTTTTTAAGAGGGGGATGTAATAAAAGGGATGTATATAATATATTACATTAAAAACAAAAAATTATATCATATAAATGATATTTTATTTATTATTATTTTATGGATGAATGAGTTTAATGTAGGTAGAGAAACAAAAGAAACCAGGAGAGGTTGTTTGAGAAAGTTGCCTCTTTAAAATCACCTCCTTGAAGGTCATCCTAAGGAACATAGACCTGGTATTTCGGTGATAGCATAAGAAAATAAATACGGGGAGAGTGGTTAGAATAGGGTTGTTTATATATTTGAAAATATTTAAGTCTTTTTGGGATAAATGGGGTGGTATTTAAACTGGAGGAGGGGTGTTTTTAAGTGATTAAATAATTATTATTTTATGTTTAAATCCAACCACACATGGGTGTCTTAAATACCAAATCCTTTTAATGAAAAATAATTTTTTAAATTACGTTTAAGTTCAATAACCACATAAAACATCCATTAAATATAGTAGGTTTTTAGGTATTTTAAGTGTTTACCTTTTAACTTTAACCCGCTACATTATTTTACATATAATGCGGTAAATATTTTTTTATGCCTAAAAATGAAATTGAATATATAAAAAAATTTAGATATACTGATTAAACATATAGAATTTATTTTAAAAAATTAAAATCATTGAATTTTAAAAATAAAATTTAAAATTAAACTATTAAAACGCAACGAAAATTATTTTTTTGAAAAAATGTGATTTGAACACACAAAAATGTACTTACACCAAAATAAAAGATAAATATTGTTTAAAAGAAAATAATTAGACTGTATATAACTAAAAATTACTCAATTTAATTTGATATCAATTTAAAATCATAAAACTAATTTTAAATATAAATAAAATGACGTTTTTATAAAAATATGTATTTTTTACTATTCAATGAAAAATTAAAATTTTTAGAAAATTATAAAAAAATAACTATAAGGGAATTTTGACATGATAAATCAAAAAATGATTTTAATTTATTCAAATAAACTTCATAAATGTGTAAAAATTATTTATATTTATTTTCTCATTGAAGGAGATAAAAACAAGTTTTTGAAGAAAACATATATTTGAAGAACAAAATGACATTACTAAAAATTATGTGCATAGCCACAAATCAATAATTAATTTATTATATATTATTTGGAAAAATAAATATTTCCTAAGTTGGTTAATACAAATCATTCCCTCCAATTTAAGAGATATGTTATAATAATAATATTTTGGAGTTTGTTTAGCCTCAATGTTTTGTGCCATGTAAGCTATCAAAGGGATTAAATTTATTTAAATGAAGTATACATACCATGAAATCATGGGTTGTTAGCATAAAAATTACGGATACCCTTGATAATATAGGTCCTCATTGAAAAGTAATTGGTTTGGTATCTCCTGAATCAGTGGTGGATTTCATCTCCAGTCGGTGAGCTATGTCATCTCAGGGCATCCCCTTTGAAGTATTCTGCGAGTAATTCTTATAGTTTTCCATAATTTTATACACTCTATATCTAAATCAGACATTCCATGTGTAGGAACATGAAATTATGGTATTTTACCATGCATGATATCAAATATGGTTCATGTTCACCATACCAACATTGGGCTAGGGATGCCCACATGGGATTTCTCTTTAGGTATATTCCCCATATAGAAAAAATTGTGAACTCTCATACATTTTACATGATATTATATCTTTTCTTATTTATCACAATTATCATGAATCATAAAGGATTAGAGATCTATGTTGGTCATTATATTGTCATAATTAAAATACTTCGTGAACAAGACTCCTACTGGCTGTAATCCCCAACATATTTTTCTATAGAATCCCCTATATAGTAATTCCATAGACTTTCTTGTAGTATTTAAAATACCTATACCTTTCATATCATATCCATTGTAAACTAATTTTATAAGAGTAACATCATCCACATAAGATTCGTCTTAGGTATAAGTCTCAATCCTTGGATCAATGATTGATTATTCCCCACTCAATGAGTCTTGTTTTCCAACAAGAATCCCCATATGCATAATCCCCAGCATATAAAAATTATACGAAAGCCACAAAAACTATGAAACTTATTCATATACATACATATTCCCATATATGTATAAATTATGAGAAGCCTTAATGTATAAGTTGTTAGAATCCCAACACCAACAACCCAAATCCAGTGTCTACATTATTATATTAGAACTACATGAAATTGATCACATCCCAAATAACTAAATAGTTAAGTAGTATTAAATAAATATATAAATACATGATACCCAATTTAAATTAATAAAAAAAATAAAAAAATTATATAAAAAATTATTTGAATCCTCAAAAATATTTCAATGATTTCTTCTTCATATCATGGGGAAAGGAAACAAAATATGGTTGATCTCAAATATCCTATAATGGTTACATAAATCATAAGATGAAATGAGTAAATAAAAAATATTCAATTTTTAAAATGTAAATAATTTAAAACACATTTTATTTAATCCTTAGCTTTACCATTAGATAATTTATAATCATTATGGTTAGCTAACTAACAGAACACCCATTCCATTTTATCAATAAAATAATAACTAAATGAATATATTTATAATATCAATGAAAAAATATAATGGATAACAATAATAACTAAATTATTAAAGAAGTAAATTTTAAATTATTTTACATAATAATCAAAGGAAATATTATATGTCTACGGTCAAGACCATTAAAAAGATAATTAAAAATACAGGTAAAACCTCATCTAATTTTTCTAACTAATTTGTCTAATAAGACTTGTAGATGCATCAAGGGGGTATCTATAACTGAGACCCACCTGTAAATCCAAGTCCAAATAATTCCTCATATATCAAATAATCTCTTTAATTCACTAATCAATATTCATTATCATAAAATATTATTATTACGTAAATGATACATATTTATCAATATTTCCCTAGAATATCAAATAACATTCAAAGTACCCATTGCATGTAAAAGTGGTATAAGATTTATGAAATAATTATATACATCATAAAATAATAATTATATTTAATATAAATGTAATTTCCAATGAAAATAATCACAAGAAAGTTATTTCTTTAATAAAATTAAACAATCACAAAATAAAGTGATATTGTACAACAATTTTTACATATATGATAACTTTTAAATTTAAACCCATTTAATAATAAACATTAAATTAATTATTATTATTAATTAATAAATATTTATTCATTATTAATACATAAAAGTTTTAGTATACACACTACATAAAAGTTAATAGGTTCATAATAACAAATATGTCTCAATGAAATTAAAATTGAGATGAAATCTCTTAACCCATGATTTCTTTTAGTTGGAAATTGTCTAACCTCATGTATAGTAGTTTAAAGTATTTTGTTAATTTATAATATAACCATTACTATATTTTTAATATAATTTAGGATATTCTTATAACAAATTAGTACAAGTATGTTGATAATATTTCACTATTTTCATTGTTTCATGAGTTATTTTCTTTTTTATCAAGATTGTTCTTCCACGAAAGGTTTGATTAATGTACATAGGATATAAATACATAATATAAATAATTTATATAACGTTTTAAATATAATAGTTATTCATTGTATGCATTGTTATAACCATTCTTTAATGTTGGGCATGGAAATGAGTCACATTGCTTCATGAAGACGGTTGGTCGTACGTACGCATAAAGGATGATATCATTCCTTTAACGATTGAAATTTTAATGTTTATTATGATATTTGTTTTTTATATAATTGATATAATGTCTAATTTTAACATATATTCATTAAATGTGTTCTTATTACCTTTTATAAAATGTGTAAGTGAGAAACAAAATACTTCATCTCGCGAGGCAGTAGTCTGTCGTACACACGAGCGACGTTATCATATTTTAAATGAAATGGAAATTAGAAAATTTATATGTGATATTATATTTAAATAATAATAATTAAATCAAAAATATTATATGTAAACATTAAATCTATAATTATTTCCAACCGCGAGAGGTGTTGATGGGAAACGAGTTACATCAGTTCGCGAGGCAGTAGTCTGTTGTACACACAATCGACAATTTTGTTTCCCATGTGATGGAATATGAGATGGATATATTTTATGTTAATAAAAAAACATATAATTATTTTATAAAATATTAAGGATGTAGAAGATTAATTAAAATAAAATTTATTATTTAGGGACATTACCTCTTCTTTGGACGACCTATTTAGGTTGGAAACAAAATCCTTCTTAGGATATATGTCAGATAAAAAATCTAAAAAGTTTTATGCTGAGTTTTAAATTTATTTGGTATTTATTTAATGATAAAAAATATATTTTTAACTTTTTAAAGGGGATGAGATGTGGTGACCTTTTATAAAAGAGGGAGAGGACAGACCTTGAATTTTTGAAAAGAATAAAGTGTACCCTCATTCTTTACATGTAACTAGGATACACATTGGATAATTATAAATAATTATATGTTATTATGTCTAAATAAGGACATTAAATAGGTTTTAAAAACTTTTTGGAACATTTTTAACCCTTATCTTTTTATTTTATCCCCTGGTAAACCCATTTTTACCTTTACCACGATAATTAGTTTTTACTATTTTGACTATTCATTATAGTAAAAAATTAAGTGTATAGTATTAGATAAAAATAAATAATGTATTTAAAACATGGAATCCATTTTATCATATTTAAATCACAAATATCTCAGAATATAATTTAAAATTATACCTACAGACACAACGAACAAGTGGGTTTCTAAAGAAAAAACTCTCATAAGTATATATGGTTTCATTATAAAAATTCAATATAAGATTGATTACATTGAACTAAAATTACTTTATTATAATATAATTGAATAATATTAACTTTAAAAAAAATTTAAAATATAATTTTACTTTGTAAATTATTTAAATAAAAAGACAGTTTCCAAAAAAAATCATTATTTATTCACTATTTATCAAAAAAATCAAACTTTTCTAAAAAATTAAAAAATTTACCATAATCAAATTATTATATCATTATTTAAACAATAAATTTTTTTTACTAAATAAATTTTCTAAAATAAGAAAAAATTTATTCAATCGTAAATGTGCAAGATGCAATGAAATAGTTTTCTTTGAAAAATTACACTTTCTTAGAAAACATTTCTTTTACTTTGAAATGATTCTTATTTTTATTTGACAAAAAATATATAAACAATGAATATGTATATAATATATATTTTTATCTATTTATTTTATCTTATTTATACCAACTAATTTAAAGTATAGGTTCTAATGGTCATGTTTAAATAATATTTTAATAGATTATCACGTTTCATTTAAACCTGGTGTTGCATGCATCACAAGCTATCAATGAGATTTAATTTATTTAAATGGAAATAAATAATAAAGTCATGGGGTGTATCATTATTCCCTACTACAAAAATTTGATCCACAATTTTTTTTGGATATTAAATTTTAAATAAATTAGGGTTGTTCTTCTTCATAACATCCTTTAGTTCCTACATTGCTTCCTCTATTTTGGGATTTCCCCAAAGCTCCCTTACTAGTCAAGTCATATGATCCCTCATTACCATCTCCCTAATATAAATATTTTTATCGTATCATCAAAGTATTAAAGATCGTGTTCTGATTATACATCATTAAATTTTATCACATGTGTTGGGTCTGAAAAGAACTCCATTTATAATGATATATGGGACACGTCGTGAACTTTTGTGAGACTTGGTGTCATTTAAAAATTCTATGAAAAAGCTCTAATTCTATCAAGAATTTAAAAGAGTATAATATACCTAGGGATATTTACCCTTTCTTACCAAACCTTATGACACCATTATATAGAGATACTCTCAAGAAAATATGATCTCCCACTTCAAATTCCAAATCCTTCCTCCAATTTCCAGCATAACATTTTTTCCATACATTGATATTGTTTAATATGATCCTGACTAGTATTTAATTTTATTATTTTCTCTTCAATATATTTTGGGAATATAATTTTCCTTTCACCAACATCATCCAAAAAAGTTATAGTCCAACATATCTTTCTATATAATGCTTTATGCGACACCATTTGAAAACTTGAATGTAAATTATTGTCATAGGAAAACTCTTCCAAAGGAAAATATTGATCCCGCGTACCATGAATACCAAGTGAAAATGAACTAAACATGTCTTACATTGTTTTAATATTCCCTTTCAAAAATTAATTCAATTTTAGTATGGTAGGTAATTCCCAAATGAATCATAGCATAATGATCCTTCTAAAGACACCTCTATAATTTTGATGTAAAATGGGTATCATTATCCTCCATGATAAAAATAGTTGTACCATGAAGTCTTAAACCTTAATAAATATATATCCTTGCGAGGTTATTAATAGGTAAATCTTAACTTATAGTAGGAAATGTGTATATTTAGTTATATTTTAAATGATAACCCATAAGGTATCATTCTTCTTAGGAGTCTTTGGTAGTCCGATGGAAAATTCCATAGGTTTATCATCCAATTTAAACATAGGAATAATATGATTTTCATGAATCCAATGGGATATATTCTCACAACATTGACTTTTTGGAAAACAATACCTATAGACACATAATCAATAATTTTCTCTTCATGTTATCTCACATAAAATGTTCCCTCAAATCCTAACACATCTTTCTTATACAAGGCTTTATAGTGAAATTTGAGCTGTGAGAGTCATTCAAAAATTATTTATTTATCTCAAGTATATATATAACACATAATCTACTGCAAAAAAAATTTCAGCATCTTTATAAATGAATTATACAAATTTCTAATCGTTCACATACTTAATTTTCTTCTAAAAAATATCATCATTAAAAGAACTTTTTATCTTTTCTAATAAATATGTTATCAAGGATATTTGAAAAAGAATTAATTTCAACGGTTATTAATATACATATATATATTCATGAACATAGGATCACACTTAATCCTAATTTGGGTTTGAACTCTATGATATTTCATAATCAGATCATTCGCTACTTTATTTTATTTCCTTAGGTGGTGGTTTATTGAGTAATCATAATCCTTTTGTTTCTTAAGCCATTGACTTTGTCTCATATTGACATCCGTATGTAAAAAGATGCATTTTTGGATTTTATGATCTGTTTATATCTCACATATTTCACCATAGAGATAATTTATACATATCATTAACCTAATTATTACATCTTCCAACTCACGATCAGGAGTTGGATTATTCCTTTCATAAGTCTTAAATTTATTTTAAGTGTATGAAATAACATTAACATTTTGTAATAGGACACAACTACATCCCTTCTTTGATTCATCACAATATATCACAAACACAAAACTCAGAATGGTAGATTAAAAATTGGATCATTGACCAACATCTTCTTCAGTTCATGAAAACATTCCTTGAATTTCTTTATCCTAATGAACTTGACCAATTTCTATTTAAGCTTGGTTAACATGATAGATAATCAGCTAAAATACTAAATCAATCAAAAATAGTAACATTCTGGACCAATGAAACTACATAAATTTGTTATGTTCATTGTTGTATACAATTGTATGACTGCCTTTGTCTTCATATGATCAACTTGGATTCCATATATAGCAACAATATATACAACAAAAGAAACATATTGAAGCCATAAATCACACTTAATAAATTTTCCAAATAATTAATTCCTTTTTAGAGTATTAATAGTGATCCACTAGTGATTCTCATGGACCACATAGCATTTATAATAAACCATTAAATCATCAATGAATACCGTAAAAAATCATCGAGATATTCATTTACTACTATGTTCATTAAATACATAAAAATAGATAGTTACTTAATCAATACAAATTGAATTAATGTAAACTCGTAATGTCCATAACTAATTCAAAATGTTCTATTTGTAATGTCTTACTTATTTACTATCAATTTATGATGTCTATAACAAATTTTAGTCTTTTAAAAAATTTGATCTATGTAATGTCAGTTTAATAAGTAATCAATGAATGTAATATGAAATGGTATCTTTAATATAGTAGAATAGAATTCCCTATAATCAAATTACATCATTATAGATCCATCATTCTATTTAATGTGGGGAACATGGGATCCCCAAGGTGAAACACTTGGGTGAATAAATCCCTTATCACACAACTCCTCTACTTTTTTATTCAACTCCACTAATTACAATGTTCATTCTATAGTGATTCATTGATATTGGTCTTACATCATGTATTAAATCAATAGAAAACTGAACTTCACAGTATGGTGTTTGTCTGTGTAATTCCTCATGAAATACCTCTATATATTACTATAAAATAGTTAAAACCTCAAATTGATTATTAACTTCCACATATATATATTTTCTTTCCTCTTATTCCCCAAGAATCTCATTTTAAATAGATACTAATAGTGGATTTATATATGAATCAAATAAGGAAGTTGGTTCTCTAAAGATAATCAATTCTAAATATTCAGCATGAATTATTATTTCCTTATCCCTGAAATAATTTTTTTACTCATATTTTTAAAGCTAGTCCATACCAAGGATTATATCAAATTCAACCACATTTATGATAATAAATTCCACAGATAAATAATGTTTAATTGTTATAATGGGGACTTTTGGGAACATCATTATTGTAGTGAGACTTCCACTATGATTTTTACTGAAAAATCACATCTTAATGTTCCAGATAGATATTTAATTTTATTCGAAAACATGGATGAAAAAAAGATGAAAATATCCATAATAAAATAAATCATTGGATAAATTTAAAGATATGATTAAAGTACCACCAAACATATCATTGGGTATTTCTACCACAGTAGTAGTGATCAAATATGATTGGATTTCTCCCCTTGGCTTATTTTATGGTAGATCTCCTTGATGATTGTGAATTTTTTTGTGTAATTCCTTACATCCCCATAGTTGAAAAACTGATTAATGGTTTTTATTTCTTAAATTTTCATTATTTATCTGAAAGAACCTTATCTTTGTACTGGTATAAAACTTATATCCATGTCAAGCATTTTCATGGATGATCATTTCTATAGTTTTCAAAATATTGAATCTCTTCATTCTATTATTCTTCTTTGTTTCATTTCCTTCTTTTGGTGCCCATTTCACCTCTTATTAACATGACTCCCCTTGTATATATAGGATCTTGGGAATTCACTCTCTATTTTTATGTCACATAAAACTATATCATCATATGATGTAAAAGTTCAAGAGACCAGTTCCATTTAGAGGCTTGTCTTAATCCCTTTAATTAAATACTAAATACTTAATTCTATGTTGAATATTTAATTCATATAATACCTATATATCATTTTAATGGTATCCCATTAGTTTGCAACACGTTTTTTTTCTTTTAGTTTAAGCTAATCAACTTTCTCTTTATTTCATTTTTTTCTCATTAGGGAAATACTTATCAATGAATTGATCCTTAAAAGACTTTTATTCCATGTGTTCTATTCCTTATTCCTATCTAGTATTATAGATCAATGACCACTATTGGTCAATATCACATTTGATACAATACCCTTAAACTATAACTATTTTCCTTTCATATCATCCCAATTCCATAAATAATTTCTCAAGAAACTTAATCAATTTCTCAGTTGTCATTGGAATAGTAGTTCCACCAAATGATGGGGGATTATATCACATGTAGTGATTCAAAAAAGGATAATCATGTTATAGAACAATATGTTTCTTTATTTGGGTAATGTTATTTATGATAACGTAATATATATTGCATAATATAGCCATGATCTACATAGTTTTAATACCAACTGTATTTTCATTGTGAGTATGGAATTATCCACAGTAGCCATGCATATTGACACCCTTATTTCCTCAAAGAAAAACATATAAACAATATAATATAATATATTATCTCATAAAATTATAAATTATAAATTATAATGTATAATTCTTAATATGGTGTAACACATAACCTAAATTAAAATTTTGTGCATTATTAAAATGAAAATCATAAAATCGATTTCTTTGGGGATGTATTTATTTATTAATCATTCATAATGGTTTGTAAATGACAAGATAATTTTCATAAGTATATATCCCAAGAGTTTCAAACTATGCGTGCAGCAAGCCCAATTATTGCATACTAGGTAATGTTTGAGTCAGGATCGGCATACCTATTACAGTGTTATTACCTTAAGTACATCTATGCCAGAACCATGTCTACTTATATTATCCTAGAAGGGATGCATTTATATGAAAACCACATCACCCCTACCTTACTAAAATTGAATGATTTTATCCTATAATTATACTTATCCTTAATTTATGTCATAGTGTTATATTCCCTAATATATATTTTACTAAATCTATTTCCCATGCTTTCTACTAAACATCCTCAAATATCAACTGTAATGACCCCAAATCCAGCAACCCGGATCTGATGTATACATTTTTAAATTGGCACTAGATAAAAGAGATCACGTCCCAATGATGAAATAATTTAGTATTCTTGAATAACTTGTTACATACATGATACCCATTTTAAATTGGGAATATAAAAATGAATCAAAATACATAACAAAAGAAACTAATGTGAATCATAAAAACTCATTTACGGATTTCTTATTCATGATTTTGGGAAAGGAAACCAAATAAGGGTAATATCAAATGTCTAGTAAAGGTTACATACAATGAAATCTCTCATGATTTAATAAATCATATTCCATATAGGAAGGTAAATAACTAAAAACAAATTCCATCTAATGAATAACTTGAGCATGAGATAGGGATAAATCAATATTTCAATAGAACCAATTGAACACCCATTCTATTTAATCAATAAAACGAGAATGAGATGCATCCAGAGATAATATTATTGATAAAATATCATTGATAATTTTAATAAACTAAATATAAATAAAGAAAATTATTAATCATTGGACATCGTGATCTTAGGCATCATGATACCTATACTATCAAGAACATTCACAAAAAATTAAAATATTGGTAAAAAACCATCTAATTTGGCCAACTATTTTTTCTCATAAGACCTATTGACACATTTAGTGCATGTATATAACCAAAACCCACCCTTAAATACATTTCCAAATCATTTCTTATATATTAAAACATTTATTTAATTCATGAATCACTACTAACAAATATTATACTATCAATTTAAAATTTTTGGTATAGGCCCCCAAAACCATTGGTATATCCTATACCAATAGTTTGGATGTTTCTCTGCTACAATTATATTGGTATAGTTTTATAACAATGGTTCAAGAAAAAAATTTATATGTAATGTAAAAAATAAATAGATATCTAAGGTTTTAACCTAGAACCTCTTGCTTATATATCAATGATATTACTACTAAGCTTTAATTATCTTTGTGAATATAAATTGAATATGTATATATATATATATAATTTATATTTTTATATATTTACTAATATTTAAAAAAATAATTTATAAAAAATTATGCATTATACCAAAGGTTTTTAGAACCATTGTTATAAGGACCAAGATATTTGGGACATATACCAATAGTTTTCCAAAAATGTTGGTATAGGTTTTGTATAATGAACTGATACCAATAGTTATTTTATAAAAATTGGTATAGAGGGAGCCTATACCCACAGTTTTGGAAAACCCATGGCTATTGGGTCTGTATGAGGCCATCCATGCTAGCGTGTTTTCCAAAATCATGGGTATTGGGTTTGTGTGAGGAACCCATGCCCACAATTTTGAAAAAATTGTGGGTATATAGTTTGAAAAAGGTAACCATACCCATAATGTTTTCAAAACCATGAGTATAGTTCCATTGTTATATAATAAAGTATGAGTATTGAATCAATATTCATTACCATCCAATATCTATTTTGAGTACAAGATACAGATTTATCAATATTTCACTAGTTAATCAAATAAATATCAAACTGAACACCAAATTTAAATAAGGTATATGGATTAATTAATAATTATATATACCATAAAGGAATATGTATATTAAATATAAATTTAATTCCTTATAAAAAATGATCATAATAAAGTGACTATTTTAATAGAAAGTAAACAATAATAAAAGAAAGTGAAATTGCACAATGATTTTTACCTCTTTGGAAACTTTTAAATTATAACACCTTGAAGAATAAACATGAAATGAAACATTAATCACCATGAATAAATGTTTTTCCTTGTTAAATACATCATATTGTCAGTATAAAAACCATATAAAATTAGGTAGGTTTATATTAACAAATATGTCTCAAATAAATGTATATTAAGACAAAATTCCCTACCTCATGTTGTTCTTCTGTTTAATAGGGTTTAATCTTTTGTAAAATGGTTTTTATAATTTTATTAATTTATACCCAAATCAAAATCATATTTATAATATCATATATGATCTTTTTATAACTTGTTACAACCTATTTGACAATAATATATCATTATTTTCATTATTTTAGTTGTTAATTGCCTTGTTTTCTCTTGTATTTTTTATCATGAAAATTCCAGTTCTTGTTCAAATGGTATAAATAAATCATATATAGAATTATAATGATGTTATACATATCATATTTACTCATTATATACATTATTAGAACAATTATTTAATGTTGTTAATGGAAAATGAGTCGCATCGCTTCATGGAGATGGTAGGTCGTACATACGTACGGTTGACGATATCATTCTCTAAAAGGGTTAAAGGGTAAGATATGTTATCATATAATAATTTTAAATAATTTATATCATTTCGAATAGATCACATATAATCACTAAATTTATCTTCATTCCCTTCCATGCATAGCGTAAGTGATAAATGTATAGCGTAATTTATATCATTTCCAATATATCACATATAATAATTAAATTTATCTTAATTCCAATATCACATATAATCAATAAAATTATGCATGTAGGCAAGAAGAAATATCGGGTTTCCAATAGGAAAATTCCCATAAGAATTAAAGGTTTCTATTTCAAAATTCAATATAAAATTCATTACTCTAAGATAAATTTTATTTATTATTATATATATTAACTAATTTTACATTAAATATAATTTAAAATATAATTTATTTTTGTAAATAATTTAATGAAAATTTCATTTTTCAAAGAAAATCAATAATTTTTCCCTATTCATCGAAAAATGAAACTTTTCAGAAAAATGGAAAAAAAAGTATAAGGTAATTTTGATATGATTTTTTAGAAAATTAACGTTATTTTATAAAATAAATTTTCTAAAAGTATCCAAAATTAATTTTATCATATGTTCACAAGAATATAAGAAACCAATTTCTTTGAAAAAAATACATTTTTGCAAAAAAACATTCATTCAATTTTAATTTATTCTTTTTTTATTTATAATAAATAGATAACCAATGAGAATGTTGGTCGTCAAAGCATTTTTTTCATTTTCAAAATCTTGTTTATGGGTTTCCCATACCTGTACAAACAATCCCCAAAAATCAAGATTAAGACATTCAAATTCAAACCGAACCACTTTATATCAAACGCCAAGCGCCACACCTCGAGACTTGATCCCACCATCACACGTCTCTATCACTGCATCGCCATCACTATAGGTCAAATGACATCACTGCATTACTGTCAATGTTCAACATCAATAAATTCAGGTCACCGGTGAGACCATCGGAAGCGTCGTCCCCATACACAGTATCAGGCATCAGTAACAAACAAGAATCAGCTTAAATGCCTAGAAAACAAACAAAAACTACCAGCGTAGAAGCAGCAATATCCCTTCAAATGCCCGGCCGCCGGAACCAAAATCGAAGAACCCCACCACCACCATGAGACCTCCTCCAACATCACAGCCATGCCAGAAAACCAAATAGGAAATCATACCATAGAATGCGAAGCCAAACCATCATCACCCAGGGCTAGGAGGCCCAACCCCGTGTCGAGGTAGCATCACCGGTGATGAGAACTGGGCTGATTTGACAAAAATCCGCCACTCTGACCTTGGATCTGGAAAAATCTGAACCGCGGAAGAATCATCGCTGAATTCCAAATTGTGCCCACCAATAGAATCGGAAGAGGCCATCAAGAGGTACGAGAAAAACCAATGATGACAGCACCACAAAAGCACCTTCCAAGATCCAACCTCAATTCATCATACGGGTTCACCAACGTCACAAAGACCGGTGATCGCTAAACTAAGAGAGAAAAGAGAAAGAAAATGAACAGAGGGAAGGGGGAGGCGTTACCAAAGCCGCATTCACGAGCCTACCCCCTCTGAGTTGAGGCAGAAGAGAAACTCTAGAACACGAGAGTGGAGAGGACACCACCTCTTAGAGGCCCCCTAAACATCGATAACCAATGAGAATGTGAAAAGTATATATTTTTGATAATTCAGTTATTCTTATTTATACCTTCTAATTTAATTATTATTTTATTGTAGTCATTTTTAAATAATATTTTAGTAGAGTATCATGTCTCATTTAAACCCAGTGTTTCAAGAATTATAAGCTATCAAAGAGATTGAGTTTATTTCAAAGAAAATAAATTGTAAATTATAAAGGTTTCATATAATCCCCATCCAAAATAGATAAATTTTATCATATATTGTTTCTAATTCAAAAATTTCTATTGTTTCTCACATCTATTATAACTCATAAGGGTATAGATACTTGAGTTTATTACACCCTTAGCATGATTGAAATGCTTCTAGAATGGGCCCCTCCAAAAGGAGTATGGGTTAGGAAAATTATTACCTCAAGAATGATCTCATTTTTATGATTCAAAAATAGATGTGGAAATGGAAGTACCTTTGTTTTATCCATACATGATCCTCTATTTCTTCATTTTTCATGATGAGGACATCCATACTACATGATATTAAACTACATGGATTTGTCCTTGTCACATGACCTTAGATGGTAAGGTGTGTCCCATTAAGTGGAAACGAACTATGTTGGTTATTATTCCTTTCATGAGGATATGTATGAATCCCCCAGCATAAGATCAATTCAAATATAATAAACTCTCATTACATCCTTTTATAGATGAAAAAACTGTCGATCCTAGATACATTGAATTTATATTCAAAGCATTATAATTTAATTAACCAACAATATGGAAACTAGATAATGATCTCTGGAGAAATTTATATTTTTGTATAGTTTTGATCCATTTTCAAAATATTAATATACAAATGCATGATAGGAGTTAGTTATGATTCACAAATACATCAAAAATCTATAAGAGTGTCCCATAATATGCATTAAATCCCCCCAAAAGGTGACATTATCCCGACCTCCCAACCTCTCAACCAATGCACCTTCTAAAGCATCGCCAATAAAAACCCTAGTAACCACCTACCTTATTAAATCTAGTCCAAAATGAAATTTATTTTCACTTATGTGGGTTTATTTGTGTTTTTTTTATTCCACCAGAAACATCTCATTAGAAACCAAATGAATCAAAAAAGGTAAACATAAAATTAGTCTTTAAACTGTACCAAGACTTTCATAATCAAACATTGATTCATTTTTTTAATTGTTTTACATAAATAAAAATAGTAAACTTGATATAAATATTTTTATAAGACAAAATAAGTAAGAAAATAAAAAACTTGTGTTATCCCTTTTATCATGATAGATAATGAACAAAGAATTATCATATTTATGATCTTACGCTAATAGAATTTTTCTGGTAGTGAAGACATGGAATACTAGGGATCTATTTAATCGATGAAATGAATCACAAGTTTCATAATCTCAAGATAAGTTATTAGGATATAATATTGGGAAATTATCAGTCTCAATGGCATGGAATGAATTATAACCCACCAAGTAGATTCAATGACATGTGGTCAACATCTTGGTCAGGGAGTACTAAATTAATGGTTCCACTACAACTTAGGAGGTAACATAGGAAGTCCTCCACATATTAAATCACATCAATAAACCCTAAAAGGATGGTTTTAACCAATAATATTGAACATATCATTATATATAACCATTTTGGATGCCTTACCTAAAACATGATAATTCTTATGTCCCATATATTTTGAAGACGGATATAAGAGAGTCCTCCAAGCTCCCAACTGTCCATAAGGAGGCACTTGAGAGTGATCCTATCAATAGTTTCTATAAACACCAAAGTTCTAAAACTATTATACCTTAATTAGTGGTTAAATAATCCATTCATGTGAGATGAACTGCATCAGAGAAGGAATAGGTTTATATTCTCATTCCCACTAAAACATATAGTTTGGATATCCTGAAAAATAGTAGAGGACCAATTAATATTTCATCCCCTACCATTAATAGTCATCAATATATAGAAGAAGGTAAAGAATAAATTAGGTGGGATCATATCCTCACCTCCTTTAAAGACATCTTCCAGCATATCATCGGGATGGATGAGTATAATAATATTCTTACTCAAACCACTAAAAACTGCCAATATATTTTCATAGCAATAGAAGAAATTATTTGATATATTCTAAACATAATCAAAAGTACATCACATATTATAATTTCCACCACAAGAGTATCACTTAAAAATATATTAGTATATATTCAAAATAAATTAAATATTCTTGGTCATATATAGAAGTTTGATCTGTATACTCTAATGAATAATTAGGAACATGACTGATCATATACTCTCATTCAAAATAAAGTCTATTATCATACTCAAAATATCACTTTAGGATAAGAATATATTCCAAATGTGATCATACATGAAATCCAGCATCATATTCTAATAGAAAATGAAATACACGGATTGATCCATATTACATCCCAACTAAAAAATCTCACATGTATATTATGGAATAAATAAAAAAGGATATATATATTCCCACTCACATTTTGAAACATATAAGCATATTATATACATAGAAATCGATGAATACAATTCAAATAGTCAAATATTTGACAGGATTTAGGAATATAGTTCTTCTCCAACCAATTATTGATTGCATCATCGCAACTTATAGGATATTTAGGAGATGGTGTGTATTTCACCTCCCAATTTAGTGGATCGTCCGAATATTCCAGTGAACAATGAATATTATGATCAGGTGAATATTCCCATTTTAACTAGGGTTTATTGACATATATCAATAGTATAATCAGGGATGACCCAAATCCCAAATGAATTTTGAGGAACTAGATGGCATATTTCAATAGTTTTACAATAATTTTTATAAAATCCCATGAAAAATAGATAGTGTGTTCATAGATGATATATAATTAAATAAAAGTCATATATCTATACTATTCATGTATTAAATCGACATACTCTAAAAGTGACATAGGTACCACCTAGAAAAACACTTAGTCAAAAGGTTTCTCTCTGGAAATGTGGTGTTTCAGCCACTCAATAAATATCATCTAAGGGGAAGTATCACTGAGTGAAATTTTTATCCCTAGGGAAATATAATATTCTTTTCCTTATCAATGATATCATTCTAGAGTATATTTATAATTTTCCAATATAGTCCCATGTATACTCCATATATTTATCAAAAGAATATTATATTCAACAAAAATATCTTCCCTATGAAAAGTAGAGATTGATTGGGAAAATCCCCCCTTATGATCATTTCTTATAACAGTAAGTACGTCGTACCCTTATCAAAGAATCTCCAACAAATCCTTCATGTTGTCTACCACTTGAAGATCCAAGAGTGATTATATATCATGTTTCTTCTAAAAAACATAATTCCCCACCCTAAGAAGTAGAATAAAGAACCATGTGAAGGAAGATATCTCTAGAAATGGAGAGGATATTATTGATATGTGGAAGGATTTGTCTAAAGGAAGTACTCCATTAATGAAAAATTTTATATTATAGAGGCCCTAATAAATAAATTCATATACTATCTTCATCTTATGATATCGATTACCATTAGATCTATCATTAGAAGACACCATCCTTATAAGGTGTGGGGTAACTATATCAAAATATTAAATAAAACATATCATTAAATGAAATTCATCACCATATCCTATATCCTTTTTATTATTATTTTGAAAACCCACTTTTTTATTTAGTGGGAACCTAAAACACCATTCACACAATGTATACACCAAAAAAATTGGATTCATCCTTCAAAATGTAACTTTCAAATTTAAATTTCAAACTGCAACCACATCACCTCCTCAGGACACATCCCACCTAGAGCTGCATACCTTTACATATATTGAACAAGCTATCATACTAGAATGGTGGCCAGGAATGACCCTTGGAATCCATCATCATTTAAAGCACAACCATCATCGGAAAACATATAATAGAATATCATAGAACATCCACGCATGTAACCTTGAAGAGAATCACCAGAAAGTCCCAACCGTTCCACTTTTCAACATCACAAAGAACCAACCAACCCATCAAAACTACACAAAAATAGAAACAAACCATTTTCAATGATGAAGCACAACCACACAAAAGATCACATAGAGAGATGAAGAAGAAAGCTCTGCGCTAGAGAACCATAAAGTTGACAACCACTCAAACAACACCTCCCAAATCTTCCTTATGAACCATCACACCAAACCAACTCAGACGAGATAATTTGACCTTGAATCCATGGTAGAGTTGAGCAGAATAAGGATATGATAGTGAGACACACTTTTTAGGAAGACCAAACCCAGAAGAAATACTATCAACATGAACATATCCAGAAAAACAAAACACTATTTTCAATGAGATAAAACACTAACACAAAATGAAGATGTATGCAATGAGGATGACATAATGCCAAACCAGAACCCAAAGATTTCAGAAGAACAAGGGAAATGGGCAAGGGGATCAATAGTGATCGATGACTGTGAACTGCCAGCACCACCCAAAACACCATGAGGAATTCCAAATAGGACTAAATATGGGGCATGGATGGAAGATCTGGTTGGTAGAGCAGTTTTGGTTTACATCGAACAAACATGGAGGAACCCTTGGTCGCCGAAGAAAAAAATAACATCCAAAATTTGTAACCTGAGGAGAAACCAAATAATGTATGGCAAAGAAGAAGCATAAGAAAAGGAATGTCGGGAAGAATGAAACAAAATCCAGAAGATTTTTCTCCATCGCTACGAAAGGTAACCTCTAAGAGGAAGAGAATAATAGTGCTTGAAGTAGCCCACCAAGAGAGAACATATCCATCACTTCAAACATGGACACATTATAAATGGTGTGATATTAAATTTTTTTAAAGAGAAATGAAAATATTTAACATGTTTTCCTTAACATTTTTTGGAATCTCAATCAAATAATCATATGTTACTCATATGATGTACTCATCTGAGGGTGGGTTCATTTTTTTAGAATCACAATTTTCTCCTCTACCATGCATGAAATGCTATCCCAGTATAACCTCATGTAATTTTATCACATCCAGATAAGTTTTAGGACTAGAAGGTGTATATTACAATTGGATATTTCATCAAAACCCTAATGTTCTCAAGGATATGAAGTGGTGAAATAAGTGGTAAATATCTATCAAGTGACTATTTCATTATGATTCTATGAAGTTCTAGAAAACATTCTATATGAAAAATTGAAATACCAGGCTACTAGGAAACCATCATTGGAAAGACTCACATACCCAATTTAAAACATCCATCTATAGGATTCCTATAGTAAGACATGAAAAATAAATAAAAAACCTGTAATTGTAGCTAAAGTATAAATCCAATAATTTTCCCAGCCCATATGGATGGGTGCATTTTCATCATTTTAATTACCATTACCACATGTGTAATTTCTAGAATCCCAATGATATGTTGATATAATAGTAGATAAATAAAGTAATATCCATCTATTAGGGATGGGGGATTATTACCCTCCAACCATTAAAATAGGTCAATCCTCTCATAAATAACATCAATTAAGAAAGATACATCCTAAAAATTCCTCACAATATGATATTTACTTTTTCCTTTGAGAGAACATTTTAGTAAGGATTGTGAGGGATTCCCTCTAACACAGCATCTATAAATCTCTACCTGAATAATTATTATGAAGAAATATTTAACCTCATAAGGGTCAAAGGGAAAAAAATCCCACGCATAAGTTAAATTGAAAATAATAAAAATTGTTTTATCTCAGCAGATATTTAAAAAGATATAAATTATTCTATGAGTCAGGAACATATGCTGCAAAGTTCCTAATTTCCCAACAGGATTTAATTAATGTCATCACTTCCAATCTAAAAGATAATTTAGCAACGGAAATCGATGAGAAGTAACATAATGAGGAATTACTAATGCAAATTGAGGCTCATGATATGGGTTTTCAAACTAAAAATAAATGGAAATCCCAAAAAATATTGTCCCAAGTGTTCAATTGCCACTCTCACAATAGAAATCAATGAAAAAAAAGGTAATTGGGTGGTTATATCCCAATAACTGAAAATAGATGTTGATACACCATCCATTGAGGAAAAAAAGTATGATATGATGAAAGGATATAATTATTAAAGAGAATTAATGATGAGATACTCAATGGAAACTTTCCCAATAACTATAATTTCTTAATAGAGGATAATATGTCCTCTATAATAGGTGAAATACTTTCCAAGAGGATTTAACCTATAATAAAGATTGATTCTTATCGCCCTATTGGTTCATAATCAAGAAAGATATTATATTCAAATTTACTGACTATACACTATAATTAGTACACCAAATTGGGACCATTGGTAGTGGAAGTTTTGTAAATTTATCTAAAACTGATAAAAACCATATTCCAACTACATGGCCATGAAGTTATAGCATTTTAGAATCCACCCATTATTCTCAATCATAAAACAATACAATCAAAACTCATTGATTTTCTTAAATATATCAATTATTAAATAAAATCTATAGAAGGGAAACATGTCTTTGTTTAATAAGAAAGGAGAACATATCGTTATTCGGTTAATGTGACATCCCCTCTACCCGATTTCGGATTTCTATCATTCTCATCCTTCAATTGGTGTTAGGGATATAATGTAACATATTACACACCATATTCACATTTTGACCCTAGGATGGTGATTTTTTAAAAAATAGGATGTGTCTAATAAAAGAATTATTATATAGACTCTAGAATTATTAGATTTTGTCAAGTATGTTTATTTTTAGGACAGGTCCAATGTAAACATAGAAGATATATGCTGAGAATTTATCTATCAATTTTGTTCCATATTGAGGATGATTATGGACCTTGACCTCTCAAACAAAAATAACACAAGAATGAGAGAGTTTTATATTTCATCTCCATGTGGAAGGTATCAACTTACTCCATAGATATTAATAATCTATAGTGGTAATTTCTAGAAATATGTATAAAACATTGCAAGTATGGACTGCATATACCCTGAATTCCATTAATTTAACTTGGTGGGTTAAACATATATGAATGAAAAGACTAGTATTAAGAGGGTTTCACACAACATGATAAAGTTAAATAATACAAAATATTGATAGTTAAAGGAAGAAATATTTATAAATAAGAAATTGTGACTATCACGCTCAATCTATTACCATGACCAAATCAAACCTTGAATCCCACTCAACATCATTTGACACCTAAATATGAATTAATACAAATCTGCCATCAAGAAGGGAAAAAATAATAGTTTCACCTGAGTTTGGAGAAAATTAATAACAAACATTGATACTTTTTAAAGGATCAAATTTTGGGATACTTCATCATCATGAAAAAAATAATTTTATCAACATCCCATAATCATAGAGGCCCAAATAAATCATCCTTCATGATTCTATGGAATACTGTTCATACTATAGTATGTTGGATTATAGTATACAGGACTACATAGTCTTGAGAGATATACTTTAGAAGATAGTTGATTTAAAGAAGGTAAAACATTGAAAGTCGACATCAAAAGAGGCTTACATCTCATATACCTCACCTTAAGAAGATATTTAATGGAATAAAGTCTCAATTAATCATGAATAAAAAGTTTATGATTTTGTGACTTTAAAAACAATAAATTGATCACATGTTATACTCAAGGTGAATCTAAATCATCCAATTGTGTTCCTAGTTCCAAATGTGACATCTAAATAATCTTATTTGGTATTATAGTGCTCTAACAGTCCAAAAATAAAAATAAATAGTTATAAAAGTGACCTTGAGTGATTCATAAATAGTTTCTAGATCTCCACGAATTCCTATAAAAATATTGGTAGTATATTCACCACCACAACCAATTGAACCCTAATAAGTGGAGGATTCAATATATAAGTTCGTTAGCATCATCCACTTGATGATCCTTTTTCCGGATGATGAATTTTTTTATGAACTAAAACTCTTCAAAGCAAGTTGGGGATGGTTAAAAATATGCCACAAAGTTCTAAGGTTTCAATGAATAAGAGGTTGGTAGGGATCCAAACATTTAGGATTGGTCCCCGTTAAAGATATATATACTATAGAGACATATTGAAATGAACCTTAGCAAGATTATTCAGAAAATCAATACACTCTAGAATTATAAAATTCCTAATCATATATCATTATATTAGAATACTAATTGATAGACACACCTATGACCAGTCATCGTCATCATAAAGTGGATAGGCTCATTCAACCTACCTCGTGAATAGTAAAAGCCATGAATGTTTGGTAGAAGTTTCCATCACATCATTCAATTTACTCTATGTACTAGAAAAAGATTCAAATTTATGAAAATAAATATAGTACCCAAGTCCAAAAATACAGTATCCTAAATTATATTTCTATCATGCTAGCCAACATCTCGATCAAATATTCCCTTTACCTTTCAGGAGATCTCTATAAGGTCTATATTTCTTCCCTTTCTAGTCCTTAAGAATTTGAAAATGAAATACCCATATATAATAACTATAATGAAGTTAGTAACTCATCCAAATTTAATATGATTATCTAATTCACTAAGAAATTCTGAGAGGATTTTATATATGGAAACATTAGACCCCCAATATTTGTCTACAAGACTCAAAAGAAATTGATGTATGTCGATCCTTCATATCTAGTGGTTCTATAATCAATCTTTACCCAGTTAGTACACTTTTATTATTAGGTATAGTTTAATGAATGTATCCGCTTATATGGTGACCATTTAGGGGTACAACAAAGATAGAAAAAAATCCCATTAAAAATATCAATTTGAATTCTCAATTAAAACATATTTCCTCTTAATTTTAATTCATAGTAATATGGAAAGATAAAAAAGTAATTATTCTCCTAGGAATACAATGGCACCATATGCGAGAAAATGTACTATATTAATATCACTAAATATTAAAATATGTATTTAATTATAAGTTCAATGTGTTTAAAAATGATACCCCTCCCTTAGATTCTTGTGATTCCTAATACAATGAAAAATCCTTCAATAAAATGTAGGGGAAACATGAAATGACGAATAATGTTATTCAACTCACTTCCCTTTATTTTTTAAACATCACCTCCTCTAATCCTTACAATGTTCTTTGTGATGAATTTATATTTCTCATCAAAAAAATTAATGTTTTGAACCAAGATTAAGATGGTTATCAATGTGTTGGAATTACTACCACTGTATTCTAGTTAATTATTGCACCACATACATTTGGTCAATCGAAATGGAAGTATGAATCCTAGGAGAAAGAAAATTTATTTGGTGGTGATATTTCTTGGACATATCTAAGGCCCCAAAGAGTTTAGTATAGTATTTCTTCCTAGAATAAGCACATTGATGATCATTCCATTGATGAAAATGATTTAATTCATCTATAATGCCATAGGGTACTATCTGTACTACCCCTAGATTTTTCAAATTTTTATTATTTATTTAATTTTTCCATTTTTATATTTTTCATTTCACCCACCTCATAAGAAAGTTTTTTTTTATATTAAAGAACTACGTTTGGATTGTGTTATATGCAACCACATGTTAATCATGAAAAACAAAAAATATAAAATTTAGATTTCACTACATAGAACACCAAAGTTATCATGCATTAAATGCAATAATGACTTTCCTTGATGGCTTGTGTAACATGCAAGACCATGTCTTACCAAACAATAATATATCATTAAAATGTAATTAATTAATATAATAAGATATAACATAGCTGTTAAATTAGAAGTTATGAATATTATTAATTAATTTATCAAAATATATTATTTATTGAAATATAATATAAATTCATAAATTACTAATTAACTATAAAATAATATGAAAGCATCTTGAATATAAATGGAAATATTCATATTTTTATGGTCACAAAAATATTTTACCCTAATAACATAATTTAATTACAATTAGTGAGAAATATTATTTTAATTGTTTTTAAATAAGTTGGGGCCGAATCCTCATTTATTATTACATCAAAGAAAAGTCCTCTTTAACTGGGTAGAGGGAGACCCATTACATAGCCCGAAGGCCCGATGGGCATTTCGGCCATTACAAAGCTCGTAGGTCCAATTTTTTAACCCAAAGCTCATTCTTTGAATAGTACTGCTACAGTACCCACACTATTACAGTACAACACTGTACCTACGACTACTATAGTACCCTACCTCCGCTATAGTGACCTGCCACCACTGTAGTGCCCGCTGTTGCTACAGTGCCGCCATTGCTACAGTACACTACATTGCTGCTACAATACCCTGTGCCCAATGGGTTTTGAACCCCGTTTTTCATTTATTATTAAGGGGTGCTTACCACTAAGCCAAACCCCACTAGATTTTGTATAAATAAGGTACGAATATACCATATTTTATGCTTAAAACCCAATAGTTTTATTATGGCATTTTTACCGCCAATTAATAGCAATCCTATTTTAAATCCAATTTTTTTAAAAAATTTATATTAAATATTTTAAAATAAACTTAATATTTTAAATTGTAACATAAGAATTATTAAAGAGAAATTTTTTTGGATTTTTATGTGAATTTTTATTTTTTAATGATTAGTGAAAAATACCAAATTTATTTCAAAACTGTTATTTCGTAGAATTTATTTATAAGGTTAAATAATATTTTAAATTTTTTTTAAAGTTTAATTAGATAAAAATTATATCAATAAATATAATTTATTTCATTTTGATCAATTTCACTTTGAAATTGGGATTAAAAACTTAGAAATATTTTGAAGGTTTTTACTTTAAAAACCCGCATTATTGACTTGGCTGTGGGATGAATTTAAAATTACTTTTGGAAAAATTTGTGATTGGAATTTGGAAAAATGGATTTAATATTAATATTCATAATTATTTATAATTTCTAATATTATCAAAATATTTTCTTAACAAAATTATTAAAAAAATTAGTTAAAATTAATTACATCAATTAAGGTAAAATGAGGCGTAACTAAGGTATAAACCTTAAATTTAAGACACAAAAAAACCAATAATATTTTCCAAAATCCATTTTATGGCCATATTTAGACCCTATACTTATTTTTATCTTCAGTTTTCAATTATTTGGTCTACTTTCAATAAGAAAAATGTTGGTGGGGCTTCCCTTTTCCAAAATATTACAAGTTTGCCAATCCTTATTTTAAAAGGCCTCCTCTCCTCCCACTTCCTCAAACTTCTCAAGACATTTTTTCAAAACCAAAATATCTCCAAAAATCCTTCCCTTACTCTTTTAATTCTCCCTTTGTTTATAAATCCTTTCAAGGAATCCCTTTGGTAAAAACCAAAAGGAGTTACCCAGCTAATAGGTAATACCCTCTCTCAAACTCCTTTGTTTTCTTTGTCTACTCCATCAAATATTATTATTACACATATATAACAAAACCAGTATCCTAAATAAACTTTTATTATTTCATTCTAATTTTTTTGACGAAAACTTACACACACTTCCATCTAATGGGTAACAAACATACTGTTTACGTGTACTATGAACTACCACCTCGTTAAAGGATGAGTGTTCATTTTTCATTTACCAGCTCCCATGGTGGATATTATGATGGGAACTTAGTTTAAATATGTTATATATTATATTTATTTTGTATTTGATGTAATTAAAATCTTTTATAACACGTGTATTTATACTTTCCATTTTGTGTTAATATGATAATTTCATTTAATATGATAAATATATGTATTTATAGCACAAGTCTTTATACATTCCATTTTTTGTTATACTTTCTAAATTTTTATTAAGATTCCATTTATATATGTTATATATAATATTTATTATTTATTTAAGCTTCTTTAACTATTTTATAACACATGTCTTTATACATTCCATTTTATGTATTTATTATGTATTTAATCTTATGTAATTATTTTATAACACATGCCTCTATACTTTCCATTTTGTGTCAATATGAAAATTTTGTTTGTGTAAGTGTGGAATACCGCCCCTCAAAGTGATGTGATTCTTTCAAACAATACATATAATGTATTAATGATGGGCTTATTGAATAAATATGATATATATGATATAATAAATCTACAGTAATATTGATATATATACATACATATATATATATATACATATATATACATATATTTATATACATATATACATATATATATATACATATATACATATATATATATATTACTTTTTTCATTCAACATGACAACTAAATGGAAATAGCATCCATGCATACGTACGGCATACCATCTCATTGAATGGTGTATTCCATTTTATACTTATATATTAAAATGGTTATTATAAAAACATATTGAATATAAATTTTATTTAAATATTGTTTTACATTATGGAAATCATGATATAAGTATAAGGACCAAATACATAACAAATTAAGACACATGAGAAAAACAAAGCTGATATTACCTAAAATGATACCTTAACATATAATTGTTAAAAAGTAGGTAATATAAATCTGTAATCAACCCATATATTGTATTAGAAGTTATAATATATTTCTTGGATAGATTTATAATAAATTTATAATTATTATACAAGAAGTTTTGATTGAGTATGATGAGAGTCAAAACACAGGGTAAGGGAATTCCATCTTATTCTTTATTTCCATGAGGTTCATGACTTCTTCACCACTCAATTATTTTGTGTGGTGTATATAATACATATGAATATATTTTATTTCTCTTATACTTCAACATATTTTTATTTAAATAACCATTTCATGATATTTCGATCATGGGGTTTAAGTTTCAATAGATACCAAATTTGTAAATTAAATTTGTCTCAATTTCACTTCTTTGAGACACAGGACATCTTTTACACCTATATTATTATATAAGGTGTATAAAATTCATTTAAAATGTTATATAGTTAATCTAATTCTTTTAATTATATTTTAGGCTCCATGTAATTTCATTTTCTTACATTGTGCGTATTATTCAAAGTTATCATGCGGTAAGTGTTGATTCAAATAATCCCACTATTTATCACAATTTTTTATGAATATGTATTCATTAATTAAATCATATGATCCATCACTAAAAAAACTAATGAAATTTATTATCCTATTATTATTATTAATGTCTTCATGTATTATTAAAATTTTGTCCACTTTTTGGTACCTAAGATAATTAAAAAAAATATTTTTTGAAAATATAACCTTACCTCTCTCTTTAGTAAGAAATATGTCTTCCCTCAAAATCTTGCATTCCAAAAAGGTCATTGAATAATGTTATACTAATATCCAATGATCAGTTAAATAAAATTTTACCCTTTTTTCTTTTAAAAATTATTTCAATGGAATACTCATGTCGCTTTCTGAATGTGGCATTTTTCCACCCCTTTTACCATGAAAAAGTAGTGTTCGATCTTACCTCATACGACATGTACATATTTACCCACCATAAATTATTTAAAGTTTAGTTTTCATTTTTAATAAGATAATTTTTTTGAAATTTGTTTAAAAGTTAATTTCAAAGAAACCTTTTTTAAACATTTATCAAGCTTTTATTATAAGTTTTTATGGATTCTAAAGTTTTTCATGATCCTCTAAAAAATTGTAATGGAAAAAAGGACTTAAAAATGTTTACAATGATTAATTTATTAGTTTAATCATTTATTTTGATGAGAATGTTTCTAAAGGGAATTATGTTTTAAGAATAATTTTCCAAAGGACAAAGGATAAATTTTTTATGAAGTCTTTTTAAAATATCTTTCAAATTTATTTCCCATATAAGATGACATCTATTCATGTTACGCATCCCTTTTTGGGGTTATAATTCATTTTTTCAATTCATATAATTTCTCTGAATGGTTTATATTCTAGTTCATGATATTTATGAAATCTGTTTCACTTTAAAGGGTTATGTACTTATGTAACCCGCTTCTTTTCATGGGCTATAATTTGATGAAATGATTATAGAACATATTTTTTTTCAACATGTTAATGTATTATTTCTGGTTTATGACACCGATTTCATTTCATGGGTTATGATATGATTATTTTTGATTTTATTGAACATGTATGTAATATTTCATTATGATATGGGTGAGACATATATCTCTATCAAATGCATTCGTTAATGATTTATATCTCATGAGATACACTAAGAATGTATTCGGAGTGAACGTTGACTACTAAGATGGCCATGAGAGTAAACCAAGACAATGAAGATGAAATGAGGACTGAACTCATGATACTAAGATGTACTTTGGAGTAAACCATGACTACCAATGTTGTATGGGGAGTGAACCCATACAACTAATATGGTCTTGTTAGTGATGACTTTTATACTATATAAATCATAATATATGCTTATGTGTCTTATAAAATTCCTTTTTTTTCCTATGTTATGATTCTATGGGTTATGTTATTTATTTTCTTATGATTCTCATATAATTAATTTCTAATATTTATGTCATGATTCAAGTTTTTTATCTTTGATATAGATGGTATGATATTTTGTTTTCTTGATCATGTTCTCATACCCTTATACTCATGATTATTCTTACATGTATCCCTTATTTACCCTTACTGGGAATCTGAGCTCAACCCTTTTTATGTTTCCTTTCCCATTCTATAAATATATGTATTATATTTTAAGTTTATAAGAAGGGTTCTAGTGAAGAAGAAACTCAGATTGAAGGTTTTTATAACCTTTGATAAAAAATATGAGAAACCTTTTGTGAGATCCCTAGGTATATTTCTTAGGATATTTCTTGTGATGTTTATAATGATAAATATAATTATGAGTTAGTATTAAGTAAAATGTCTTGGAATTTTGGTAAAGGATAGACTGAGTGGTTTCCTAGAAATAAAGCCTTGTCTAGATACTACAAGTGGATGTGGAACTGGCACTAATGTACATAGGGGTAAAAACTCTGACAAGAAGTTCCTGGTCTGACTTAGGGTAATATCGTATATGAATATGGCCTTGCTCTACACCTAGTTTGACATCCTTGAGGGATATGATTTCAATATTCCCAATATCTTCAATAATCATCATGTAGTATTTACATATAATTTTGTTATTAATAACCTTGGATAAACCTAAGGAGTGGTATGTAATGTGTCATGATTTAGAAATTATTTATGTAATTATTTTTATGACTATGGGGTTTTCTGCTATGATAATTAATGCTCACACTATGCTACTAGTTTTAGAAAATAGAGGGGATTGGAAGGAACTATATTAACGTTGAATGTGATGGATGATGTGATGATGATAAGTCAAGTGATCACTAGAGTGAAATATGTTTCTATCAGGTGTAATCAATTTTCATAGAACACAATTGAACGTGTACCTTAAACAGCTCTCATATTCACTAAGGAAAAACATGAAGAAGTGTACTGTGAGTTTGGGTAATGGAGATTATAGAGGAAAAAAGATTTTGATTCCATTTTTTCAAGAATGTTGAAAGAATCACATTAGTGAATGTCATATAGAAACATGGAGATACTTTGACTGTGTAAAATAAGGGAACAAAGCAAGTGACTGCAAGGGAAAAATAAAGTGTTCTATTAATGAAACCGATTGGAATATTGGCCTCCATAAGGCATCAATGAAGGTTAAGTTATTATGTTTTTAATAAATGGTCATTATACAACTCAATATTCTAAGAGGAGATATCTTGAAGAGAATTAGCAAGATGGTGAATGTAATGGTTAAATTTTGGATGATTACGATAATACTGATGAAATATGAAATTAAAGAGGTATTTTCTAATAGGATGAGGTAACAATGTTAATTTAATAAGGAAAAAGTGGAATAACACAAGTTTTTATACTTTTGGATTAAGGAATTATGTTCTTTTAAAGGTGAAATATATAAGTATTTTCTTTTTTATGTATTTCACTAATGATATACAAGAATAATTTTAATGGATTTGATGGATTATAAAATAAATTTAATAGTAATGTGATGTCCCTAGAAAATACATGTTTAAGGGATAGATAACTGTTAATTTATTCCATATGTTACAATAAGGTTGTTTTGATAAAGATATGTTGGATATAAGTAAATTGTACCATACTAATTACTTTGTTACTAATTAAATACTTATAGAAAAGCAGTTTATTATATCATGGATAAGGTTTACAACTAATTGGTTTTATGGAATATATATAGTAATATATGGGATAAAGAATAATTTATGTTTTCTATATGTATTTACTGTTATTTAGGTTATTACCATGTTTCAAGAGAATATATGAGGATGTTATTCACATATTTGGAATGTGACAATGAATATCTACTTTGTGACATATGGGGGAATCAATGTTAAAACTATTTTATGACTTAATTTCTAATGTTTTGGATTTTCATATTTTAGAAGGGTTATAAGGTTAACCATTCATGAAATGATTAAGTTAATATTAATATGAAGTATTTATGATCTGAGTTTTTATTGAAAACCTTATTTAAAATTATATTTATTTATTAACCATTTTTCAAGGATTTCCATCTTATTTATTTGAAAATTATATTAATGCAGCTTTAGAAAAGGACATCATGCATGTCAGTGATAACCAATAAAGTCTGAAAAGGCTGCGATTCTTGAACCCATGACCTATGTATGATAATAGTTTCATACATAACATTAAACTACATGATGTCCAAGTTAATTTGTAATTATTTTGGTTGAATAATTATTAATGATTAACCCGTAGAG
This sequence comes from Viscum album, assembly GCA_963277665.1. Lineage (NCBI taxonomy): Eukaryota > Viridiplantae > Streptophyta > Magnoliopsida > Santalales > Viscaceae > Viscum > Viscum album. The sequence goes on along the minus strand of OY728163.1, from coordinate 515,821,969 downwards.
TAACTTTTTTTGTTTATAGATTAGTGTGTAAATGATATCGATTTTGAAGAATATTTAGAGAAAAATAGTTATACATTTCATTTTTTTAGTGGGCCTTAAGATCTGCTAAATGTGTATTTTATAACTTCAAGTATCAATTTTAATATCTATAAATCTATTTTTTTTAATGTAGTACATGAATTATAAATAGATAAAATCACAACTAAAGAATGAATTATTTTATAGAAATATATCCAGTAAGTATATTTCCTTATATTATTGATCAATAAAATAATTTCTCAATATTTATATGTTGATAAAAAGAAAAAAAATCATGATACCGTAATTTTGTTGAACCTAGGGACTTTTAAATCAACAAACAGTTATGACATTAAGGCACTCAACTTTTCTTTGATCTTTCACTTGTTTGTGATTGATCCCCTCAAACACTCCCTATAAATATTTACGTTTTCCCTCCATATCCAATATTCACTCCCAACCTATGTTATATTATGTGGAAACCTAGTTAAATGTTACTTTTGGTAACAGTTATGGTTCCAACTCTCCCTTTTTAAGGAAAGTTTTATTATCCATTTTTTTGATGTGGGTTTCTATGAATGAACCTTCAAAGTATTAAAACATTGATAACCCAGAAGGATTTTGGGGTATAAATTATTTTTATGGGGGTAGAATGTAACACCCCAATATTTTGATAATTATTTCTTTTCGGGTTAATTGAACTTTTTTATAATTTTCATTTCACGCAACACTGAGTATAGATAATTTTATATTAAAGGACATTGTTTGGATTGTGTTATATGAAACAAAAAGTTAATAATGAACAACATGCATCATAAACATTATCATGATCTACATGGAACATTTATATTATCTTATGTTAAATGAAACAATGAATTTTCTTTATCGCTTCCGTAACATGAAAGACCGAGTTTTATCGAAAAATAGTATATCATTAAAATGATATTAATTGATATATTAAGATATAAAATAGATTTTAAATTAGTGGTTATGAATAGTATTAAAAAATTTATAGAAATATATATTTTTAAAACAATATAATATGATTTTATAGGAAACCAATTAATTAGAAATTAATATAAAAACTGATTGAATATAAAGAGAGATATAGTAATTTTTATGGTCACAAAGTTGTTTTACCATAATAAATTAAATTAATTATAATTGGAGAGTGATATTAATGTAATATATATGTTATATATTCAATTAAATAATTTTTATATTCATCCATTATATTTTATACACATATGATAAGAACAAACCTAATTATTTTCTTAAAGCAAATATTTTTATTAAGGTATTTTTACCTCCATTTAATGGAGAACCAGTTTCAAATAAAAATATTTGAACTTTTATATATTAAATATCTCAAAATAAACATAATATTTTAAATATTAATATAATAATTACATTATGTAAATTTTTTATATTTTTTGTGAAGTTTTATTTTTATTGAATAGTGAAAAAATGAAATTTTAGTTCAAAACTACTTTTTCATCTAATTTATTTTTAAGGTTAAATTTTATTTTAAATTGAATTAAAATATTAATTATATATTATTTTAATAATTTAATATAATTTTGGCCATTTAGATAAATTTTATTTTTAAATTGGGTATAAAAATATAGTAAACGTTTTAATGTTTTTATTTTAAAAACCCACATTATCGACATGACTGCAGGATTAATTTAAAATTAATTTTTTTCACTTATGTGATGGGAATTTGGAAGAATGGATTAAATATTTGGAATAATAATAATTTATAATGTCTTATAATTTCATATTAGTTTAATGAACAAAGAGATTATTGAATTTAATTAAAATTAATTACATTAATTGAGGTAAAATTTAGCTTAAATAAGGATTAAACCAAAACATTAAGAGAAAAAACGAAATATAAACATTTATGAATTCCATTGTATGGACATATATAGATTATATACTCTATTTTATATACATTAGAAAATTATTGGGTCCACCTAAACTAAAAATAACATGGTTGGTGTTTCCTTTTTCAAAAATATTACAAGATTGATACTCCTCCTCCATTATAAAATGAATCATATCCATCCACTTCCTCACATCTATCAAGACACATTGGCTTGAAAAAAATCACCAAAAATATCTCCCTAAAATTCCTCCATTCCTACTTAATACTCCCTTTGGGATGAAAGCCCAATAAGGAATCCCTTTGGTGAAAACTAAAAGGAGTTACCCTGTTAAGAGGTAACACCCTCCCTCAAACTCCATTATTTTATATTCCTTAACCACTACATAAAATATTCATATTACATGAGTTTATAACAAAAACATTATCCTTAATATACTAGGATATTTTTATTATATGTTTGCGACCTACCCTAACACACACTTTCATCCAATGGGTAACAAACATACTGGTTATATGTATAGAAAACTATCACATCACTGAACAATGATTGTTCATTCTTCCTATACCACCTCACATGGTGAAAATTATTATGGAAACTATGTTTATATATTTTATATATTATATTTATTATGTCTTTGATCTTCTATAGAAATTTTATAATGCATGTCTTTATACTTTTCATTTTGTGTGAATATAATAATTTTGTTTTAGAAATTATGGATTACTGACCCCTCAAAGTGATGTGATTCATTCATACAATACATGGAATGTGTTAATTATGGATTCATGTATTATTACTATTTTTTACTCTTTGTTACTTATTATAATTAATAAAATGGTTTTAATAAAATATTACCTTACCTCTCTCTTTGGTTGGAAATATATGTTCCTTCAAACCGGTTCTATCCAAAAAGTGATTCCAAGAATATTATACTAATATCCAATGATCAATAAAATAAATTTTTACATTTTTTTATTTTAAATTTTTCTTAAAGTAATAATCTTGTCTCTTTCTAAATGAGGAATTTTTATAACCTTTTTACCGTGCAAAAATAACGTTAATTCATACCTTATATTTCTTGTAAATATTTACCCATCATCAATTCACTGAAGCCTTATTTTCATGTTTAAAAGGATAATTATTAATAATTTTTTTAAAAAGTAGTTTTTAATGAAATGGTTTTCAAATATTTTTCAGCCTTATTTTATATGTTTTCAAGGAAGAATAGTTTTCAAATTGTTTTCAAGCTCCTCTAAAATTTTTCAAAGAAAAAATGATTTCAAAATGTTTTCAATGCTTCTTTTATAAGTTTTCAGTTTTATTTTTATGAACTTTTTTTAAAAATGTTTCATGTATGAAGAAGAATTTTTCAAAGGAGAACAGATAAATTTATTAGGAATTGTTTTTTTAAATATCTGTTAATATTATTTCCCACCTAAGATTAAATCTGTTGGTGTTGCTCATTGATTTCTGGGGAAATTATTCATTATTTTTATTCAAATTATTTCTCTCAATGTTTTCTGTTTTTTGTCCTGATATTTTAGAATTATTTTTACCTTTTGAGGGTTATATATTGATGAAACCCACTTCTTTTCCCGGGCTATTCTTTGATGAAAAGATTATGAAACCTATTTGTTTTTCCACAGGTCACAATTTGATTTCATGTTTATGACACTCAATTCATTTCATGGGTTATGATATGATTATTTATGATTTTTTGGAACATGTATGTATAATTTCGTTATATGATAGTTGTGACATAGATATACCTCCAATGAATTGGGTAAATATTTATATCTCATGAGATGGACTAAGATGGTCTTGGGTGTGAACCTTGACTACTAAGATAGACATGGGAGTGAACCATTACTACCAAGATGGAATAAAGAGTGAACTCATGCTACAAAGATGGACATGGTAGTGAACCATGACTACGAAGATGGTATGGGGAGTGAACCCATACTACTAAGATGGTATTGGAAGTGATGTCTGGGATACTATGGAAATCTTATTATATGCTTATGTGTCTGCCAAAATTCCATGTTTTATACCTATGTTATCATTTCATGGATTATGTTATTTATTTCCTAATGATTCATGTCTTATGAACTGCAAATAATTATTACATGATTTATTTTTCTTGATATTTTATATATATGGTACAATCTTCTATTTTCTTGATCATGTTCCTTTACCATTATGATAATGATTATCTTTAAATGTCTCCCTTATTTACCCTAATTAAGAATCTAATATCACCCCTTTTATGATTCATATACCACTTTATGATGATATTTATTATGTTTGATGTGTCTATGAAGGGTGATAATCAAGAAGAACCTAGTGGGAGATAAAGTAGCTCATTTATAAATCAGTGTTTATGTTTCCATGTTTCTAATGGAACTAGACTAATATAGTCTTTAGAGTCATATTTTTATATTATTTTAAGTATTCCGAAAATGTGATGAAATTTGTATGTACATTAAGACTCGGTTGTTATATTATCTATTTTTTAATACTAATGAGTGGATTATATATAAATATATTTGTCCCCACATTCTCTTTTGGACCCCAAAAGGATAATTCATGTTGTTCCATTAATAAAAATTCTCATACATTATCTCGAGTCCATAAGAAAAGATTCATTCTCTACTCCTATTTTGGATAATGCTATTAATTATCATACCTATAATATCTCATTAGTATACAATATTGATGTGAATAATAAATAGAGAGGAGTTAGGATAATAATAATATCATAGAGATTCCACTTTGGTATTTGATTCAGGTTTACCAACTAATATTAATGAGATCATATAGGTGAATCTCAATAATGAGACTGATGAGAGGACCTTATTGATTAGTGATTCCATATCCCACAAGGATATATAATAATATGTCACCTTATTAAATGTCATTAGGATATTTTTATAATGAATTATATTGAAATTTCAGATTTGGTCTCTAAGGCATTCATCCATCAATTACGCTTACTAGATAAGCACGGTGGTTTCAAAAAAACTAGCATAATGTTTACATCTATCCCTTTCCTAAAAGGTGGAAGTTGAAGTGGATAACATTATCAATGATACGTTCACTTGGGAATTGTATTACCTAAAATGGATCACTAACACTATTCTAATTAAATAAAATAATAGGAAAATATATGTATATGTTGAATTTAGATATTTCAACTAGCACTTCCAGAAATATGACTTATAGACACAATAACTAAATTGATGATTGATGTGAAAAATTGATTCCAATAACATTATTTTAGGAATAGTAAATATGGTTAAAATAAAATACAAGTCAGATGAGTTTAACGTCATAGCTTTTAGACCACCCCAATGAGGTTGTAATTATCAGGTAATACCATTTGTATTAAATAATTTTGATTCCATGTATTTAGGTTCCTTGAATCATATCTTTAATAAATTATTAGGTAAAATAGTTGAATGTTATATAGAATATATTTTTTTAAGTTATTTCAATTTTAGGATAATCTTATTGATCTTGAGACTGTTCTCAATAAGATTTGGAAATACTATTTGAAAATGAACATGTTGAACTGTATATTCTATATAACATCATGAATGTTTCTAGGATTTTTATTAGACCATTGTGGTATCAATGTTTATATTGAAAAGATAATGGAATCCTAAAAATTCCAACACTTTGATATCTCACAAAATTGAGAGAAATATATGGAAAACTAGCTTATATTAGCTGTTTTATCACCAATCTCCGTAGAAAATGTTTTCCCATCACATTACTGACAAAGAAAGGAGTAACCTTCTATTGGAATGAAGCATTGATAGGATCCTCTTAATATATATTGAATTAAAAGATATCTTCATTGTCATATATGTATTTAATGCAATATATTATGGAGATCATAAATTAGATTCCAATATCTATGATCAAATAAGGATACATGGATATCTTAGTCAAATGATGACCCAATGTATCATGTAATTCACATGACTCTTCCACACCTACCAGATACACATCAATTTCATCAATCATCTCCCAGAACTATTTTACACTATAAATCATTTTTGTACCTTTTCCATCTATGGAATGGAATTCAAGGGGCCATATACCCTAGATACAACCAAATAGTGTACATATATCCACACTTCCATTAATTTCTTCTCTAAAATTTCCAAAGTTATACCCTAAAGATTTCCAATTCATGTTTTTTCATTATCTTTGTAACGATTAATATTATTACAATATTTGTTGTCCCTCACACAAAACTGAGATATAATAACAACAAAAAATATGTTGTTGAGTTTAAAATGATTTATCATTAATACAATATCCAATCCAATCATTCATCTCAAAATTTTGTTGTATAAAATGGAAATATAGAATATTTTTTCAAGCCTTTTTCTAATATCCTATAGAAATTTGTGGACAAGAATAAAAAATTCTTACAAAAAATTCAATTACATACCTTGTGGGAATATCGTATAACATTCCATACTTCCACACAAGGGATCCATACTCATATGTGTACATAAAAAGGTATTCTTTCCTAATGATCTTTATGTACTATTTATACTTATCTCCATTTTCAATCAGCTAACTAAATATGAGTAATCTCAATGTCAATTTGATGGATTTTGGCATCTTAATTAGAAAAGTTGGTTCACACAACAAAACCTTATGTTTCATTAAAATCATGGTTCGTGAGCATTTAGAGATATTGTTCAGCTATGTTCCTTTTTATAAGTAGAATTGGTATTTTCTCTCAGAACCCAGATAATATTTGGGGAAATCCCTCGAATATAAAACGTAATTGGGAAATACCATAAATTTTATAAATATTCTACTCCAATTAGGTATTACTCTCTTATTACCATGGATATTGATCATACTATACCACCCATTGATGCAAGGTTTCTCAAAAAATACTTTATCATGATCTTCATTTCATTTTAGAAGTATGAGTTTTATGACATAAAACTTCATAACACCATCATTCTCATTTAATATCATTAAAATACATTTTCAAACTCATATCTATATGAAGTTAATCTTCTTAGACATGTTAACCTCACTGTATGTCAATAAACTATATAATCTAATTCCTCATTGTATGATGTCAAACTAAATAACCCTACCACCCTCACTATATGATGTTAAACTATATGACCCTAATCCTAGATGGAATATGGAAAATTTCAGGAAAATTTATTTATGGAACAACGTTAATCAATGTAATGAATTTTGTTATTATAGAATATTAAACTGTATGGACTAGTCCTCACATATGACCTTAAAGTATGTCACTTAAATTACATGGGAATTGATATTTATTTAAATGGGATTATTTGGTTTCCTCTATGAGGTTCAATCAAAATATAAATGGTCATGTGTATCAGTAATTATTGGGCCATATCTTTGATGAAACAATGCCTCGCATAGAATAATACTTTCTATACTGGTACCATCCAATTTCCTTTATTATTCCATATTCATTACTAAACTACATCCTGATTAGAGGGATATATTCCTAGTAGAAAACCCAACTCCTTAACTCATATGGGGATATCCATTGTCATACAAACCCATACTTGGGGGGCCATTTCCTCATAAAGATTAATCCAAAAGGTCCATGCATGCTTAATACCTACACCATCCATTTCTAAAGACCTTATACCTATGAAAAGGTATAATTCTCCAAATCCCCAACAAAATGATGTAAAACTATATAAATTATTTATTCATGGCTAGTACTCTAGTGATACATGAGTAATATTTTGATCTCTCATTATATCTCACATTGAGCACAGTTTATGTGGGATTAGTGGTCCAAGTTGAATTCATTAATTTTGATGAATGAACTATACAATGTCTGAATCAAGTAAATTAAGTGGTCCACCATACATAACACTAAACTATTTAGAGTGGCCTATCTCACTTGGTATGTTACCCTTTAAACCCAAATGATATGTGTAAGGATTCCTATTATATGAATGTTCCCTATCTAGGAAAAAAGTTTTCCTCAAATCTATGTTAGAGTCAAATCTACCTCACGAGTTTTCTCTTATGGAATGGTGAATGACTTGGTTCCTAATACTATGGGATAAATAGTGACATTAGGATCCCCTTTCATAATCCTAAACACAAATTGTTTCAAGAAAACCATTCTTATCCATGAATGATCCAGTTCTAAGTAGATTATTTTGAAATAGAATTCTTCATCCATAGCCACACCCTAAGTAGTTTCATAATCACAACTATATGTTTCTGAATTCACAATAATATGGGATAAATAGTGAAATTTGGATCTCTTTACTAAACCCATCCAAGGTTCCAAAAATATAAATTTACCCAATCTTCTTCATACTGAGGCCAGCCAATGACATTATTTTTCTCTCAATATGCATGTAATAATATGGAACATAGATCTTTTCCCCTGTATATGGGATTATTTTTTGTAGAAGATGTCTCATTAGAGAAAAATGTGACTTGGTTATAATGAATCTAATCAAATGAAGGAATTATAACTACTTATTTTCATATCAGTCATTACATTAGGATGTTAAATTAAAAATATTAATAATAATGATATTTAGCCTGATTATTTTCAAATAAATACCTATCTTGTTGTTTACACTATGTATTATAGACCCATTTATAGATTATTCATTCTTAATCACTCCTCTTTGAAGAACCATAACACAGTTGACATGGTGAGATCAAGTAGAAAATGATCTCAAACCATTATTAATAACCCTTCATCCCTAAACCATACATTTCTTCTTGAATGATTAGAATTCCCAAAACCCTTTTATTTCTATCATAAACAATCTTCCCAAAAATTCATTTTTTTTGTTATGCATACATGTCTCAATTTTTATGTGCATATATTCCCTCTGCTAGAATGTCAAAAAAAAAGTATCTCATACTTGGGGTAATTTCCTCTAATATTTGTAATCTTGGATGGCATAAATATGGGATCTATATTCTTAATATGGTCAGTATTCATCCCTTGTGTACTTGTCCCAACTCATCACTCCTTATCCAGAAACTTCAAGTCATAATTTTCTTCACTGTCTTTCCTTAGTCAATAAGAGTTGGGGAGTTCTTGACCTTTGGCCTTCATCTAGTTTGTTATTTTCTATTTTTCCCCCTTATATGTTGGTCAAAGTTACATGACCTAAAAAACCATCCATGTTGGTCAAAATTAAAATACTATAAAAACATGTGGAAGAGACACAAAAACTGTTGGAATTATAACCTAATAAAGGAAACCTGACAAAAGTTAATTTCTATGCCCTCTAAACCTCCCACTTTAAGGTCCTAGTAAAAACTTATATAACAAATAAAAAAGTCACAAAGCTTGTGGTACATATCACATGGTGTTAGAAAGAGCTGGGATATTCTCACTAGATCCCATGTGGTAGAAAAAATTTAGAGTAATGACATATCATATTTTATTAGCCCAATAATTATTTTAGTACATCATGAAGTATGTTTTATGGAACATAAATACTCATTGAATACATATTTTTCTCTATAAAACACTTTATTCATTAAGTGTTTTAATACCCACAAACTTTTTAAGGACTCTTGTAATGATTCTCACCTATAAAGAATATATTTTTGGGGATATGATTTCACAGAACAATTTGGATTTTCATATATTTCCTCATAATGGAATATAGACAAGAAGAATCTCATCCTGAGTTAATGGTCCAATAAAATATATATACCTTGATAAAATCATGGTGGAACATGTCATCCAAATATAGGTTTCATACGTTCCTTATATAACTCTCCCTTATCATAATCCTTGATTTTATCTGCTTGGGTTGTGATTTATGCATTCCATGACCTAGTTATTCATAGTATATTTTATATTATTGTTGTTAATACTTCAAGAATTATACCCATTTTTGAATAAAGTATATTAAATATCATTATTGATCCTTTTATTTCCCAAATTTAAAGACATTTAACCACCAAAAAACAAAAAACTCTCTAGGTGGAACCCCCAAGGGTGGCTAGTGGAAAATTCATGACTTCTCTCTCTAGTCATGCATCTTATATCATCAAAGAATGTTTAAACACTTGAAATTAAAACAAAAAAACATATTAGTTTGAAAAAACTGTAAAAGGGGCATCTAAACAATATCCACATATCATGCTTCTAGGCCTCCCATTCCCAGGGTCTAGGAAATAAATAGGTTATACAAATAAAAGACACCAAGCTTATGGGGTCAAAATTATGACCTCAATAGAATTTATTTTTTTATCAATGGATCCCTTTTCCAAGAAATTTATTTCAAAATTTATTCATTTTTTAACACTAGCATATCATTCTAGAGGGTATATGAACAATGTGTAAAAAAACTTTATGTTTATCCCAATTATTCCTTTTAGAGCTTCACTGGTTATTGTGAACTGGTAAATTGAATAAATGTGAAGATAAGGAATTTACAAATTCATGAAGAAATAAATTATTTTCATTCATAAAAATAAAATAAAAGAGGAGGTTCCACATGTTAGAGTCTCTCCCTTTAATAATGGTCCACTAAAGTATGTTGTCAACATAAGATTTAATTTATTAGATAAATTTTAAAGCTTCATCGACATTTTCCTAATTATGATCCATCTATTTAGCCCAATTATCTTTAGGGATATTATGATTTTTTTACCATAGTGGAAAGAAAAAATTTATATCGAAGGTTTACTTCTTCAAAAACTAGTACAGTTATATTTTTCTCTCCATGAAATCTTCCACCTCTTGTTTAATACAGATCACTATAAGGGCTTCTTCATAAATTTGATGTTGATGTTATCTTTTTTCTCTTAGGCATAATAAGACTAAATGAAATTGGACGAACTAGTAATATTTACTTAATGAGAAGTAATTATGATCATTGGTTATTAACTCTTCATTGAGTGGTACTCTTTTTGAAAAAATATAATACATGATAATCAAATTCAGTATATACTAATGGTTTGAAAATGCTACGGGGATTGTGTAATTGTGAGGATAGGTCCTCTAGGGGAGTCTGTAAGACTAATCTACATATGTTCAACCAAACAATGAGGTGAGGGAAATTAAATCAACTTGATCATTAGGTTCTAATTCATAGACAAACAAAGAGGGGGTGGTATTTGGATATTTATTCAATCAATAAGGGACTGAGCTCATAAACCCTTAAAATAATTAATCATGTTTCAACTGAAATCCCTGTAAACGTTTCCAACTAATGTGTCGAAATTATAATATCTAAAATTTTAGGATTATGGACTGGGTTTCAAAGATTTTCCTCTTTTTATATGGGTGATTCACCCACTTATGTGGTTGAGAAACCAATTTCCCCAGTTTTAGGAAAAGGTCCATAAGGAACCCTAGATCTATGAACACCAATGTTTTATCTATAAAGATTTATAAATTAAAATTCATTAAAGATATGAATATTTATAATGATAATGAATACAAAAGACTCATGATTCACTGACTCTCCTGTATAGATAATGTGAACACATCAAGATTAGTGGATGAGTAGGTTTTCGCATCTTTGGTGCCCATTTTTCATTCAAAATCCTTTAATGGGTAGAAGAGAAAACAAATCATCTGAATTGGATTCAAATTATAATTCTCCCTAAAATTAAATAATTATTTTTTATTTTTTTTCCAAAGACTCTATGAACACCCCTTTTGAATGAAAAGAACCATTTTATCATATATATTGGGCAATGTTTTACTCAAAGCCCAAGTGGAATCTTTATCAGGTAACATATTGGTCTTAATAATGGTCAGTGTGGCCATGAATGAACATTCTATATGTTTACAAGTCATTATATCCACAAAATTCCCCTATGTAAGACATGGAAATATAATCTTTTAGGAAGTTAAATCCCTATACTCCGCTACATCCACAATATCACCCACATTCTTTAGGTTTGTAGGAGGAGTGGATGATATTGTTGGATGATTAATCATACCTAAACTCCATGTAATCCTACTCATCATAGGATCCATGGGCACCATTCATATGGTTGTATAAGTTATCATATTTCAAATACTTGACACCCTCCGACTCATGGTACTCGACCAACAAATGTATAAATCAACTATTCAATATGATGACCTAGTAACAATAAAATAGGGATTTAGAAAAGTATCATACTCAACATACATTACTATGTATTAATATATTGTTATCCTTTTTTCTTTCCTCTATCTCATAGTCTTCCTTGATAAATATTCAATGGAAATAATGGTCGGTGGCGGTAAAGGTGTAAACTCCCCCTTCATGATCTATAACCACGACCCATGTATACACTTTATCGCTAAGGGAACCTTCTCCCATGACTCTTTTATCAAATGGGTAATCAAATCAAAGGTTCATTCCCACCCATAATTATTTTAGGGAAGAAATAAATGAACTAAAAATTATATCCTCCTATAATAATTTTAGAAGGATGAAAATATTACTAATAGTGAAAATCAAGATAAAAATGGACATTTGTGTCACCTTTTCCAAAAAATCAATAATATCATTTCTTAAATTTTTAATTTGTCTCACTCAATCATTGATATAAATTTCACCAATGAATTAGTATATCAAGGTGATTAACCTTTTAGGTTACACCTAAAAATGTTGAGTTTGTCTTGGAAATATATATATTCAGGAGAAAGTTCATGCTTGAACCCCGAATGACAGATCACCTCTTCATGGATTATCTTCCTAAATTCTATGGAAGATAAACACGTTCTCAATAATCACATTACCTTTAAGCATCCACAGAATCCTTCATAGTAGGGATAAATAACAACATAGGTTCCACCCTTATTGAAGGGATGGGATCAAAAATTCATATTTTCTTATATCTCATCCTTCTTGTTTTATTCTTCCTTCAAAGAAACTGTTTACCAATCCTTTATGAGCCTATTGTATCCTTAAGTTCTCCTTCACCTCTAAATACTAAATAATTTTTATCTTTTGTCACTAATTCATCCAATTTTGTACTCAAGAATGAGAGGATTTTTTATAAGTATATATAATCTATTCTCATAAACAGTGTCCAATTGGGGTTATCACATGGATACATATCTCTTCTCTCTTCATCATTAACCAAAACTGATGTGTTGTCTTCAGATATCATTCAATAAAGAATCTAAAAGGGGTAAAGGGAATTTCTTATAGAAATATCTCATTTGACTCTCAAATCTATAAGGAGTATACCATTCATAGTAAACACCTCCATCTATTTTAGTGGCTGAGATTACTTCTCATATGAGTATGAGATATGAACATGATTTGAGACTTATAGGGAAGTTATCAGAGATAATACCGATTGGGATCCATATAGTGTGTATACATACTAGTCAAAGTGATTGATTTTGTTATTTATTTCTCAATCCATTAAAGATATCGTTTAAACCGTACTAATACTATATAAATATGTATTGAATTAAATTCCAAGAATCTCTTTAATGTTTCTGTAATCATATCCTTCCATATGAGCTTCCATATATCCCCTTAAGACTTAGAAAGGGCTAAAAAGACATAATGGGGTATTTCACTTGTTTATGTTATTTTCCCCAAGTTGGTTTTATTGAAATTTTTTTCAATATTTTTATATGTGTTTTTAGAATAAGATATTTAGAGAAGGTCAAGAGAAGAGTTATTGATTAGTTTAGAGTTGAATCATTATGTCAGGAAATGCATTCAATATCTTAAATGTAAAAAATATCATGAAGATATTCATGATTCTGGTTGAGTTTCTCAAACATGGTAGATTATTAAGACCTTATTTTTTCATACTGATGGTATAATGCTGGTAACTAGAAAAAAATGATCAAATAAAGGGATTCTTGAAAGTATAGTAGAACGATTCTACCCATCACATTTTTAAAGAATAATGTTTTAAATTAGAATGTTACAGTCAAAAGAAATAAAAAAGTCTAAGTTATAACATACAATAGTTTTTTACATTATGGAGGAAATATATGAAGATAATCAAATGAATAGTTTTGAAGTATAAAAAAATTGAATATATTCATTAGATATCATTTACAAAATTTTTAAGTTATAATGTATTGATGTTGAAAACGGTACATAGTTGAAATATATAAATTCTATACAAATTTTTAGATAGAAAATTGAATATTTTTTCAATATTATATGATAGATAGAACCCATTTAGATAACCAAATGTATTAATATATTAATAATCATAGGATGGAAATATTTGAAATTGAATCTGAGAGACTCCTAAATGATCCATGATACAATGAAATTCAAATTTTATTGGATAGAGAATTGTGGAGTCCATTGGACACTGTTTTGTCATAAAGGTGGATCCTAAAAACAGTGTAATAGATATATAATATATTTTTCAGTCCGTCATACAATGTAAGTTAAATGTGTACATGAAATAATCCATCGGATAGAGGAGTTCATAAAAATACATGTCAAATAGATCTTCCTTTATGATTCTACACTGGATGGAGGTTTTTCTAACATTAAAAATCATTATAAATTCATTAATATTGATGATGTTGAGTAGCTCTTTCAGTTATTATAAATCTAACCAATATTTGAAGTGTGTTCGACGAGATACTTGACACTAATATTTAATTAAGATTCATATGAATAATTTTGACTTCAATGATTCAGAACCATTGATGGTAACCAAAACAAGTTTTAGTAAAGTGGGAAATTCAAATAGGTTCTCACAATACTTAATTTATCTATGGAGGAATTATGAATATATAATGGGTTGTAGAACACTCTGAGTTATTGTTGATTATTTCATCAAATATCTTAAGTTCTGATGTTTTTATGAGAAAGAACAGTGAGAGTTTCAAACTAAGATTCTACTTGAATTAATAGAAGGAGCATCAAACCAAGTTTATATAGAATGACGAGAATCTGACCGACCATCACCAAATAGAGTAAATTGGGTAGAAAAAATGAATATAAGATTATAATACAATAGTTAAATTTATAGAGTATAACATGTTTAGGAGAATCGTTACATTGTATACCATATGGAGTGCTACCAGATAAAGGTTTTCTAAGTTATATTTCTAGATAATGCTAAATAAAGTTGATATTTGAGTATATCTTGGTATTATATGATTAGGAAAAAGTTCCACGGTCGTTATAACCTTCAAATATATACTTAATATCATGATTATGTTATACACATTTGAAGTTGATCCAAAATTATTGTGGATGAAGACTATTTTAAGAAGAATATATTTCTACAGTGGGTTGACAAAGAAGAATGAAGAGCTTATAGCTATGGTGTATAACTAGTTTTTGAAAATGATTTTGGATGGGGGGATCTAGTCATGATGTAAGTGGATAAAAAGGATTGTTGGTGGTATAACTAACTATAATAGAATATTCAATTATTGGGGTGTACAATTAGGTTTGATAGGTGGAACAATTATTAGGGTGAAGAAACTATTCCAACCTATGATTTTGTTATCCAAAAATATATTAGTAATGATTCCATATTTGTGGGATAACCAAAATTTAAAGTAGTTCTTTGTAAAAAATCATGTATATATTATGTTTTGGTCTCTCTCTTTATATTTAATGTATACTAGGTGAGGTTGAGAGAAATATTTGAGTTAATAAAAAATCTAATATGTTTTAGAGTTTTATTTCTATGAATTTTTTATAAAAACAATAGATCGCTAATTCACTCCTTCCTCTGCCACTAATCTCACACTAATCTTTCAAATATAAGTTATATCAATGAATTTTCTTCCTCCAAAAGATCCAACTATCAACTAAGGAGGGAGAATATAAATTTAGTGAATAGCAAGGGTGTTATTATATTCAATGCCAATAACTATCATTGTTTGAGTAATATGATGATAACCTTCTTTTTATCTCTTGTACTATAAGTTATAGATATTAAAATAGATGGATTTCATCCCATTAATTATATTTTTATGATATCTATTGATAATAAAAACTTTTAAGTTGATGGTAAATCCAAAAATTATATTTTGATGGATCTCTTTGATAATTTTTAGAGAATGATTATGGGGTTTCCAATTTCTAAATAGATGTGGGATAAGTTGATAATTAGTTATGAGGGAAACTTCAAAGTAAATTAAGTTATGTTTGAAATTTGGAGAAGAAAATTTAAAGATATCAAGATAAGTGATGATGAATACATTGATTAATACTTTACAAGAGTCAATGACATAGTTAAAAATATAAGTTTTTTTATAAGATAAATGATTCAATAATTGTTAAGAAAGTGATGAGAAACTTTCTAGATGAGTTTGATTATATGGATTCAACTTTGGATGTCTGAGACGATCTATATATGTATGAACCTATAAATATTATCATATCATATGAAATGAGGAAGGAAACCATATCTAAGAAAATTTATAGAAGAAATATATTTTGAAGAATTATTAAAATGTAATTTTAGAGGTAAATAAATAGAAGGAGAACAGTTATATAGATACTGAAGAGGATAGAGAGAAATTTAACAAAATCATTTATCTTATTATTAAAATACATGAATGGTTAAATTAGAAAGGAAAATATAAATAATAACATATGTGTTAGTATTTAAATTAATGTGGATATTTTGTAGGAGAATTTTTTAAGAGGAATATTTATAATTGTGAGTTATAATAAAATGTAGTATAATTTATTGAGTAGAAGAGAGAAAGATGATTCATCATAATGAAATTAATTTGATGTTGAGGTCAAATTCATATCTTCTGTGAAGTGGGGAAGATTATTATCAATTAGTGATGATAAGGAGAAAAATATACAATAAATTTAATAGAATATAAATTTTATTGGAAGCATCTCTTGAAAATTCACACAACTCAAAAATGAGAAGAAATGACTAAACAAAAAATATAAGGATTTAAATTTTTCGAATAATAAGATGTAAATATGGAGGTATGTATCTTTAATGAGACTAGAGAATAAAAAATTATAGTGTATGATACAAAAAAGAAAAGAAAATATTATAAATAAAATATAATCAAATAAGATAATCTCAATAAGGAAGAAAAAACAAGTGTTTATAAATTTAAAAAATAGATTGATGTCAGACATATTTTAGAAGATAGTAAAATATTTTGATTAAAGATTTGTGGATAAGTAGAAACAATCTTTAGAGAAACAATCAATGATACTTATATTTTAATTTTAGTTAAAGAAGATAAAATAATACATTACCAATTTATTTGTGCTTAAATGTGAATATTATCATGTTGGTGAAAATAAGGGTCCATATAGGTAGGATGATTCATTTCCCAAACAATCTCAATATACATATGAATTTACTAATAACAATAGTCCAAAAGATAATATTGAATCATATAGGACCAAGAAGATTATTGGGAAATCATATTCTTCAATATAAGAGTGGAATAAATCAATATTGTTTCCCTTGAACAAAGAGACCCACAATTTGTAAGGATGAAACAAATATAATCATCAGAGAAATACTACTATAAATATGAAATATTATGGTTCATAAGTCATTTATGGGGTAATGGAGTGCTTTGAAAAAAAACATACTCATTCTAGTATAATATATATCCACCAAGAAAAATTTATGAATCAAGAGGGATCTCTGATAAGAATATGATAAAAATATTCATGAAATAAGAATGAGGAAGAAAATAAAGTTCGGAATTTGAAGAATTATAATGTTTCAAATGAGGCATCAAATAATATTAAGGTAGATGATAAATGAAATAAAAAGTTCTTAGTTATTTATCCAAATTAAATAAGAATATAAATATGGATAAAGGGAAAAATATTTCTTTGGAAAAGTGAAAGTACATTCTTCATAAGATGAGAATAAAGTTGAAAATGAAATATCAATAAATGGTGGTTTGAATATTTTTAAGAAATGTGAGAGATAAGAGAAAGATGGTCATGGTAAAAAATATTGTATGATTATATTACCATAATAATGTAATGGCCCATAATTAAATTAAATTTTATTTTAAAATTAAATGGAATATTTCCATACCAGGCTCTGAGACGAAATGTAATTATGAGGCCTGTAGTGGCTAGAATGGACTTTTAACCTTTTTTAAATGTTTATTAAATACTCATGTGGGTTGGTTTTTCTATCATTTAAAATGGTGCCTAGATCAAATCTCTATGGGCACTGTTGAACTTATAGCATCAAGATTCATCTAGATAGGGCCTAACATTGCATGGCGTTGTCCAATAGTTGAAGTTAGTTTTTGGCTATAAATAAAATAATTGAGTAACAATTATTTTATTTTCAAATACTTATAACTCCAAAATAGTAACTTGGATTGGAAATTTGAGGGTACTATTGAGCTTGTGAGGTAATTTTTCTCTTAGGAGGAGCATAACCTCAACTTGTGTGGGTCAAGGGTGGACGATTGTTTTTGAATGTTTTTTAAGAAAACTAACACGGTGTGCATGCATGGTTTTGTAATATACTAATCGGATGCCCAGTTTGAAAATTTGATGGCACTGTTGCATCTAGAACGGTGACATTAAAAAATAATGGAGTTCACCTCAAGCATCGTAGGTCGACCATAAAAGTTAATTTTAAGAATTTTCAAGGAAAGTTAAAATAAAATGAACATGATGTTTTATTTTATTTTGATTTCTAAAATTGTTTTGGAGAAATATCATTGTAACACAGTGAAACTAATAACATTGTTTCATTAATGAAATAATTTAATGATAGTGCAATGAAATCACAATAGAAATACATTTCCACCTTTTACTTTTTGAATGGGGGGTGTGTCATTGGCTTGTTAGGAGAAAACTTGAAAACCTCTAGAGGATCATTGTTGACGAATGAAAAATGAAGAACAGTGATCTCTAATGACCTTGAGCATTCCTTCTCCTCTTACTTAGATTACCTCCTCCATGACAGACTATAGTATTGGATTTAATCAAGTGGTGACAAATCGACGAACTCCGGTGGAAAAAGGATCGATTTGGTGACACAACATCAATAAATTTCTTCAAAATATCAAACTCAAGGTATGCGTTGTTATTTATTCCTGTTATTTTCCAATTATTTGTTTTAAATGATGACCGTGGATCACCCCACGAATAGGTTGAATAGTGGATAATTTTATCTTGTGGGATATATTTATATTATCTTTATCAGTGGGGAATTGATCCATTCTTTTTATAATTATATTTTATTTTTTATGTTTAATCCTTTTAGTGGGAGTGGATCAACATCGTGATGAACAATGATGAAGGTTCGTTCCTCACTTCGGTTGATGTGTATTTTTTCTCCTCTTTTACTTGGAATTCTTCACATTCTTCATGGGTTCAAAAACAGTCAGTTTTTGCACAACAGTTCTTGTAAAAAATGATATGACATCTAGGATCTAGAATGCATATGCTAAGATAGAGGTGCAACGACAATGATGATGAACGGATCGAGGTGGTGTAGGAGTTACTATTGATCGAACTCTTTCCAGTGGAAGGGATCAAGACAGATATTTTAGACCCAGACATGAAGAAAACGACCTGAGGGATTTGTGACACCCTCTGGATGAAATAATGGACCATAAGAGCATTTTCGGTGGTCCACTAAATTTGTTTTAGCGCACCGATGGTTGCAGGGAAGAGCACGTTCTGGACGGTGGGGTGGCGCACCACGATGGCGGTGGAAACGGTAGCTACGTAAGAAATCCACCCACATGGATGAGCTATCTATCTGGATGTAGCGTGACTTGAATCCATGGAATGTCATAGGATCATACCTGAAACCATGTCCGTGTGAGTGGACTTGTTGACCAATAGGAGGTGTCGGCTGGTGCTACCGGGTTCGAGACGGACGAGGCTCTTTCGTATCTGGGCTAGAGGATACATCCCATTCAAAGGTGGGTTGGGCTAGTTCTAGTATACCATTCCCTCACCAAGAATTCCAGGTCAAACTTGGGTCGGGTCGGGTCAGTCTGACCGAGTCAGACTGGACCCAAACCCAACTGGACCTCATTTTGCTAAAACACATGTAATATTCAAACAGAGTGTCCATATGACTATCCGTCTGCAGATTTTGGACCATTAAGACAAGGCAGTCCTTTTGAGATAATCTAAGTGTGTATTTGAGGATTTTGGAGGAAGACCTATTTATTTTAAGAGTGTTCCATCTTGATACAAGAAGTCTTTGAGCTGAGTCGGGGTAGTTCTCTTGAAGAGATGCTAAGACTGTTACTCCCTTGACGACTCAAGGTTCAAGTACAAATTATCCATTTACGTAGGTATATATGGGACTCCCCAAATCATGGGTGTTGGTTTGTTTCTTTTAGGTAGTTTCATTTGGGGTTTTACTACCCCGAAAGACTAGGGCATGGGTTCTCAAAGATGTTTGTGAAGGAAGAGTAGATACTTCCCTGTGGGACTAGGGAGATAGTTCTCTAACTCTTTAGTCATTAATCCCCTTACATTTCGGGGGGTAGGTCCTCCTTATTAGTTGATCTAGAAGAGTTAGTACTTCTATATGAAGACAGTGAGTGGGATTCTATATTATGGTCAGTACACGCTTAACGTACTAGGGTGTGGGTCCCCCATAGCGAATAAACTGGCAGATTTGGTACTCCTCTATACCAAGGTGTGGGTTATCAATTCACAAAGTTGTACTCCCATGTAGGGTGGGGTTAGGGTCCTTTATATATGAATTATTACTCCCATATCACAATAGGTTATAGGTCTTTCATAATTAGTACTCCTCTATATGAACTACGGCGTGAGTCCTTTCTTATGGAGTACTAATCCCTCATCTCCGAGTAGTGATGAGGAGTGGGTCCTCCATAAGATTTGGAGATCCCTCAAATATATGAAATATATTCAAGGAGAAGTCCCCTCTAATTGAAGAGATCAATACCTGATTATGGGAAAGTTCTCCCTCAACGAGACTGATGTGTGGGCCACTCCTTACAGGAGTGGCTGGGGTATCACAGGATAGTCTGGAGTAGTGCACCCTCAAATTTACGCAGTGGAGAGGGGTAGGCCTATTCACATGGGTTTCCTTAGTCTTGTGTTGGGCTCAAGACTATGATGAGTAGACCTCTAGTGTCATGCCCTAGAGTTGTACCTAGTAGAATGTCCCTCATTGAGTGTATCTCTTGGATGGGTGCCACTAGAGATGGCTGGGATCGTGGAGTGTGATCTGTTGGTTTGTGTGTTTTGAGTTGAACCTTTGGTGAGAATATTGATTCTATATATGAGATTGGGACCTTATGTTTCTTAGTGGTAGATACAAGTATATCTAGATGTTCATGGTGTATATATGGTCATATACCTATGTAAAGATGATAGTACTTTTCATTGTGGTTTTTCTCTTGTGATTTATCTTTGTGGTTTCAGGTTCCCCTAGTGAGTATTGTTTTACTCACCCCTAAATGGGCTTCACCCACACATGTTGTGTCTAGTATTGATGAAATTCACTTCGATGGAGACCTCAACGGTACAAGAATAGGTGGTGAATAGTCAGATATGAAAGGAAGGGAAGACTTCCAAAGCTTCTGATAGCCACTCCATGCCTACCCTTCAGGTGGGGTCTTCTAAGGACATATTACAGAGATCATTTGTAATTTCCTATTTTCAGTTTGTATTTTCTTAGTGTGTATTTTGTCCAATTTGACTTACATATTGTACAATTACTCAGTGGTTATATAGTACATTCATGTTTTCTTTCCTAGTTTTTGGGACTTGGTTGTGTGTGTGTGTGTGTCCATGTACTCAGGAATATTCCTCCCACTCATGGGATAATGAATTCGGTGGTAGTCTCCAGCCCCTGGCCTTTGGGAGGTGGGCTTGGGGTAGTCATGACTTGGGCCCTAGAGGATGGGTCATTAATAATTGGTATCCTATGAGGTTTGGTTCCACCTTTTGATTGAGAGTTGTGAGCTTGGGTTGAGTTTCATTGAGACAGTGTTAAGATGTTTTGAGTTTGACTATCTGGCCAGAGATTTTAGTGTGGGTGAGGTGGTTGATGTATCCCTTCATTGGGACTTTGAGAACCTTATTTTTTGACTCGGTACATTAGGACACTGGTCGCTGAGAAATGAATGGTACATGCATCATATTGGAATGGTTTGTTCTTTCCATTTCCTTCTTGAGTCATCTATCCATATATAATCTTTTAATTGCGGTTCAGCTCAACCCATTTTAGGATTCCACCATGAAGATTACCGGTCAGGATTCCAGGACGATACCATAAAGATAGTACCCCAAGTGATGAGGTGTTGGAACATGGACCAGTACTGGAGATATCCATACTGGGTGGTGCAGCAGTGATACCACCACCCATCGATCAACAGTTTCTACCAATGCTTCCAATAGCATATGTGCGTAGGATGAGTGTACTACACGAGTTCCAGAGGCAGAAACCTCCTATTTTCTGGGGTGATTCTGACCCCCAGGTATTCAAGGATTGTCTTGAGGCAGTTACACGTGTCTTCCTCCTATTGAGTATGCCTCTCGACCAAATGGAAATCATGGTTGTGAGCTTCTTTCAGGGCTCGGTGTGTATATATTGGAGCTTGACAATCCATACACACAACAAACAAGGTGACCCTCACCTGGATAGACTTGTAACACCTCTTCAGGGAGGAGTTATTTATGGTGACGTTACACTCTGTGTATATATGAGCTTTTGCACCTATATCAGGGCGTAAAGACGGTAGTAGATTACTCACCTAAATTAACAGATCTTTCTCACTACACTATAGATATGGTGTGAGACACATACTTCTTGCCCCAAACCTTGGAGCAGGGACCACGCCTCGATATCAGGGTGTCAGTGATACCCCTTATCATTTTGACATATGCTGGGGTACTGGAGCGAGCCCCAGTGGTTGATATTTTCTTAGAGGAGTAGATAGATTTTGCCTACGGAAGAGAATACGAGATAGAGATGGATTCTAGAGATAGCAGACGATTGGTGACATGATCGCGGTATTGGAGGCAAACCCAAGACCAAACATAGACATGTGGGTCTTTGGTAAAGGAATAGAGCTATGGTGCTGATAAACCACATGGGAGGTAGTGTTATGCTTGCAACTATTGGGGGCATCTCGCTTTATATTTTCAGACCCGCTGTGCCACTGAGAGGGAGCCAGTTAATGAACCACCTTTGAAGAGATAACACTTGGAGAAAAGATTTCTAAAACAATGGCGGGCAAGGCAGAGGAGCTAGATGAGCAAGAGGAGATGGAAGGTAGTTTGCATCTTTTCCACCACCACCCCTAGGTGGTCTGCACCAGGCTCAGGGAGCTAGAGGATGTGGGTGAGGATAGCTGCATGCTGTCATGGATTATTACCAAGAAGCACTAAGAGAGATTCAATGTAGGATCTATGTGTTTTCATTTGGCCGTCATTTTAAAAGGAACCGGTTCTAGTTTTTCTCCTTTTCCCGTGAGTTTTGTTTAAAACATTGAGGTTATGGTTGGATCAAGGAATTTACCCTCATGCTTATAGACTCTTGCTGGAGGAGACACATTGATCACAAACTAGCACTGATATTGTGATCAAACTCTTGTTGGAGAGAGTTGCGGTTGGGATCTTTTATTCATGGGGTCGAGGCCATACGATGTCATTATTGGTGTGGAATACTATCGTTATAACCCGGATAGACTGTATTAGGCAAAGGATGAGGTGTTTTCATGATGGTGAAGAAGGGTTTTCTTTTTGCTGAAAGGGAATCAAGGGAAGTATGAAGTAGACCCTCGTAAAGATTCATGATTGGGATCCTTTCGTGGTGGTAGAGTTAGACCCCATGATTTTGTTTCATTATGAAATGGTTTCTAACTATCCATACTCAGATGGGATCCCGCTAGTGAGTGTGGCAGTGTTCCTATTTTGGCAAGTTGTGTGGCTGCTGGAGGTTATAGACAGAGGACCTAGCATGACCCATTGTTCGCTCATGGGCAGCCCTATTTAGTTCATAAATACCCCTACATATTCAATATTAACCATGAACAAGTAATTCTTATGGAGCCTTTAGCACTCTTTATCCAAGGATGGATTCCAACCGTGGGGTTCTATTTTTATCTGTGTGAGTTTAGCATGGAGGCGAGACGGTAGACCCCATGACTGTAGATAGACTGTAGTGCTTGGTGCTTTACCACATTTGGACACTAAGAAGACATGTTCTCGTTATTGCATGATGTTGACCTAGAAGCAGTTGGACATGTGGGTGGTCGATCTTGGTGGTTCCTAGAGGTTTGTACTTATAAGCAGTATAGAAACACTTGGTGAACTTGGTTTTATTCCCTTGAGGGTAGAATTTTTCTTTTTTGGTATGAAAAGTCTTAAGGTGGGGAGAATATAATGGCCTAGAATTCCATAGAATTTTTTTTAAATTAAATGGGATTATTTCAAGACCAGGCCTTGAGAAGACACATAATTCCAATGTATGGAGTGCCTAGAATTGATATTCTAACTTTTTTGAAGTTTATTAAATAAACGCGCAAATGGGTTTTTCTATCATTTAAACTAGTTCCAAGATCAAAAATCTATGGGCATTGTTGAACTCATAGCATTGAGTTTTACCTAGAAATGGATTAACATTGGCAGGCATGGGCCAAAAGTGGAAGTTAGTTTTTGGATATATATAAAATAATTAATTAACAATTATTTTATTTTCATATCCTTATATCTCATAAATTTTATCTTGGATTGGAAATCTGAGAGTACCATTCAAATCATGAGGGTGTTCTCCCCTTAGGCAAACCATAACATCGATCGATGTGGTTCAAGGGTGAAAGATAGTTTTTGGACTTTTTTTATGTGAATTAAAATGGTGTGCATGCCCAGTTTTGGAAACATCTAAAAGGGTGCCCGAATTGAAAATATGATGGAACTATTCAATCCAGAACAACAAAATTACCTATGAATGGACTTATCCTCGAATGGAATGGGATGACTAGAAAAGTTATTTTTCGGACTTTTTAAGGAAAATTAAACTGAAATGAACTTGATGTTTTTTTTGTTTTTGTGTTTTCAAATATTTTTTAGAACTTTATTTGTAACACATAAAAACAAATAATTTTGTTTCATTAATGAAACAACATAAGGATGATTCTACATAATTGTAACAGAAATGTGTTTCCAAATTTAATGTTTTGATTAAGGTGTGTATCATTGGAACATTCTGAGAAACCCTTATAACCTCTAGATGATATTCGTTGATGAATAGAGATTGATGAAAGATGATTTCCAATTTCATTGCTAATTCATTTTCCTCTTCATCAGATCGCCTCTTCAACAACGGACTAGAGGTTGGGCTTCGATCATGCGGCAATAAATTGATGAATGCCAGTGAAATAGGGATTGATGTGGCGACCTGACCTCAATCAATGTCTACAAGTAATCCAAATAGAGGTAGGGGTTGTTATTTAATCTCATTCTTTTACTGTTCTTGGTTTTAAATAATGAAATTAGATCAACCCACGAAGTGGTTGACCCATGGATCGTTCATTCTTATGGGAGGGATTTATATTGGGTTTATATTTGGGGAATTAATCCATTAAAGTTTTAATTATATTTGATTGTATCTGTTTAATACTTCTAATGGGTGTGGATCGATGATGTGATGAAGGATAGAAAAGGTTCATTCCTCACTTTGGTTGATGTGGATTTCTTATCCTCCTTTACCTGACGTTACTTGCATACATCATGGGTTGATGAATGGTCGGTCATTGTGCAACCATTCTTGCTGCAAAAATATGATATCTAGGATTTGGAATGGATATGGTATGACAGAGGTGCTACAATGATGATGACGGATGGATCAAGTTAGTATAAGAAATACCATCGATCAAATGCTTTCTTGTGGAAGGGATCGTAACACAGATTTGAAACATATGTGATGAAATATGCGGCCCAAGGGCTCTGAAACACCCTCCAAATCAATGAAATGACCATTGGAGCATGTTCGGAGGTCAGTGGAATTTCTTTCGTAATGATGGAAGAAGATGAACGTTGTGGCGGCAGCGGCACGTGATGGTGGAGGTCGAATGCCTAATGGTAGGGTGGCGTGCTACAGTGGCGATTGCAGAGACAACAATATAATGTGACTGCCCACCTACAGGATCCACAGCTCTAGCTACAGCATGACCTGGACCTACAGAAAATAGTGGATCAGGATGGAAATATCAGTCTGCTTGAGCGAAACAGTTGACCAGGAGGCAGTGCCAGCTAGCATCGTTTGGTGCAAGAGGGACATGGTTGTACTACTTCCAGGCTGGAGGAGCTGGCCCACTCAAAGGCTGGTCAGAATAGTTCTAGTGGGTCGTGCTGGTTTTTGTAGGCCCTAGCCTAGCCAAGCGGGTTGGGCTAGGCCCAATGGGATGGGTCAGACTCATTTTGGTCAGACTGGCTTTGACCGAACTCGGACCCAACCAACACCATTTCACTAAAACACTAGTAACTTTCAAATGGGACATCCATTTGATGAGATGTCTATAGCGTCGGGACCCTTATGATGAGATTATCCTTTTGAGATACTCTAGGTTAGTTTTTTATGATGTTAGAGTACAGTATATTGATTTTAAGAGTAGGCCCTCCTTATACAAGAAGACTTTGAGAAGATTTAGGTAGTTCTCTTAAATAGATTCTAATAAATTTACTCCCTTGATGACTCAAGGTGTAGGTAATCCTTATCCCGTTTCTTAGGTAGATATGGGAATCCCCACGTCATGGGTGTGTGTTTGTTTCCTTCATGTAGTTTCTGTAGTTGGTTTCCTCCCCTAAAGTACTAGGGCTCGGGTTATTGGAGATGCTCATGAAGGAAGAGTAGATACTCTTTTGTGGGACAAGGGAGAGGGTTCCCTAACTTTCGAGTTATTACTCCCCTTCCATTCTAGGGTGTGGGTCCTCTTTACGCATTGTTCAGGTAGAGTCATTACACCCCTATCGTGCCAGGGAGAGATTCCTCTAGCCTGGGGTCAGTACCCCCTAACATACTGGGGTGAGGGTCCTCTAATTAAGGAGTACTACTCCCCTACAAGGTAGTGTGCATGTACTCAATATACGAAGTTGTAATCCCTTGTCAAAACAAGGTGTGGGTACTTTATGAGTAGTACTCCCCTGTTGGAACCAGGGCATGGGTCCTCACTTACCGAGTAGTACTCCCCCTTCTTTGAGTATCGATGGGGATTGGGTAATCCATTGGATTTGGAGATCCAACTACTGTAGTACACAACTATTAGGATTAGGGCCCCTCCACTAGAAGAGATCGATACCTATGCATGAGAAAGTTCTCCCTTAAAGATACTAAGGTGCGGGACACTCTTTACAGGAGCGACTGTGGTATCACAGGGTAGTGTGAAGCAGTGCTCCCTCATCTCTGTAGAGTGAAGAGGGTGGTCCTCTTCCCATGGGTTTCCTTAGTCTTGCATTGGGTGTAATACTATGATGACTAGACCTCTAGTGTTGGGCACCAGAGTTGGACCTGGTAGACTGTTCCCAATGGAGTGTATCTCTTGGATGGGTTCCACCAGTGATGGATGAACTCTTGGAGTGTGATATCTTTGTTTTTGTGTTATTACTTGTTCCTTCAGGGAGAATCCTGATGTCTGTTATGAGGTTGGGACCTCATGTTCTTTAGTGGAATAGATGATTATATCTGCATATTAATGGTATATGTATGGGAATATACCTAAGTAGAGCTAACTAAACTTCTCTATGTTGTTCTTCTATTTTGATTTATCTTTGTGGTTTTGGCATCCCTTACTAAGTATTGTTTTACTCAACCCTGCATAGGCTTTGACCACACATGTTGTGTCTAGTGTAGATTAAAAGTGCTTCTATGGAGGCCTCAATGGCCTGGGACCAAGCGGTTCCCAGTGAGATACGACAGGAATGACGTACTTCCATAGCTTCTGATAGCCAGTCTTTTCATACCCATCAGTTGGGCTCTTCTGTAAACGTTCTATAGATATTATTTGAACATTCCTATTTTTAGTTTTTCTTTTTTATTTGGGTTTATATTTTGGTCCATTTGACTTACTGCTAGTACCTTTACTCAGTGGTGGTTTAGTGACATGAATGTTTTATTTTCCAACTATTTGGTATGTGGTTGTGTTTGTGTGTGTGCATACTAGTACTCTGGAAAATTCCTACCACTCATGAGATAATGCCTTCGGGCTAGTCTCTATCCTCTAGACTTTGGGAGGTGGGCTTTAGGTAGTCACGACATGGTCCCCACGGGACAGGTCATGAAAACTAAGAGGAAGTCATATAAAGTTTATTTTAAATACAAGGGAATAAATATACATTGAAAACTGAAAAAAGATGAAATCATTATTTGAAGACTCAACATATGAGATTGAATCCATTACAAAACATAAGAAGGGTGATCTTTATGATGAAACATATTCAATAAAATGTAAAAAAACAATAAAAATATGTATATATTGAGAGAATCTTAATAGTATGAATGCTAAATCAGAGGAATACTGAGGTTTAGTCATATTCTCATTATTCTTTTTTGTTCGAAAAAACTTACCAGGAATTGAAGGAGAATAAGAAAAGGATCTAGATGAGTGTTGTATTGATTTTACAGTAAGAATATATGTCCATCATGAAACATTATCCTCACCCTGATGAAAGATGCTTCACAACCATTTAGGGGTATCAAGGCTTGAGATGAGGTTTGAGTGTCACACTTTCCTTAGTTTCATCAAAATGATATTCAATGAAGAATGATGATTGATAAGAATGGTAAGATGTATGGAATTTGTGTTTATACACTTGAGTTGTTATGATGTGTTTTTAACATATTTTCATGTTTTATTTTAATAAACATACTTAGATAGACCGATATATAAAGATGAAAAAATGACATTGAGGAAACTATTATATATAATAATTGGTATGGACAACACAGATCACCTCGATCATATACAATTATTTTCTACATGGGGTTTTCCCCTATAGACTTTAATTAAATGATATGTTTTTATAAATTCATGTGATTTTATTCTTATATTAGGAAAAGTTCATTAGATTCTGAGATGAAGGAAGATAAGTTGATATAACCCATATCTAACCCTTTCCATTTAATTTTAAAAAAGGGGGAGAAAGAAAATTCATGCAGATATGAGGGAGAAATGCTTTACAACACATATTTAATTTTTAGATATGTAAATTTGTGTGACGATATTGGAAACAAAAAAGGGGGATATAGTTTTTCTCAAGTTAGTTTTCTTGAATTTTTTATCATTATATCAATATGTGTATATAGAAGAATTTATTTTAGAGAATTTTGAGAGAATAGTTATTTCTTAGTTTAGAGAAACATCCTTAAGTTAGAAGATTATATGAACATCTTCAAAGTATAAAATATTAAGAATTTATTCCTAATTATAGTTGATTTTTTTTCAAAGGGGATACTATAAAAACATGTGTGTTATGGATAGATTTTCTAAAGATGTTAACTAGATGTAGAATGATTGGACAAAAATATATTATAAGGATAACAAAATGATTAACGAAAAAAATTTATCTGAAATGATATCACAACATTATAGTGTTATATTTAAAAGAACTAAAAAAACAAGTTGGGAAGGCCTAGATTTTTAGATATATGAAGGAAATATATAATGATAACTATATATAGAGTGGTAAAGTACACAATACTGAGTTTAGTGGATAGAGACAATTTGTATGATATTCCGGTTATAAAGTGTTGAATTTGAAACAAATATTGAGTTTTATGTTATAAAGTTCATATCTATAGAGTTAAGCATTTTTTCAATACTATCATATAAAGGGAACCCATTTAGAGAACGAAAAGGATAAATCTATAAAGATTCATTGGACGGAGAAACATGTAGTTTAATTGGATAGACTCAAAATATCTACAGGGAAAAGAATTCAAATGTCTTCAGGCATTGAAATATTGAGTCCACTGGATAGAGGATTCCTTAAAAAGTGAATCCAGATAATGGTATAGAAAATAGAGAATATATATTTGAATCTATTGAATAGATGAATATGAATACATATTGGACAGATCCTATCAGAGAAATGAGTTCATAAAATACATGTTGGACAAAGATTCATTTATGATTGTACATTGGATGGAGGTTTAAATAAATTTACAAAATATTATAAATTCATTAATTATGAAAATATTTAACTTTTATTTAAACATTCCTAAATATATAAAATATTTAAAGAATATTTGTTTTGATCATTGATTATTAGATTTAAGGAAACTTTATATGATTAATTTTAACTCTAAAGTTTTATGATCCTCTCAGGTAGTCAAATGAAGCATATGTTTAGTATTAAATTCAAATAAGATATCATGGTTCTTCCTTAATATGTTAATGAATTATTCCAATATAATAGAGAATATACCATTGAGAGTTACTATTTTTTTCTGTCAATGATATTAAGCACTTATTTTTTTTGATAAACCACAACAAGAGTTTCTGATCAATATTCTACTACGATGAAGAGGATAAGAATTAGATCTTGTTTCTATAAGATATACATTTCATAATGAATATTTCTAGAAAAAAATTATAAAGTTTATATTTTATTATGTCTTGGTATTATAAGATCAAAAATAATTTTTAGGACATTATACTCTTCAAATATTAGATTAAGATCATGAAAACTTTTTACACCGGTGAAGGTTATCCAACTTTCTTATGGTGTATGAATATCTAAATAAGAGGTTATTTCTATAGTGTATCAAAATATAACAAGTAATATCTTGTAATTATGGGATATAACCAATTTTTGAAAAGGATTTTGGTGGGTATATAAAAAGTCATGAATGAAGAGGAGACGTGAAGGATAATTGTATGTATATCTAACTATGGTGAAAGATTTGATTGATGTGGTGTATAACCATGGTTGAATGGAGTAATGAATACTGGAATTTAGAACTATTTGATGCTTATTCATTTGTAATCCTATAAGAATTTATTAAATAATACATGTTTGGGGGATAATCAATAAGTAAAGAAGTGGATATTTGTATTGAACCTCATAAATATTGTGGGTTGGTCTCTCTATTTATATTTAATTCATACAAGATGAGGCTGAAAAATTATCATTTAGTGTATCCAAACTATAACAAGTTTTACTGGTTGAGTTCTAATAATAATTCATAAAATAATGGGATCATCACACTACTGTGATTAATGATCACACACTAATCTTGGAACTATATATATATCCAAGATAGAGGTATAATTCATATAATATTAAGATTTCCTAACTGATATTCTTTCCACATTCCAGCTATGCCTCTATAACAAAATTTATAATCCACTATATAGGTTTTTAATACTGAACAGGGAGAAGATATCCTCGAAGAAACATTTCTATGAAATCCTCCAAGAGATATTGAAGATTAGCTTCAGAAGTGGTCTTATTTCCCCAACTGTTGAATTGAACTATTCTATTGTAGGATAATATACATCGTTAATCCCTTGGGGTTTCTGAGATTGATTGAATATATGTATCTTCACTTATTATTTTTTCCCAATATTCTTGCTGAAATGATATTCTCATGTTCCTAAGGGAATGTCAACTCTTGGATATAAATTTTCTTTTAAGATGTCTTTCACTAGATCAGGTAGATCCTTCAAAATTAATGGAGTCCTTTCACCATTGTATCATTCGTAATCCAAGGGGATAAATCATTGTACATGTCACTTCATAATAGATCTCCATGGATCATTTTTAAATCTCATATGGTCACTATAACGGATCCATGAATTAAGTGAAAATTGTGGGTATTTTTACTCCATTCACTCTTAATATCCCGGGAAATATGTTTGTTGCAATGGGAATGAGTTTACGAGATCCCAATGACTTTGTACATAGCCACCACCTTAAACTCCATATTGAATTCATGACATATCTATTACACCAGAAAAGGACAAAACCATTACATATCCAATGCCTATCCTAATTAGAAATCCCATCTCATTAGCCCGCTATTGTTTTGATTAGATGTTGATATCATTATGATGAGCTAGTAATCATGGATCTCATGTTCGATTGAACTTCACTCTAATAAAATTTCCAAAAACGTATATCCTAATATGTATCATTAAATGTGGTCATAATTATTAAATAAGTTACTAGATGTTGATATTTTTTAATGGATAATTTCATATAGTTTGATGATCTAGAGAGGGTGATAATTTCTTTTTATGGGTGCTATAATTGGAGAATTGTTCATAATTCGATCACATAGAAGATAAACTTATTTGATAATGGATATTCCAAAAGGATCATTCCCATGGGATCAATATAGGAAGTGTGAGATGGATATATATATGCTAGTGTTGACTAGTGTTCACATTGATAACTATTTCTAACCACTTCTATCCAATCTTTTATGTCTCTCATTTTAAGTCATCTACACTAGAATGAATTTGATTTAGTGAAGGAGTTGATGAAATAAAAATACAAAATTGATAATTTAAGGCATCCATGTGATAATAATGTGGTCATTATAATAAATCATGTAGTCTTCATGATAACTCACACCATTCACATGATGGTCTTGTGGGTTCTTTGTATGATATCCCAATAAAAATCATTTATACATATCATCCACCACATATGCATGTTGTATAATATCATCCTTCAATATTTCGTTTTTATGTGGTTCTATTATGATGTGGAGTTGTGAAAAAATATCACATAAGACAATCTTATATGTAAAACTAAAATTTCATAAGACTCTCAAACGACATTAATTTGGAGGGGATAATGAGACTCTCTGTGTTAGGATATTTATCGGGGTAGATATCTACTTGATAATGAAAACATCACACGGTCATCAAACTCCTTTTAAATGGGTTTTTTCATGTCAATAGATCCTGATATATAATAGGTAAAATTTATTGATTCCCATGTTGTTGATTAATATTAATCCAAAAACACAATTTAAGGAGAATGATATCTTGGAAACAACCCTTTAATCATTTATGATGTTATTAAGAGACTATAAAAGTCTTTATTAAGAAATTATTTTATTTTTCTGGGGAATAACACAGACCATGTGATATTCTCATCACACATGGCTCATAGATGGATACATCATGCAACCGTTTGAGGAAACCTTCTCACGTAGCTTGTTGATGTTAATATCATGAAACCACATTATCCTTCCCTTATACATGAATCTATCATGATGTTCATGTACCCTGTAATGGTTACATGTTTTTTACCTATGATTCATCCTTAATGGATTCCTATAAATACTCCATGAATTACATTTCATAATGAAGGGGGAAGGAAATGATAAGCTCATGTAAATGTAATTTCATGAATCATCATAGGTAAATCCAAATCCAAAATAACTCAATATAATTGAAATTTTTTTATAATAAATCTACAAGGTATCACCACAAAATAGATGTTTGTGAAACATGTCATTGAAATTTTCATCTATGAAACATTTCTTCAAAATATATGTATGTGTACTCATGGTCTATAGGACTAGTCCATGTGATCTTATCAATGTGATCATCATTTGGTTATGTGATATTGGAATCATTCACGGCCAATATATAGATATATCATGCATTATCATAATTAAATCATCACATAATCCACCTTCTACATTTTATTTAACTGGTTTTATTATATATTTTCCCATTAACATGTGATATCCTTATCTCATGTAGTCACTTTTTACATGGTTTCTTTATAAAATTTCTATACATAGTCCAGAAATTTCATGTGAAATATCCTTACCAAACTAGGGGTACACCAAGATAACAATACTCCACTTATCTACCTACAGCATTATAATTAATAAGACCTTAATGGATTCATTTTACCAATCCCAAACACCAAAAGGTACATTATAAATAACCCTATAAACCCACTATATCCACATGATCAAAGTATATAGATCAACTCACACCCATTCAATCATGTATACCCTTGAAAAAATGAGGCCATGGGTTGTCATCCCAGATAGGTAAAAACCTTTATGGGAATCAAAATCATGGATTACCTTGATAATGAGGGTCTTTGTTGGAATGACACTAGCATAGATTATGTTGGATTAATGATGGATTTATTCTCTACTCTATGAGCCATTGACTCTTGGGGATACCCCTTAACTCTAAGCCATTCTTATAGGATTTCTTTCTCTTCCAACCTCTAAATATCTCCCTACCTATCCACATGAGGGAAGAAGGAATAATGAGATATACCAAAGTTTAAGACCCCAGATTTTTCTTGATGTCCATACCTTTAAAGGAATAGGGATACCCACATGGGATTCAATTTCTTGTATAAACCTCATCCCAATCTAATCATTCACTATTATATGATGTTTTCGATCTTCTATTATCTCTTTTTTCTCACACTAATCATGTCTCACATGGGATTATAGATCTAACATTATTGTTCTATTAAAATAGTTAAAATACATCCATAATGGGACTTCTACTTGGTGTAATCCCCAATATATATTTCTACGGAATCCTTTCAATAGTAAGTACCCATTTATTCTTATAGGATCCCACATCCATCATCCATTATAAGTCCTCTCCCATATCCGCCAACAAGTTGGGAATAGGATCACCCTCAAGGGATTACTCTTAGGTAAATGTTTTGATCCTTGGATAAATGATTGTTTTCTTCTCCACTAAATCAGTATTTTTATCCAATGATTATTTTCTTATGTGTAATCCCCCACATATTAGAATTAAAAAAATCACATACCTCTTATGAAACACATTATTAAAGAGCCACATTCTAGGAGAATCATTCATTACAAAGATACTTAGCATGTAAAACCCAACCAAACCATTTTAAATCTCTAATGAAGTGTGTATGATCTTCTATTATCACATTTTTCTCATCTCGAGTACATGGGCTTAAATACTTGAGTTTATTATTTCATTATCATTATTGAAATTCCTCCACAATAAATTCTTCTTTAGTTATAAATATTGAGATAATTATTTCCTCATTAATTATATAATTTTCAAGATGCATTAATGAGTGGATAAGGGAAATCATCATATGCCTAATCGCCACTTGATCCTATATTATTTCATTTTTAATTATGTGGATGTCCAAACCACATAATTTTTAAATAAATGGACTGATCCTTGACTCGGTACCTTAAAACATACAACATATTTTGTCAAGTGGGAGTGAACTACATCAATTTGGATTCCTTGCATGAGGATACAAAAGAATCACCCTTCATGGGATGGATCCCGATATCATAAAAATAATTACCTCCTATAATAGTAAAAAAACTCCCGAGATCCTTGATATGGGGGCTTTAAATACAAATCATCATGAATTATTTTAATAAAAAAATTGAAATTTCATAATGATAGAGGAAAAAAATTACAAATTTTCATATATATAATCCATTCCTAACATAGAGATATCCAATAAAATAGTGATATTTGGGAAAGATTCATCAATATAGCTTAAATATATATATGAGAGCCCTATATTAAGAAATAATTCCCCCAAAATGGTGATATGAGCCTGACCTACCATCCTCTCCACCAATTTTCCTTCCAATGTGTCATCGATAAAAACCCCTATTACCAACTACATTTAGAAAAAAGATATATAATGACATTTATTGTTATAACTGTGGGGGTTGTTGGGATTCTTGGGTTCCACAAATAACTTTCTTGTCATCAAATGACTAAAATAAATACCATAAGAATTTTTATAACAAGATACATGAGTATACATGTGTTGTGTATAGCACATAAAATTGTGTTATGGATTATAAAATTCAACTAAACCTTAGATTTATCCTTGTGAATATACTTTATAATATATTTCATTAGCATATTGATTTATTCATTCAGTATGAAATAGTTATCAACTCATGAATAATTGATATAATATTTCTTCATATATTTATAAAACTCATAATCAAGACTATCAATTATTGGTGGATGATTTGGAATTATGTTCTCTAATGATCTGACTAATAGAGGACATTCCATATAATTTTTTTTGCTAATAAATGTTAGTGTTAGGAAATATATGTGAATATGTGTTATGAAATTTATATAAAATAACTTTTACTAACTTTTTTCCAATATATAGTATCCTCAATATGGGTGAATTAATGTTTAAACAATCATAAAAAATCACACTAAATAAAATAATTATTTTTGAAGTTATAAGTTCTAAAATTTTATAGAACATTATTAAAAAATGTAGTTGAAATAAACTCATTGAACACAATGTAATATCTGAGGTAAATAGAACTATTATAATGAAAAAAAATATGAAATATAATAGTTCATGGGAGTTTTAAATGATTATAAAGAAACACCATTAAGAATATTCTATTAAAATTTTTATATAGTTTCTATTAAAGAAACTATTTTCTTTTAATCAAAAATGGTAGGAGGATCGGTATTATATCCAATCTAACCATGTTATAAAACACCAAAACACCTCAATCTAAAGTATTTAAAGATATTAATCCTACCACTATACTAATTCGGAATATGCTGGTAATAACAAGATCTATCCTCGATCTACCACTTGATCAAATGATCAGAAAAGATACTTATCATCGTAATAATTTTAAATAGATGTTTTAAATCATAAATTCATATCCACATAATATCTTTTATCATTTATGATTAGAATTAAATTATTATAAATGGATATATTATACATTTTATATTAAATTAAATAAAATTTGAAGATATATGAGAACTCTAAAAACACATATAAATTGAACCACTCAATCCCTAAGATAGTTCACATATTGTAACACCTCAAAATGTTGCAATATATTCCTTTTAGAATATATTTAATTTCATCGATTGCTTGAGATTCACAATGCATTTAATCAAATTATTGTTCAATCATAGTTTGAAGACATGATTCAAAATTAAATTTCAACACTTTAAGAAAAAAATTATGAAAAAATAAACTTAATTTTTGAATATATCATATAAGAATGAGACTATATTGATTTGTTTTGGTTTTTTTGTAATGATTCATTTTGCAATGAATAGTGAGAAATACCAAATTTTATTTAAAAACACTATTTTCATTTAAATTAGTTATAATGTTAATTTATATTTTAAATTTATTTTTATGTATTATTAGTCCAATTTTATATAAATTAATCAAATTTATATCTTTAGAATAATTTTAATATTTAATTTTGATATAAAAACATTGTAAACTTTTGAAAATTCTCACTTTAAAAATCTACGTTCCCATCACGGTTGTCACATTAATTTTAAATTAAAATTTTCTATTTATATGAATTGAGTATTTAAATATATATTAAATATTTGCAATCATAAGAAGTGATAATTTATAATAATTATAAATTAATTTTGACCAAAATTAATAGTGAATGCAATAAAAATTAGTTGTAGTGGTTAAGGGAAAAATGATATTACCCGAGGATAAACAAAAATTATAAGGGTAATAATAAACTATAACTTTATAAAAAACTACTCGATGGAGATATTTCAACCATTAAACATAAAATTTTAAATAATGTCACATTTTGGACCCTTTTGATAAATGAAAAATGTAGGAGCACTCATTTCTTTTCAAAAATACTAGTGCATCATCTCCCCCACTTATAAAATGCCACCCCTCTTATCTAATTTTCACACCTTAAAACCACTTTTTATCTTCAAATACCTACAAAAATAACATCTCAAATTACCTACTATCATCATAAAATCCTTATTTTGGGTATAAATCCAAGCATTTAATGATTTTTTTAAAACCAAAAGAGGATTCCCAAAGAAGAGATAATGTTATTCAACGAGCATGATTATTTTACTACTAATACACATCATTAAATTTATATTAAACCATGATGGTATAATAAAATCATTATATTATATATAATAATATGTTTTTATAATACTTTTATTACAAAAAACTATCTGCACTTCCGTCAAATGGGTTATGAAATCATTGTTTGGGTGTACAGTGGACTGCCACCTCGCGAATTGATGTTGTTCATTTCTCCATTTCCACTTCTCATGGTTGGGTATTATTACGGATATGAAGTATATATATATTATTTATAAAATATGTATACCTCTTGATTCACTATATCATTTCTATCTTTTTACTTTCCATTCCATAGGAGATATGATAATGTTTCTCATGAGTATAGAAGACTACTGCCTTGAAAAGTGATGTCATTCGTCTTTCACCAAAGCTTCACAAGGAAGGTTATAAAGATAAATTTAATGATTATATGTTATATAAATGAAATAATTATGATATTAATTACATATTTATAATTTTATATATATAATGTATTTCCTTTTTATTCTTTACTTCTCACTCATGTAAAGGTGATAACATCGTTCCTGTACATGTGAACTACCACATTCACGAAGCGATGAGACTCTATTTTCATAACACCACCAAATGGATGATATATATTATTATATAATATGGTATTAGTTATAATTTTATTATTGTGTAAATTTAAAATATTACATCATTCATTTCCAAAATAATTGGTGAAAAATGGAAATGTTACCCATGTGTGTGTACAACCTACCGTCTCTATGATCATAATATACTTTATTTTTCATAAACATCATTCATAATGGGTTTTAAAAATATAATTGATATAAAAATATTATAATTATTCCAAGATTATTATTCTATATATGATTGAACTATATTATATTAACAAGAACCCTATATTCTATGATGAACTCTGGATGAGAAAACCAGACAATTTACAACCAAAAAAAGAATAGTGAAATTTTATTAATGAAAAAGTAATAGGATGGTATATATAATATTATAAATATTAATATTTTTATGATATAATTTATTAAAATTTTTAAAACCACAATAAAAAAATTTCAATAACGTTCAATCCAAAGGAAGTGTGAGGTAAATAACATTGTCTAAATTTAAATTACATTGAGACTTATTTGTTATTATTCATCATTCCACTTTTATATGATGTATATAGTCCAAAATTGATATGTAATATCATTATTAATTCATACATCATGGTATTTTATTTTTAATATAAAATAAATTCATCAAAGGGGGTTTTATTTGATAATTAACATGTGGTAAAGTTTTTGTACAATGTCACTTTATTTTACGATTGATAACTTTCTCTAAAAACAATAAATTTCTTGTAATAATTTTGTATTAGACATTGTATTACTCTAAAATATCCATATTCCTATATGATTGATGTTATTATTACCTAAATAAAATACCATTTTTATATATAGTGCTCACTTTTAAATATATATGATTAACTGAGAAAATATGGATAAATCTATATCATTTACTCAATAAAGATATTTGATGATAACACATATTGATTATAGAATTAAATAAATTATTGGATGTATATTGAATTATTTGGGGCTTAAATTATGGGGGGTCCTAGTATAATATATCCCCTCTATTCATTATTAGATCTTAAGAAACAAATTAATTTGGTCGAATTATACAGTTTTTCACCTGTATTATTTAAATTACCTTGAAAAATATCTTAACAGTTGTGGTATCTTGATGTCTGAGATCATGTAATATAATAATTAGGAATTTAATTCAATTTAGAGTTCATTTATTATTATCCGTGATGTTTTACCTATGATATATTCATTAGATGCCTTCCATTTTTAGTTTATTGATTTAATGGAATGTGTTTTTAGTCATTTTACTTTCCAAATTGATTCTGCCATATCTATTTATTTAAATAAAATGTGTGCTCAATTATTTACCTTTCTATATTGATTATTAATATTTATCCATGATATATTCCAATATATAGAACCCTTACTATTCATTTGATTTCACCATCATTTTGATTCCATTCCTCATGTTATGGATATAAATCATTTAAATGAGTTTTCAATCATGATAAGTATTTTATTGTGTTATGTAATATGTTTTATACTTTAATACCAATGTAAAATGGGTATCATATATATATATATTTCTATAAAACTTCTAAATAGATTATTGCTTCAGGATTTTATTCCTTAAATCTATGCCAATGTAATAAAATAATACACCAACTCTGGGATTCTGGGGTTTAGGCCATTATATTTGGTATCATAGGTAGTTTATTAGAAACCTTGGGAATTACATTTATGAAAACATATATTCAGAATCATAAATCTATGATACACTTTTAGGATAAGTATAAAATAATATCCTTATGTTTTTTCAACTAATATATGATGTGGTTTTTCGAAGAAAAATATCCTAGTCTGGATACTACAAGTGGACATGGTTCTAGAAAAGAGGCACTTAGGTGTAAAACTATGAAAAAGGAGCATCAGGAATGACTCAATCATTACCTAGCACATTAGAACGGGCCTTACTACACACATGTTTGGACTCAAGGGATATTCTTAGGATTATTAAAAATGTATTTATAAGCCATGATAATGGATTTGAATGTAAAGATATCCCCAAAGAAACAAATGTTTATGATTCTAAGATTAACAATGAACAAATTTTTAATTTATGTTAAGAGTTATACCAAATTAGGAATTATGCATTTGGATTTCAAATACAAAATTTTATAATATAATACAATATATTCCATTGTTTAGAAATGGAACATAGAAGGAGGAAGGGCATCATTAACATTGATAATGTAGATATTTTCCTATCAAGTAATCCAATACAGCTTGTATTAGAACTGAGAAAATTATAGCTATATTTGGGAATCTTAATTTTGTTATGAAAAATAACCTTTTCTGGAAGGAACAACCTATTACACAATGAGATTATCATATGTTGCATCTTATTATGTGACAGAAATCATTTAGTGGTGCTAAAAATATGAATTTTTTAGAGAAATTTTTTAGTCTCTAGGGAATATATTTATGGACATGAGATGTGTTCTAAAGGAAACAATTACACTTGTAGTGTATTATCTCTAATTCAGTTGTTGACCAATGGTTTTTATTGATCCAAAATACTAAATAAAACAAGGAAATATAACTCCTAGACTGGAAGTCTTTTATGGATACAGTCTTTGAAAAATACTTACCTTGTGAGAAAGAAAATGATATGAATAAAAATTTTCATAGATTAATGAAAAAGGAAAAATAAAGTGTCGTTGATTATGAATATAAATTTAACATATTGTCTAAGTATTCTATAGATT
Organism: Viscum album; assembly: GCA_963277665.1. Taxonomy (NCBI): domain Eukaryota; kingdom Viridiplantae; phylum Streptophyta; class Magnoliopsida; order Santalales; family Viscaceae; genus Viscum; species Viscum album. Next base: position 515,780,924 of record OY728163.1, on the reverse strand, counting down.
ACATTCAGAACATGGAGTACAAGATAGACTATTTCATTTAAGGGAATTATAAGGGTACTGGTCTCTGAAATTGTTTCATCATAAGATGAAATAGTTTTATATGCCATCCAAATATATAAGGAAATATATAAATCGTATATATTCAATGAAAACTAAGAGAATAAGAGTTAATTAGAGTGATAATAGAAATAATATGTGCCAAATAAGAATAGAAGTATGGATCAGTTTCTATCATGCGAAAATTATGGAATGAGACATTATGAGAAGTTCTTGAAGTGAATGGTAGTGTGTTATAAGTGTGGTGATAAGGGGAACATGGATTATGAATATAATGAAAATAAGCAAATCAATTATGTGCAGTGTTTAATCTATAAATAAATGGGGCATTATTTATAGTAATGTCTAAATCATCAAGGGAATACACCACATAATAGGCCAACAAGAGAATCCCAATCTTATGTGATCACTATAGTTGAGGTGTATGTACCAAATGATGTGGTGGTGGGTACTTTAATCCTATCATCAAATTTATCAAATTATTTATTTGATTCTATATCCTCTATGTCTTTTATATCTATGTAGTTTTCCAACAAAATTATAAAATTATAATTTAATTTAATAATGGTTTTGTTAGTTAAAACTCATAATTGAAGTCTCATTACAATAAGTATGTGTCATGAAATCCCCATTATGACACATAAAGGTGCATTATTTAATGACCTTATTATTATATCTATTGTTGAATTTGATATAATCATTTGTATGAACTAGCTTAGAATATATTATGAAAAACCAATTATTATAAGAAGAAGGAAATTATGATTTGTATAAAATTTATATAATCCCATATATTTAGAGAAGAGACATCGTCATCTAAGACTTATCTAGATCCACCCCCAGTTTCTCTACTAAATGAGATTCTAGGGTAGTAAGAAAAGAAAACATTTAGGGTTGAAAAGGTTAATATTCAAATTAAGGTTATAGCTATTTTATAGGAATGCATTGATATATTTCTTGAGGAATTAAATGGACATACACAATAGTGTGAAGTTGAGTTATTTTATTGATTTAATCCCTAGTGGAAGAATAATTTCAAATAGTCCTTATAGACTACCCACTGTGTAATTAGTGGAGTTTAAGAAAAAACTAGAGTATTTATGTGATAAGTGATTTATTCACCCCTATTGTTTCACCATGGGGAGCCCATTTTATATTTGTTAAGAAAACATATGGATTCCTGAGGTTTCTCAATGATTATAGGGAAATCAATGTTATTAATATGAAGAATAAGTATTCCCTACCTAACATTTATGACTTATTCGATAAACATCATGAAGAAAAATATTTTTCAAATATTGACCTTCATTATAAGTATCATAAATTTAGAGTAAAGATAGAAAGCATTCAAAATACAAAATTTTGATTGGGGTATGAAACATATGAGTTTACAATAATTCCTTTTAGATTGATTAATAAACCCTATTTTTTCTAGATCTAATAAATATAGTATTCATGAAATATTTGAATTTATTTTTTATGGTATTCATTGATGAAATGTTTTATGTATTCTAATAGTTATGAGGACCATGAGAATAAATTATTTTTTTAGTCTCTTATAAGGAAAGAGTTTTGTGGAAAATTTATTATGTGTGACTATTGGATTCATAAAGTTTATTTTCTTAGTCATATTGTTTCTAAGTAATGAATCTCATTTGATCATGTGAAGATAAAGGAAGTTAGATAATGTCTAGACAAATTAACATAAGTGAGGTATGCAATTTCATTATTTTGGATGATTACTATCAGTTATTCATTAATAATTTTTCTCAATTGGATAACCTTGTAATAAATATTACATGTAAAGGGGTTATGTTTTTTTGGACAATGTAATTTGAATAATGGTTTGATGAACCAAATAGGATATCGGTCAATACACCAATTTTGACTCTACCATCTGGAAGTGATGGGTTTATGACATATATTTATGCATCAAAGAAGGTACCTGATGTTCCCTAATTAAAAATGATAAATTTATCATATATTCATCAAGTAAATTGAAGAATCCTGAATAGAACTATCCATCCCATGATCTTGAGTTGGAAACCAAAATATTTTATTTGAATATATGGAGAAATTAGCTATATAGTGAAATATGTGAGATATACATGGAATATAAAAACTGAAAATAAATATTCACATACAATTATATTGGTATAAGATAAAGGTAGGGGCTTAAAATACTCATGGATTATTATTTCTCAATACACTATTACCAAGCAAAATAAAATAAGGTAGTCGATCAAATGAGTAGGAAATATCATAGAGTTATAACAAAAATTATGATTTAGAGAGATCATAAGATCCTAGATCTAGTAGATATGGATTTGGGAATAATTATGGAAGAATATACATCACTAATTTTGTAAATTATGGAAAAACCATCATTATTAGAAAAGATAAAAGGAAATCAATCTCAGGATGAGTAATTTGTGATGAAAATTAAAGCTGTGATTGATTGGAAATTTTCATACTTTTTAAAGATGGTTTTCTAAAATTTTGAAAGATATTATGTGTTTTATATATACCTGGCCTGCAAGGATAATTTTTGGATGATGACCATAGCTCGAATTTTCCTATACACATGGGAAGCCCAAATATGATTAAGATTTTTGGAAATATTTTGTGGGATAACATGAAGTCATAAATTTCCACTTATGTGTCTAGATGATTGGTTTATCAACAATTGAAAGTAGTGAAACAACATCATAAAGGATTCATATAACCTCATTTTATTCCTATGTGGAAATAAGATGACATTACTATAAAATTTGTCAAAAGACTACCAAATACACCTAGAAAATACAATACAATATAGGTTTTCATTGATCACCAAACCAAATTAGCACATTTTATTGATATAATAAGTGATTTACCTCTTGCTATCCTAACCAGTATAAATATTATTGAATTTATTAGTCTTTATGGTTGAACTCTATAAATATTGTCTGATCGAGATCTCTATTTTACATCAAAATATTAGAAGATACTTCAAATGGTTCTTAACACTAAACATTATTTGAGAACCACTTACCACCCTCAAAATAATGGTTAGTTGAATTAACTATTAAAATATGTTAATAAATGTTGAGTTCATTATCACATGTACTTCAAGGTATATGGGTTTAGTAATTACCATTGGTAGAGTTTTCCTACAATAATAGTTTATATTAAATCATTTAAATGGTATCGTATGAAGCATTATATATCAATATATGTTATACTAGAACTTGTTGGTACAACGTTGGTGAAAGGAATCCTTTATTCCCATCACATATTAAAGATAAAAAAGCAAATTTAAAGGCTATTCAGTATCACATTAATGTAGCTCAAATAAGGAAAAAGAGTTATGTTGATAATCAGTGAAAAGATTTTGAATACTTAGAGGGAGATCATGTTTTCTTGAATGTGTCTCCATGGAATGCAGTTGTAAGGTTTGGTAAAAAAGGTAAAATAAGTCCCAAGTACAATGTAACTTTTTAACTTATTGAAATAATTGTATTTTTTTCTTATCATTTGGAAATTTCATCAGGCCTCTCAAAATAACAATATGTGTTCCATTTATCATTATTAAGAAAGTACATGCTAGACCCAGTACATTTTCTCACCTATGGTGAAATAGAACTAGAACCTGATCTATATTAATGTAAATAACCCATCCACATTCTATATACTAGAGTAAAATTATTGATTAACTGAACTACTCAACTAGAAAAAGTAATTTGGATAAATCACAACGTGGAGAAAAAAATAGGGGAAACAGAATATATTATGAAGATGAACTACCCTCATTTTATAGAATTTAATATCCCTAAAATTTAAAGGATGAATGTTTTTTAGGAGGTAAAAATGTAACACCCCGACAAGTTAAAATATATTTCATTTAGAATAATCTTAATTACATCGATATCTTGCGATGGACACTGGGTTTAAACAAAACATTGTTTATTCACCCTAATCAAACATAATTAAAGATAAATTTTTTATAAATTTATAGAAATTATTTGGAAAAATAAATTTCAATTTTTTAATCATAATATAACAATTTTATTAGGGTGAATTTTTAGGAGTTTTTTCAAAAAATGTTCTTTTTCTTTAAATAGTAAAAAATACAATATTTTAATTGAAACTTTCCATTTTTGAAAATAATTTATAATGTTAAATTGTATTTTTATTTTTTTTAAAGTTAAAGTAGTTAAATTCTATATCAATTACTACAATTTGGTTCATTGTAATCATTTTCATATTATAGTTTGATATAAAAACACTATAAGCTTTTGATCATTTTCACTTTTAAAATTCGCTTTCTCATCACGACTATGAGGTTAATTTTAAATTAAAATTTTCTACTTTAGTGAATTGAATTTAATATAATTCATTTCATATTTTGAATAATCATAATTTATAGTTTCTAATAATTTCAACTTAATTTTTGACCATACAGAATATTGAATGTCTTATAACATTATTACTGTGGTTATGGTAAAAATTGGTTTCATTGGGGTTAAATGAAAATGATAATGGTTAATATTGCCTATAAAAATGTGTAAAAACTAATTTCGAGACATAGAATCGATAATTTACCAATTTTGACCCTTTGGTAATATTAAAAATGTGGGAACAACAAATTATTCTCAAAAAAACAAGTGTGTCCCCTCCACCACTTATAAACGGAAACCCCTCTCCTCTCTTCAATAATCCATAAAACAAATTTGGATAAAACCAGAACTATACAAATGACATTGAAACATAATTCCCATAATCCTATAAGCATAATGTTTTGAATAAATCTAATCTTTTACGGCCTTCGTTCAAACCAAATGAGGATACCCAAAGAAGAAGTAATGTTCTTCAACGATCGTTATTATTTTACTTCATTATCCACCTCATTAAATTTTTAGTAAACAATCATGACATAATATAAAGAGTATATTAAATATATTGGGTTTTTATAATAATTGCGTAACCTAAAACCATCTCTAATTCCATCAAAATGGTTACGAAATCATCATTCATGGGTACAGTGGACTACCATCTTGTGAACTGATGTTATTCATTTTTCCATTTCCAACTCTCAAGATTGGATATGATGATGGATATAAAGCATATATATGATATATATATATATATATAACATATATATAAATTTTTATTCACTATAGCACTTATATATTTTTACCTTCCATTCTATAAGAGATATAATAATGTAGCTTGTGTGTACGGCAAACAACCTCCTCGCAAAGCGATGTGATTCATATTTCTCTAACGATTGACGTTGATAGTGATAAAGATATATTTAATTATTATATGTGATATAAATGATATAATTATGATATTCATGAAATATTTATCATTCTACAAAGATAATATGTATCATTTTCTTTCTTTAGTTTTCAGTCATGTAAAGTTGATGACATCGTTCCTGTACATGTGGACAACTGCCTTCACGAAGCGATGTTACTAGATTATAATCACCACAAAACATGTATGATATATATAAGTGTATAACATGGTATTAATTAAATTATTATTTTTATATAAATCTAAAATATTACTTATTTCTATTCTATAAAGATCGATGATGAATAGATATGTTACTCATGAGTACGTACGGCCTACCATCTCTATGATTATAAAGTACTTAATTTTTCATAACCATCATTAATTATTTGTTTCAAAAGTGAAATTGATCTAAAAATATCATAATAATGACTTCATTATTATTCTGAAGATTATAGAACTCTATAAAAATCCCAAGTACTGGATCCATCATGATGAAACACATATGAGAAAACAAGATAAATAACACTTGAAACAAAGAAAATAATGAATGATTATTAATGAATGGGTAATAAGATATTATAAAATGACCATATATATTATTATAAATATAAATATGGTTCTTTTATTAGTTAATAACATGTTTAAAACCACTATACAATAGACTAAATAATGTTTGATCAAAAGGATGCCAAAGGCAAGGAACTTTGTCTAAATTTACATTCCATTGAGACTTATTTGTTATAATGAAATGATTTACTTTTATATGGTGTATACACTACCACTTTAAAATGGAATATCATGATTAATTTATAACTCATGGTATTTTAATTTTAACTTCAAATAATTTCATCTAAGGGGATTGTACTTGAAAATTACCGACTGGTAATGTTATGGTACAATATCACTTTCTTTTGTGAATGTTAACTTTATCATAAAAAATCACTTTATTTTAATTATTTTTCCTTAGTAATTGAATTTATATTAAATATATATATTATTTTATGTTATATAATATTATTTCTTAAATCATACACAATTTTTACATGCAATGTTTACATTGAAATTTATTTGATGTGGTAAGGAAATATTGAAAAATCTGCATCCTCTAATCAATACTGATATTTGATGATAAATAATTTTGATTCATGGTTTAAATAAACTATTTGATATGTAAGAAATGCATTGGGCCTACAGTTATTGGCAGTATCAGTATAATATATCCCCTCGATGCATCGGTAGGTCTTATAAGACCAATTAATTTGGCCAAATTAAATGGGTTTCTATCTGTAGTATTAAAACTATCTTTTGAAAGGACCTGAAAGTAGAGGTATCATGATGCCTGATATCATGGTTCCCAATCATTAATAATTTTCACCATCAAGAGTTTACTTATTATTATCTATGATATTTTCAATATGATATTATCTCTAGATGCATTTCATTTTCAGTTTACTGATTAAATGGAATGTTTTTTTAGTTATTTACCTTTCCATATTGATTTTTTTTCCAGTTATTTAAATGTTATGTGTGATCAAATATTTACCTTTAAATATTTTTTATTCTTATTGATTCAGGATTAATTCCATTTTACTTTAACGTTACTAAGAATTTGATCTCACTATTTGTTTCCTTTCCCCATGTTATGAAGTGAATCCTTTGAGTTAGTTTTCAAGGATGCTGCTGATTTTATTTTGTTATGTATAATGTTTTATTTTCTAATTCCATTGTAAAATGGGTATCATGTATATATCTAGTTTACCAAAACTATAAAAATGAATTGTCCTTTAGTATTTGATTCCTTCTATTGTGTAAATATAATAAAATCATACACTGACTCTAGGTTTCTAGAGTTTGGGTCATGAAATATTTCCTGAATAATGTATTTCAAGAAACCTTCATTAAAATAATACTCAATAGATATTTATAGTAATGGGTCTAATAAATCTATTTAATAGTAAATTATGAGTAATTGGATGACACTTATCATCTCTAATAAAATCAAAAGGTCTAACTTGATCTTATTTTTTAAGTATCCCAATTGAATAAGGAATGTTTAGGAAATTAAATTGATTAGAATTATCTCCTGGGAACATATAAATAAAAAATTGAAAAATAAATAAATAAAACTAATAAATAATTAATGTTTCATCATGTTTAATATGTTGTTTGTGTTTTATCTAAAAATAAAGGATAAAAAATAATTTAATCTTAAATTGTCTCAACACAGTAGATATTTTAAATTGGTTTGAAAATATATTGTTTCTTTTTTTAACTAATTAGTTCCTCAAGAGAGATATAGGTATAGTTGTAAATTTAAAAATTTATGTTTCAGGTGAATAAATGAGTAAATTTAATTAATATTAAAGTATTTAATAATTGAACTTCATGGATTGAATATAATTCCATTTTTTATGAAAGGGTTTGCCAATATTTGAAACATGAATTCATGTTTCATGAATTAATATTACTATGGTAATATGGGTGATCTATTAAATAATACATATCTAAAATTGATTGGAGTTTTTATTTTATGTCATATTTTAATGGAAATGATTCTATGAATATATGTTACATTGAGAAAGGACTGAAGTATTCATTATGAGTATAGGTGGTCTCATTATGATTAGATGCACACATAAAAGTTTATAAATTTGATTTAGTGATTGAGGAAGATATTTGATTTCCTTAATAAGATTTAAGTAACTAGGTGGAATTGGAGTAGCAAAGTAGGTTGATAGACAACAAGAATGGTCTTAGTTTTAAATCAAGTCAGTGGGATAGTCCATCACATTAAAACTAAAAATAAATCATATTTTGCTATATTACCAATATGAGAGATAAAGACACATGTGATATCACTTTCCATATACTAGGATGTTTCGTGCCTACAGAGAGATGTTTAATTTACAGAGGTATTGCAAGAGTGTCAAGAATTATTATATTAAAAGCTTTGCTGATGTCATTTTAAGGTATATCTTTAATGACCATGTTATTAGTAATACTACAGGTTTTTCTTATCTTTTAATTTAATTTACTAGAATAATTGTAGTTTATAATTATTGGACTTGTGATTATGAGGGAGGTAGGTTTTTCATGTTATTCCGAGATAGTCTCTTAAACAATGATCTTAAAAATATATCGAATACTGGGTATGTAGTTGTTATTCAAATGATAATATAGAAAATCATATGGGTCAAAGTATCATATGGTTCATTTATGATATGGACCCCCATTTATGTAGGCCATAATCCATGTCTACATTGACATGTATAGAAAACCAATATAATGTGAGAGTGAGGTTGGTCTCCTACACTAAGCTATAATTAAGATTAATTGTATCTAATTTTTGGAATATAAAACAGTCAGGATATATTAGTGTTAGTCAACATTTTATTTCATGATTGGGTATGGATATGTGATGTAAGAGTAAGGTATTTTATTGCGGAATTAGTAGTATGTATAAGGAAGTGTATAATGGATTTTTATTAGAACATAAATTGGATAAGTCAAGTATATGCATTGTAGAAACATATTTTGTTCATGAATGAAGAAAAATAATGGAATAGAATTTTTATGGTTGAAGGATAAGTCTAGTGATTCTTATGAAAGAATTATAAAGAAAAAATTCACATAGTAGAGAGTTTAAAAAACCTATATTATAAACATCAGTGAGACCATAGAAATTTTATCCGCTTTTTAATTTATAGATTAAGGGAATTAAATGTGGAATTGTTAGGAACGACATATTATACATGTTTATAATGTTAAAAGGGATATTTTAAAAGTGTAAAGATGAATCAATAATACCCAAATAAAAATTAATGGTTTTTTGTAATCGCAATGCCTTGTATATGATATATCATGTCCCACTAGAAGTCTAGTAGGTTACAATTAGAACTCTAGAGGGTGTGGTAGTGGAATATTACCCCCCTATAGGCCACTACAACTCCAATGGCCACCTAAAATATTATATAATATTTTTTTAAAATTAAATAATTTCTATTTCATACTAGAAAATCCACCCAAAAATTGTATCAAAACACACCTGAAAATATTATCTCTATAACTCTCTCTCTATATCATCCCTTGATCCCCCCCCCCATATTTTTCAAGATCTTGGTTCTCTATTTTTTGACAGATCTTTAATCTATCAAAAAATATGAGGATTTTCTTAGAGGGGTGAAAGTAATCCCTACTTTTTTATTAGTGTTCCTGTTATATCTATATTATTCCTTAATAAACCCCATTTTAGGGCATATATATATGATTCTTAAATTAAAAATGAATTATACCAAACAAATCCTTGAAACTAGAAAAGATAAATCAAATTTGATTTATGTAGCATATCCCCTTCATATTTAACATTATTTTTATACACATATGTATGTTTTCTGCATTTACATTGTGTTACTTGGTTTAGTAATCATATTTAGAGGTTTGATGAGTCCTAAAATGTGAATTAGGTTAAGGTTAATCATTCTAAGAGTGTAAAATTTATTGTACACATCGATTAGGAATATTATAGTCACTCCATATCTATGTCGCTACTATCCAAGATATCTAGTAGTTTATGATGCTCCTTGAGTGACTTTTATCCATTATTATAAGTTATAAGTATTTTAAAAGGGGTATTTATTGGTTGATTAAGGGGTTTCTAAGTGGTTATGTTTATGGGTAGACATTCTAGTTAAGGGTGAACCATGGTAATTTAATTAGTACTGTAATTATTATAGACTATAGACCCTTAAACATTCTTAAGGTAGGTGGATTTATAGTTATATGGTTTCATGGAAGTTTTAATTTCACTCTGGATATATTATTTGGCGATGCTCAAGTGGATTACTTAGAGTAATGTCTTAAATGGAATGGTCATAAGCAAGAAGTATGTTAACTAGAGATCATTGAGTATATTGGAAGAGTCTTGGTTTTCCACCAACTCCAACCATGGAAAAATGTATATGAAATTATTGATGGAGTTCAGTGAGTACTTTAACTATAGGTATATCTAATATAGTTTATTTTAGGTTCTATTAAACATTCCTAGAGATTGAGTAAGAGGAATTCTTAGATTGACAAGTCCATAGTATATAAACTAATAATTATATCAAAGTTAGGCATCCCTTATTCAACATAAATTATTATTTTATAGGAAAGTATTGGAAATATTCTTCTATATTTTAAATCACATTAGGGTATTGTTGGGTATCTGTGATATAATATGATGTTGAGGATAGTTATTTGAGACCCTATTAGAAATATTATCCCATATAGTGGGTAAAGATATTTAATTTAAGAATGTATTATGTAAAAAACCTAGCCCTAGTAGGCTACAGTTGGTGGTCACATTATTACATTGGAACTAGATACCAATAGTTAAATATTTAGGGATTTAATATTTTAGTATTAATTTTAAACTAGATATATGATTGAAATCTCACAATACATTTCAAAAAACAAAATAAAGAATATTGTTTTTCTTGGTAACATTATTTACTTTATCATTTCTATGTCTATCAATCATAGTACACTTCTTGGAATCCTAGGGACAGAAAATAAAAAATGGTGGCCTTATATGCATAGTAAGGGAATGAATACAGCCGAAGCTACTATAAAATAAACAAGGCACGAGTAATTTTATAGGAATAAATAATGATAGAATATTACATATAAATAATCACATGAGATATAAACATATCTGTGGATATCATAACTATTAACATGATCACATGGATGTCATTAACAGATTTCATAATGATATAATGAATATTATATCCCATATTAGACTTACTATTGAGGCCTCATGAAAATATATCATACAAAAATGTGTAATACATTGATCAAAATCCAATATGATTTGTATCATTAGACCTATCGATGCATCTGCATGATTTTAGTTATGGTCCCCAATTATCAAATATAAATTCCTATGAATTCATTATATTAATAAATAATACAACTTAATAAACTTGCCTTAATAGTCATTAACTATATATATTGAATGAAATATCTTATATAATATCGATACATTTCCTAATGAAAATGTTAATAATCCATCCAGAGGAATATAATTGGGTTATATTATTTTATTACATCCTCATTAAATAATAGTATACATGAAATAATATTTACATAGAAGAAAATACTATTAAATATCACTTAGTAATTTCTTGTGGATAATACCCTTTTCATTTTTTAATCACTTATTTAAAATATAAAAAATTTACCAAATGGTATGGAAAAATTATCTTTAAAAATAACCAAATAAATTTTCAAAGTAATATTCACAGTAAATATTAGTCACGATGGTAGAAAAATTCATTCGTGAAGTATACATTAAAACAAGGATTATGTTTCCACCTTTGGTAAATAGTTCCTCATTTTAAAAATAAGAAGAATATTACCTTTAAATAATTTAATAGAAATTAAAAAATAGGTAGAAATTTATTTAATAAATCATTCAATAAAATTATAAATAGCATTGAAAACATTTTAAATAAAATATGGACATGAAAGAAAAATATTCTTGAGTGAATGAGAAATAAATTTTTTCTTCCTTGAAAGATAATTTCATACTATTGGGTAATTAGAAATAGATAAATGAATGAAAAAAATGTAATTTATATTCAGAACTATATTAAAAATATATGTGGGGTTTAATTTCAAATTATCATATAACTCCCCAAATGCAAACAAAAACATAAAAAATCATGAATAATGATGAGATTATGAAATAAACCATTACAGCTCATCATAATTACATTGTAAGTGATTTTATAATCATGTATAATAAATTTAATTTTATTATAATTCAACATAAAACCATATACATTCTTAAAATATAATAAATGATCTAATTATAACATTTCATCACCATTTTATTAATATTTCTTTATTAAAATAATTTTTTTATAGTGTTAACTGTTTTATTTTTCATGTAAGTCTTAGTTCATTATTTTAATTCATTGAATATTTATCCTGGTTAAATGAAATAAATAATTTAAATCATGATATAATTATAATTTATATTATTTATATACATATATATAATCATCCTTGAATGTCGTTCATAAATAATGAATCACATCACTTCACAGAAGTGACAACCTACATATATGCATGAGAAATGTTGTGATTTTTTAATGACTATAAGTAAAAGAAGGTAGATGATATATTATATTTTAAAAAATAATAATTATTTGCTAAATATCATATATAATAAATATTCTTATATTTATAACCATCCAAGTAAAGTGTTATTGAAAAAAATACACCACTATGTGGAGACGATAATCCATTTATTCACACGAGTGATGCTTTCACATTTCGTTGGATGGAAAGCATATTAATATGGGTTTTAAATTATTATAATAATAATATATTTTATTTAAGATAGTGATGTTATTTGATAGGCATTTTTATAGAATAGTTTATGGAGGTAGATGTGGAAATAAAATGAAACCACTTGGTTAAAAGTAACACCACCTCTCTGAAAATCCACATTTGGCTTACACATTAATACTTATAGATTAGTCCATTGATGGTTAAAAATATTATAGGTCATGGGAAATAAGGTTGAGAAGTAATTTTTTCAGTTATTGGTTGAAATAAGTGGACCAATATGTGTTAATGAGATAAGATAATCGGTGCCCTTTTATTGGTGTGGGAAATGACACACTTTGAATTACTTAAATGATTTTAATAATATAAAGTATTATTCATGTTAAAGTTGATTAAATTTGTAAAATAATATAATATTATAATGTTAAGGTATAAATAAAAAAATAAATGAGTCTTAGAGATTATTAAGTGGCATTTTACACTTATATCATAATTTAACTCCATAGTAAAACTATATTAACCCAAGCTATGTTAATAATTTTTTATTTTTTTTATAATTCGTTATGATCAAAAATTAATTTTACCAAATTACATAATATTATAAATAATAATTAAAAATATGAAAAAAAATATAAGATATTCTGTTTCTATAATTGCAGAAAAATAATTTTAATATAAGTGCACAAAACACAATGAAAACCATTTTAAAAAAAATGTTTTTTTGTAAACATAAAAATGATTTTAATGTAAAATAATGTGTAATATCAATAAAAAGGGTATTAATTGAATTTTTTAAATTCAAAGGATATTTATTTTTTTTAAACAAAACCAAATAAAAAAATGAACAATATAAAAACTTTGTTAAGGGAAAATAACAAAAAATAATTTTGATTTGGACAAAAATATTTCATAGATTTCAAAATTTTTAAGAATATATTTATAAGTTTCACATTATATTTTTATATGAATTATATTAATTAATTAATATATATTTTTTATATATCAATGTTTTATGATTTTTAATGTTATTCTTATTTCATTATAATTTCATAAAAGATAATTTTTTTTGAAAAATCGGTATTTTTTTACTATTGACACAAAAAAATATTTTTACAAGTCTCAAAAATTCATCCTAAAATAATTTTGAAATTAAAAATTCAAAAATTAAATAACATTCATAAAATTAAATTTAATATTTTTTTTATTTTTTTTATCTCATTCTTGAATTAATCTATGCATATTGTGAAATAATTTATTTGGAAAGAAAAGTTTAATATAATTGCAGCTCAGATGTTAAATTCTTCCCTCAAAAAATTCCAAACATTAAATAATGACAATGTTACATCATTAAAAATTTTGTTATTTGTTCATCATAAAATCTTTAGTTCTCTATATCATCTCTTATACAAAATGTACTCTCTATAGTTCATTTACCAGCTGAGTTGTCTGATTCCTCAAAACCTGATCTCTATTGTACTGATGATGGGTAGTCTTTTCATAGATAGATAAATTAGGTTACAGACCTATTTCCTTATATGTTACCAAATTAATTGGATATGTCATTCACTTCTTCAATAAAAAGTTATAAAAAATATCATGAACTATATATAGTTTATCTTTCACTACCAAACAACAATCTATAGCTATAATTATTTATAGAATTTTAAAAGACTCTATATAATTGGGACTTCCATTTATTTCCAAAATTTATAAAACCCTTCCATGTAGATATTTTATAAAAAATGATCTCCCATAAGAAATTATAGATAATACATTTGGATATCTGAAATCTTTTTTTCCTACTTTAAGTAGCCTTAATAGTAGTCTTCACTTTCTTTATTGTCTCCTCTAAGAGATTTGGGCCTATAATATTAATTTCACCAAATTCATCCCATAAAGTATTTTTATAAAAAAATATTACCATAAAACACATCATATGGTGACTTTGTATTACATGAATGGAATCTACTATTATATGTCAATTCCACCATAGGTATATAATTATCCCACATACCTTAAAAGTTAGTTAAGGATAACCATATAATATATTTTAATGTATAACTTTTCCTTTTAGACTTACCATCAATTTGAGGGTGATAGGTGGTGCTAAAATGTTTCTCAACATTAATATCCACATGAATAATCTTCTTAAATTATGATCTAAAATCTGAATTGTGATGTGATGCCATTATAAAAGGTGTACTGTAAAGTCTCCCAACATCATTAATATAGATTCATTCAAGGCTATAAATAGGCAGATCATCCCTTATAGTGAGTAAAAATGTTGACTTGGTAAGGAGATCAATAATAACCCATATAGAATCATTATTTCTAGGAGTATTTGGAAATCCATTGAAAATTTCCTTAGTAATGTCATCCTATTTCCACAAAACAATAGTTAGAGGTTTCATGACTATTTTGGAATGTTGTATCTCATCCTTTACCTATTGAAAAACAAATAATATTGATAAATTATCTATAATTTCTCTTAGCATATTATCCTGCTAAAAATATACCATAAAATACATATTCATTTTATTGCTGTTATGATGTCTAAATATATTCATGTTGTTGGATTCATATAATATTTTACTCTTCAACTCGGGTATAGATGGAACACATGACCACATTCCAAATTTCATTATAACATATTCATAAAAAAATACACTATTTTCACATAATTAAATTATTTCATTGTGTTTTATAAACTCTTTTGATAATGATAATAACTTTTTACCTTTTTTAACAAGGATGGTTTCGAAATCATTTGGAAAGGGAGTGATATTTTCCCTTCAATAACAATTCCCATATCTCTCTTTATTATATACATGGATAAAGAATAATTTTAAATCCGCATCATCATAAAAACTCCAAGATATTTCTTACTCAATGCATCAACATCCTTATTTTCAATCATTGATTAGTTCTAGACATTATATTTTCCTTGTGTTGAACACTTTCTAGGAAAAGGTTTATTTCAAGATATTATGATATGTATATATCTCATATTTTTCACAATATAGATAATGCCTCCTTATGTTCAAATAAAAAATTATGGCCGTTAATCATGGGTGGGATAGTTATTTTCAATGATAGTTAACTACCTTGATGCGTAGGCAATAACTCCATAATTTTCTATAAGGATGTATTTACATACATTCTTCAAAAAACACTATATATCCAAAACGCATACCCTCCTAATGATAATTTCTAGAGTGGTACATTAATTAACCTCCTCTTTAAATCTTCAAAAAATTAATTTCATTTCTATATTCATAAAAACATAACCACTTTACATGCGAACTTGGTTAATGGGTTTTCTAATTGGAAAATATTTAGAAACAAATCTTCGATAGTAGCCTAAAAATATATGTATCCTACATACATTAGTTATATTTTTTTGACATTTTCCATTACTTAACATCCTTTTCCCTTTAAGGATAAATCAATATTCTATCTTTAGAGATAATGTGGCCCAGAAAAAGAACTTCCTGAAGAAAAAAGTGAAATATTTCTAAATTATCCATAAAAATAATTTTCTCTATGAGTATCAATAATGATTCATAAAATACACTTATAATCTTTATAATTTTTAGATTTTACATAAATATCATCAATAAAATACATAAAAAATTTATCAAGATATTCCATGAACACATTTCTTATTTAATCTATAAAAATAGAGGGTGATTTTGTCAATAAAATGGGCATTACTATAAAATCATACTGTCTATACCTCATTTGAAAATTTTTATTTGGAATATTTTTGTTCCTTTTTTATAATTGATGATACCTAAAATGAAGATAATTCTTTAACAAATATTGGTATACATGGATTTGATCAAATAAGTAATAAATATGGGGAAAAGGATACATGTTCTTCATAGTTATGGTATTGATTTTCCTATAATCAGTTCACAACCTCTTAGTATCATCCTTATTATTCATAAAGAAAATAAGTTATACCTATGTCTAAACACGTGAGAATATGAATTTATTATCACACAACTCCTATAGTTGTTTTATTTACTCAACTATCTCCATTTTTTCCATTATATATGGAGTATTATTTATTAGTTTTGCATCACAGATGGGTTTTATTGAAAACTAAACTCCAAAATCTGGTGGATATCCAGGTAGGTCTTCAGGATACACATCATTATATTCTTTAAAATTTAGAATATATTCCATAATTGGGTTACCTTTATCATCCATAGTATTCATTTCTCCTTCTTCTTCTATAATTTAATTAATTAGAGCTACTAGGGGTGGATTTTGGCGTTATTTTCATGGTGATGACTATGTTATAAAGACATGGAATTTCACATATTCATAAAAAATCCTGATCTAATTCTCTTTGAAATAAACTTTTTCATTATACTTTGAATAATAATTTATACAAAGAATTATATCAATGTCTTTATAGTTATTATAATAATATTTACAAATAGAATATATATATATGAATTATAATGGGAATTTACTAACATATCATTGTTGAAATAATATTTAATCTAGGTGTATTGATTAATAACTCCATAAATATTATTCTAGGAAAATATTTAATTTTCTTGGAAAACATGGGAGATATAATAGAGTGAGAGGATCTGGAATCAAATAAATAATTAGATAACTTTAATGTTATGATCAAATTACATTCCACCACATCACAAGGAACATCATATTCGGTTGTAGTAATTATTTAATCTTGGCCTTCACCCCATGGCCTCTTCTTTTGGAATTTCCCTTTACATTTGGGGAATTGGTTAGAATATTTCCCCATATCATTTTAGTCAAATCAATATATTTGATTAATTCTCTATCACCGTTGCATTCTTCAGCATCGTGGACTTTCTCAATAAACTTAAATCAAACTCATTCTCCCTTAAAAATGTATGTAGGTGTTTCCTTCCATAATTATCACATGTTGTAAATTCGCCAATAACTTTTTTCCTTTTACCCACTTTATTCTTCTAGAGGGGATCAGTTTTCCACTTCTTATCATTCGTTCCATCAAAGTAATAAGGTTTGGATTATTCTTTCACACTATTAATTTAAAATGATATTATATCTTCATATGATGTGAATGTTGAGAAGAATAGTACTCTTCAAATTATTGTATTAATCCCATAAAAGAAATAGTCAATACTACTCTTTGGATTATATATGTAATCTATAATATTATATGATATCCTCATAAATTTTTCCTCGTATTTATAAATATTTTACTCTTCCTTTTGTCTTAGACTTAGGAATTTTATCCCCATATAAATTTATTTTTTGTGAGGAAAATATTTTTAAATGAAAAGTACCTTAAAATCCTTCTACACCATGATATTTATTTCCAAAACTTCCTTAGGTTTTTTTGAATCAATATCCACCATCTATCCACATCTCAGTGAGATGAAAACTATCAAGTAAACCTTCTCCCTTTCACTACTTCCCATAAAAAGAAATATCTTACCTATGGATCTTATTCATTTCTCAACTTCCAATGTATTTTTGGGTCCATTAAATAATGGATACTTTTTCCCTATGAAATTGTATATCATTTTTTTAAAAAAATATTTTTAATCAATAGGATTCTCTATATAGTAATGGATACTTGTAATAAATTATTTAAACTACCCAAATATAGTCATAATTTATTCATATCCAACTCCAATTTCATTGTATTTACTATGAGGTAATTCCTTACATAGATTATGTTTATTGATATGATTTCAAATAATTTCTCTATGAAATTTATATATATAATGTCATGAACTATATTCTATCATAAAATTATAAATAGTAATTTATTTTTCTAAAATGAGTGAAACACTTAATATAAATTGAAAATTTATGCATAGATAATATTATAATCATAATATTATTCTCTTTGGGAATATTCTCAAATAATAATAATATTTTAAAATATATCCTAATTTTTTGTAAATAAAATATGAATTAACCTAATTATATTCCCGGGGAGTTTCATACCAAGTGTGTGGCAATTTCCCATTTTCTATTCACTAGAATTGTGGATGATATATACTCAACCAACTCTATTTGGGGGTTTTTACAACTATATGTATCTATGAAAAAACTATATCAACTATTATTATCTATGTAGGGATTTATTTCTTGAAAAATCATATAATATCTATAATACCAAAAAAATTATTATAACATCCTATAATTATACATATCCTCCAATTTAGTCATATATTAATGTTCCCTAATCTTGTTTTCTATAAATCTAATTCTAATGATTTTTACATATATTACTCTGATTCTAACTATAACAACTATAACCCTAGTACCCTAGAGTTAGGGGTTACTTTATTAATTTTTCAATAGATATAATAGATTGCATCCTAAAGTATTTAATTGTTTAGTTATATTGGAAAACTAGATATATGCTTGAAATAGTTCATTTCATTTGAAAACATAAAATATTACAATGTATTTTCTTTAATAAAATCATTATTACCGTTATAATATCATTGAATATGAATCCTATAACACTTCCAAGAATCCTAGGGAAAGGTAAAAAATAAAATTATGGTATTAGATGATTAATAAAATAATTCATACAGTGGATGTTATTGTAGAATAAACAAGGAATGAATACTATTGAAGGAATCAATGATGATCAAATAAAGAAATATAAATAATAACATGAGCTTGAAACCAATCCATGGATATCATAACTCTTCTAAAAATCAAATGTATATCAATAAATAGTTTTCTATTTATTTAGTGCATAATTTTTGATATCTTTATCTTTACATCAAATCTTTATGCCAATACATCTTACATAAAAGGGTAAGGCATTGGGAAAATACCCAACTTGTTTTCTCTCATAAAGCCTACCAATGCATATAGGGTCTATTAATTTCTTAGACCCACCAATAACCTAATAATTCCAATGAATTAATCATATTAATAAACAAATTATCTTAATCAACATGCATTAATAATCTATATCTATCCATATTGGGAGAACTAATATATGAAATTTCAATAATTTATCCAGTAAAAATGGTCATTATACATTTTGAGAAATATAGTATATGATATAATTAGTTTATATATTCAATAAATCATAATATTTATCAATCTATTTTAATATAGATGAAAATGATTTTAAAAAAATATTGGGAAATTTATTGAAGAAAATAATCTTTATATTGAAATATATTATTTAAAATCAAAAAACTAAATATTTTATTTGAAATTAACCTAGAAACTTGTAAAGGAGTATTCATGGAAAAAAATTTCATGATAACAAAAAAATCACCACGTGTAGTATACATTAAAATGAATATTTCATTCACAAATTTGGTAAAAATGTTCTTTTTTCATAGAATGCCTAGAATATTCCATTTAAACATTTTTATTGAAATCCTAAAATGGGTAAAATTTGTTAAATAAATCAATGGACAATATTAAACAAATTATTAATAAAATTAAATAAAATATGGATGTGTAAGAAAAATATTCTTAATCGAATGAAAAACAAAGTGAACCTTTCTTAAAAACATTATTTTATACATATTAGTAATTAGAGAGAGGAAAATGAAGTAAAAAAATTGTTATTTATATTAATAATGAGTGTAAAATAAAATAAATGGTGTAAAATATATAAATATTATATAATTATCCAAATTTAAGGTTAAGAAAAAAAAATCCTCAATAACAATGAGATTCATAAGTAAACCCCTACCTTAGGTCTGACATGATTTGTAAGTTATTTTAAGTTGAGGTATAATAAAATTAAATTTATTATAATTTCAAAATAAAAAAATGATAAATAAATATAACATAATACATGATCTACATATAGAATAAAAACACTTCTTTATTACTAATTTTTTTTTAAAATCATCATTTATGATTGTCAACTATTTCATTTTTCATGTATGATTCAATTTAGTAGTTTGGGTCCTTACAAATTTATCATGGTGAAATAATATTAAAAATTTTATTCATGCTATAAATATCATATATCTTTTTTATATTCATATTTAGAATCATCCTTGAAAATAAAACATGAATAATAAATCACATCACTTCATGGAGGTGGTAATCCACATGTACAAATGAGCGATGTCTTTTTATTATGTGGAAGGGTAGGAAGTTAAATGATATATTATATTTATAAAATAATAATTGTGTAATAAATATTATATATATTCATTAGTTGTGTCTTTATAACTATCCAAGTGATGTGGTGAGGATAATCAAATTACACTCTTGCATAGAGATGGTAATCCATACATACATGCAAGTTATGTTTTCTCTTTCTCAAGGACTAAAAGGAGATGAATATTGTATATTACAAATGAATAATAACTTTTTAGTTTTTGGAATATACTGATGTTATTATATTATCATGGTTATATTATATTATAAGGATGTATATGAGGAAATAAAATGAAAACACTCGATTAAATGTTCTACCTCTACCTTTGAAAACAACCTTTGGATTTCACCTTATTCTTTCTAGTTATGTTCATAGATGAGACCGAATCCTCTAATTCATGTGGAGGAAGGTATTTAAGATATTTTGGTATTTATTTTCCAAGATAAGTGGATAAATAGTTTTTAAGTGTTAGTTGGAGTGGAGCTGCATAGAGACTCAAGAGGGTGGGAGAATTGAGTTCTTTAACGTTTCATCACGTAAAACCACTATCTATTGGGGGAAGATTTTTTCTTGTCCTTTATTATCATAAGAAATTAATAAAAATAAAAATATTGAGAAAATATAAACCACATAATATTTTATAGTGTTTTAGGGAATAGATATCCTATAGTCCACTCCACCAACACTTAGTTCCTCGAGTTTAGTGATTTCACTAGTACAAATACTTTTCCTTAGGACTTCCTAGTTACGTGTAAGTATCTCTATTTTTTTACAAATATATGAGCTTTTTGGGATCCTAAAATTATTTAAACATAAAAAATCACTCATCGCTCAGTATATGGTGTTCTTACTTCAATAAATGAAAGTGACTAATGGGTAATTTTATGATAAATTACATAGTTGGAAGATGCAACTAATGAAAGAGAAGAGATCTCTGAGAGGGAAAATAATAATGGCGAATATATCAGCGTAGATCTTCAAGACAAAGTATAATTCCTATTAGAAGAATAGTTGTATATAACTTGGTTATTATTATTTATTTTCTTAGTATATAGAATCAGCAGCTAAATGACAATTGATTATTGCCTATCAACTATTCAAAGTTTTGGTTCTCTGTAATAGTGTCTATATTAGAACTTGGGTTAAATCCTTGATGATGGTACTATATTTAGAGCCAATTTTTTTATTTTTTTATTTTAGTGGGGTTTTTTTGTTGAGAATAATGAAACTGATTAAAGGATGAATTTAAATTCATAATTTTGATAAACATTGGAGTGAGATCATTTTTAGGGATGAAATATTTTGATATCCTTGATCCTTCTGATATATTTCATTAAATTAACACCTACTTCACAAGATTATTTTTATTGGAATTACTAACTATTGAGGCTTTATTGTGAACCTAAAATATGTTAATGTTATAAAAAAATACTTTTTATGGATTTTTATTTATATTTATAATAATACACTAAATATACATGTTAAACCAATCATGTCATTGATCCATGATATTTATGTTACAACATACACAATGTTAACCTAAAGAATTTTAAACCTCAAATAGATCCCAATAAAATTTAATCCCAAAATTATGAGTCACCCTAATAGATTAATTAGTCATCAACTAATATAGTTAGTAATCTATTTTATTATTTTTATAGTGATGAGTTAAAATAATAATAAAATAAATGATACAATAAAAGATTTTCCCGCTGAACACAAATGAGTGGTGAATAAAGTCAAACACATACTTTGGATTGAATGAGGAGGTGAAATATATGGGGATTAAAAAAATTTAAATTGTATTAATAATAATTATAATACACTACAAGCTTTGGTTAAATATGATAGAGGATTCACATAATTTCATTAATATTTAAAAAAAATTATAACTCAAAAATGTACAAGTTTACAAATATAGAAGAACGCAAAAGAACACTGAAAAATAATGAAAGGAAATGTATATCAAGTCAAAAATTGAGTTTTCCAGGTCCTCCTAATATTTTTCAAGGATTTATTTATCCCAATGTATCCTTCTAAGTTCTAAAATTCCAACCTCTTTGAAGTAGAAGATGAGAGTGTATTTATATCCCAATATGGAAGACTGTTTTCAGTTCAAAACTACCCCTCAAATTAGATCGACAATTTAAAGTTTTATACAGATTAATCTAGAGAAATATAATTATTATTCTTTTTATATATGGATTTTGAAATTTTACCCTCAAAATTTTGTGGTTTTTAGACTTTCTGAGCAAAAGTTATAGTTGTTTTTAGTAAACCCTATGCTACTATCCAGAATTGTTCATAATTTTTCCCTGTCCTAAATGCGAATTAATTTGTTGTTGTAAATACTCCCAAAAATATGAACCATTTATTACAAAACATTGTGTACCTATATATTTAAATTATCCCTGGACAAATTACAGATAAACTATACTACTATTTTATAATCAAATTCAAATATTGTGGGATTTTTTTCAAATCCCAAACAGAATTGTGTTCTAGACATTCAGGAATCAATTTTCTACTTATTGCTTTATTTTTTCCATAAAATTTTTATCCAAGTTATATTTTGATATCCTAGAACATATTTTTGATTTTTTTTAAATGGACTTCTTTATTGATCCCAAAAATGCAGTCATCATGGTTGGTCCAGTTCTCATCACACAAACAGTGGACCTTTTTGTGGCCCACATACCCCTTCAAATGTCCAAATTAGCCAATTATATGATTTTATGATTTTATGATTTTTAGTAATTTAAATAATTAATCCTCTAAATAAGAACCACACAATTTAGATAAGTGCGTGATAGTTATGATTAAAATAGTAAACATACTTGAATATAGATTAAATAAAATAATGTTCAAAAAAATATTGAATATTCAAACATGGGTATTTCACAACAATTATGCCTTTTTACATAAAAATCATTAAAGGGAGTAGATAATAAGTTATAAAAAAATTAATAACATCAAATCACCAACACATAGTATTGTTCATGTCCTCGTGTACAATAAATACAAAAACATGACAAAATCATTTTCACTCACCAATAAATATTAAAATTTTGTTTTCACTAGTCATGGGAAGAAAAGACTAGTTATATAATTCATAAATAATTCCACCAAAAACAATTTACACCAATATTGTTTCAATAAAATCCAGTTATCATTTTAATATTTTAAATTGGAAAATTTGAGTACTAAAAACATACTCCTTCCAAGATGATGTATACTTATTCAAGGGAGTTCACCCATTCACCAAAAAAATTTAAAATCCTAGAATTTTTATTATCTCTTATTTTATATTCCCTATTTTAAATCTCACATGAAACAATATTTAATTTTAGGAGTTTTTTAGTTGTGATGGGATGGTGGAATATTGTGTCCAAAAGAGGGGAAAATATGTGGTAAACACCAACATAGAAAAAGTAATGCACAATTTTCTAAATAAGACATGGAAGGTTATGGAAAATAATTTTTAAAAGGGAATGAATTTTTAATAGAAGACAAAAAATAGATATAAAATTGGATGATGATGAAAAGTTGAAATATATACAGAACACAAAACTTCTCCCAATGACCTAAGAAAAGTTAATGCAAGTGTCCCTTTTCTTCTTAATTTCCTTTTCATTTTCTTTTTCAAAAGTTGAAAATGGAACAAATATCAAAATCATATCCTAATCCTAGTTTTATCTTCTCATGAACCTATTTGCAATATATATAACAAGATCAAATTTTGGGGAAGGGTGATTTTTGACCCACTCAAGGGATAACCCATTTTTCATTTTTTTTCATTTTTTTCAATTTTTTCAAATTTTATGTAAACATTTCATTAACTTTTATACAAAATAAAAATGTATATATAAATTTCTATACCTAAATTAATTAAAACCTCTTACCTACACTTAAATTGATGTTTTCCATTAAGAATATTATGAAACTTTGAAAATCAAGGAATGTACACTCAAAATACAATCCATTCCCCCTTTTATGTATATTTAATTAAATAATGCAATGAAAATACATGTAGAAACTAGGTGGGATAAGGTTTTTTGGATTGTAATTTTCTTATTAAGAAACTTTTTATTATAGGATTGAAGGGTATTTTAAAATGAGTATTAGTGTAAGGATAATGAAAGTCTATTCATCTATTTTAATTCTTATGTGGTTCAGAAGACACCTCAACCATATTAATGTACACCAAAGTAATAAATTCAGCTCAAAGCTCCACAAACTGAAGACCTGAAATCAAGGCATGAAAAAACACAATATTAAAATATGATTGTAGGTGAACTTATCATGAAAGATGGATTTGTTCCTGACTGCTGGGGAAAAACATTTTCTAATCAAAAATTGTGTTTCCAAAACTTATTGTTATCAACACAAAATTGTTTATCTAGTTTTATGATAAAAAATAAAAAATATTGGAGATTAAAAAACGTATTTTTACTTCCCTAAATGGTTGGAACAAATTTCAATCTTTATTGGTGAGTAATTGTGACTCTTTTTTTTCTTTTTCTTTTTGTTTTCTTTAATTCCCACATAAATAAAGAAAATACATGATTAAAAAAATGGTTAGAAATAGATTGATGGTGGGAAGGATAGTGGAAGAAGGAGAAACAGAGATATAGAGAAAGAAATATGAATATATGTAGAGGGAGTTAAAGAGAAAGGTAAACCCCCTTGTTTGAATTTGGTGGATCATTATCTTTATCCAATGGTGGGTTATCTTCAGCGGTTGCGGTTTGGTGGAAGTTGATATGTTTCATGGTGTTTTTTTCCTCTCAGGGGGATGCTTTAACAGATGTCCATTAAAAATGAATTTAATGTTATATTAGGCGTATTGGACTTGATCTATACAAAATGGTTAAACATTAGTAACCATAAAAGGACCTTCTTAACGGGAATTAATCTTACTTGGGTGAATTTGAAATCAATAATTGAATATAATTACCTTTTCCCCTTAATTAAATAACTTTTTAGTATGTTTTTGTCATGGAGTGACTTAGTATTTTTTTTAGAGATTATAATTCAAATAAAAATCAAGTCAAAGCTCATTCAGCTCATTCCACTGCAATAATCTCTCTTCACTAGAATTTTACAAATCTAAATTACATGTTTTCATAGCCCAAAATGAATTATATTAGATTTAAATTGGTATATGAAAATCTTAACCAATAACTATCATAAAATATGACATCCCAATTTTTTTTAGATGTATTTTGATAATCCCAATGTTCTTCACCAAGTCTTCCATACCAGTCTCTCCTTATGGTCCTAACAATTATTTCAAGCACTCTTTTCACTTATCTATTAGAATGTTTAGATATTCCATTTATTTGGGGGAGATAGGAAGTCTATTTTTTCTATTCAATACTAATATTTTTCCAAAAAATTTATATGGTTCGATTATAGAAACAGGATTCCAAGTCACTTACCAAGGCCTATCGAGATCCAAATCAATGGGAGAAGTTGTTATTGAGGAACTCACTAACAATATGTGCATTATCATTTCTAGTGGGTTTGCCCATGACCCGCCTAGAAAAATAGTTGAATATAGTAAAAATTAAGGGAGAATCTATTTTATGGGGTATTGGTACCATAAAATAGATTCCCAAAACCATAAATATCTCATAAAATATTTTTGGATTTGGTGTAATTTCATTTTATGAAGAAATTGTGCTAATGTTTTGTCAATTGGGAAATTATTGACCTAATTCATGTGAGTCCTTGAATATTGAAGGCAATATGACTCCAAATTCTAGGACCATTCAAGAGTTCCTTTTTTCAAAGTTTCCACCTCTAGGAATTTATTGGTATATTTCCAAGATAAAATAATGTTCATCTTTATCAACGCATCTCATAATCACCATGTCATCCTTAGTTTCCAAAATTATATTATCAACAAAAAATAGTAGTTTTAATCTCTTATTAACTTTAATATTTCTTCTAGATAATTGTTTTCAAGAAAAAATAGCAAAATAAGTAATTTAGCATTGGTAAATACCATGGTATCTTTTAAGTGAGATATGAGAGGTGTTATGTGGTAAATTCAAGATTAATGATTTTAGAATGAGAGTAATTAGAAATTATTCTCAGCTTATTAAATATAGGGTTTTCTTATATAGGTTTATCTTTGATATCAAGGTCAAACTCTTAAAGCATTAGGATCCATCTTATTATCCTTGATTTTGAATCACTTTTCTTGATTAATAATTTTAATATTGAATGGTATGTGAATATGATGATTTCGGCACCTAAGAGATTGGGACAAAAAATATCCAAGGAAAAAAACACATCTAAAAGTTCATTTTTAGTTACAGTGTAATGATATTGAGTTGCATCATGTGTTTTTTAGTCATAATAGATGACCTGATGAATTTCTTAACTTCATTGACAATTAATAACCTCAATAGACCTATTAGAAGAAACACACATCAATTATAAGGGTAATTAAAAATCTAGGGATGCGATTATAAGATAATATGTTATAATATGTTTTAGTTCAATGAAGGATCTATTGAAATCATCATTAAAATAGATTGTAGCATTATTTTGTGTTATATAAGTGAGTAAGAGGGAAATCCTAAATTTTTTTTGGATTAATCATCGATAAAAAGTGGTATGACCATGGAATGAATGGATATATTTTAATATTGTGGGTTCATGAAGTGATTTGATCACCTCAATTCTGGAAGGATCAACATGAATACACCCTTGATAAGTAATGTGTCCTATAAAAATCCCATTTGCAACCATGAAATGTTTTTTTTAAATTTATCCCAAATTTACACTGGAAACACTTTTGGTGTACCATAGAGAGTGAATGAATTAAGGATTCAAATGAATCACCGTAAATGGTAAATCCATCCTTGAATAACTCAATGTTATTCTCAATTAATTCAGAAAAGATAGTCATCATACACCTCTATAGTGATTCAGGATCATTGAAAAGTCCAAATGGAATTATCTTGTATGAATTTATTTCAATGGTGCAAGTTAATGTACCCTTTTCATTGTCATTTCATGTGATTAGTATTTTTATGTAGTCTTGGTATCCCTTAAGAAATAAATAATATGAATTTGTGACTTATATCTCTAAATTATGATCATGGAAATAAATCACAGTGATATTTTCATGTTTTATTATTCAATTTATGAAAGTCGATGCACTAATTCTATTTAATTTTTACTCCAGTTGTGAACACCTCTCCATATTTGTTTATGAAAATAATTTTCCCACCCTTCATTATCACCACATTAATTGGACTAATTTTTTCACTCTCAAAAATTAGGTAGATAATAACATCTTTAATAATCTTGGTGATTATATCCCTAGATACCTCAAGTATGAGTCGATTGAGTCTTTTTATGGTTATCTAATTTGTTAGGATGATTATTCTATAAGAATGTGATGAATGAAAATTGAATGGTAAATAAATGGTTTGTTATATAGGATCCAAGATAAGGATTTTTCCCCCTAATACTTGAACAAGTTTGGAATCATCAATTTTTGTAAGTGTAGTCGAGAAAATGACACTGTAAGAGTGATCATGGAAAAGGAATGCATACTATAGGTGTTTAAGAAGGGGTTTCAGGTCAGTTTCATCCTTCATTTATAGTCTATATAACTTAGGAAAAAAATAAGGTATTCTAGTTTGTTTTGATTCATTTTCATTATTACTTTCCAATTTTGTGTACTATATTTCATAGGTGTCATGGGATTATAAATAATTTTTAATACCCTTTAGATTGATGGAGTCTATAAATGAATGGCCTGAATTAACTTCTCTATATATGACAAGGTTAATCATAGTGAAAATTTCACAAAGTAAATTATCATTAGAACATTAATAACATGATGGATTGGGATTCAATCTACTCTCATAAGTTTATTGAGAAGCATGGATAAATAATGCATATTGATTATTTAAGGGGTATCTCATGGCTTGAAAAATATTGAACATGAGCTATTGGTCACCAAATTCCATGGATAATATGCCCACTTAGACATAAATTTTATTTTTGGATATCATGAGGAATCGTATTCTAAAAATAAGGGGAGATTAAGAAGAAGATGTATCACCTTCCATGTCAAGGACATATAAATCAACTGGGATGATAATATCATTAACCCATACAAGTACATCATCAATTATTCCATCAGGACTAACAATGATTCAATTAACTAACTGGATGACAACACTCGTTTGATGTAAGGAACCTAAACCAAGGTTCAATAATATGGATTTGGGCATGAAATTTATCGAGGATCCTAGGACTATGAGTTTATTTTCGAAATTTGAAATCCTTATTTGGCATGGAAACATAAAGGTATCTCAATCTTTTCTCTTCATGGTAATGGCCTACTTGGTAGAAACATTTTCAATTATCCTAAGTTGTCTCTTAGTCATTCAAAATTCATTAAGAATCATTTCATACTTATAGATTTATTTAATGGATTATAAGATGGTAATGAATACTTCACCACATCTAAACATGTCATGCATTCTAGAATTAGGATCACATGCCTTCTTATCCTTATAGAAGGGATGATGAAAAGGAATTAGGTTCTTTAGAGAAATTGAAGGTGGTGATTGAGTGGCTTCAGGTGTGTTTTAGAGATTTTTCTAATTTATTTTTCCAAATCAATATTCAAATGTCCTTAATAGGATCCATCAATATGTATTAAAATCTTTTTTAATGATCTATTTGAAATTTCACTTACATTACCCTTGGGTATGGGAAATAGTTGGGCTATGATTTGGAAAAAATTGGAATTTTTTGCTGACTTAGGTGAGATTCAAGTTGACCAATTTGGTTTTAAATGTTTTTAAGGATATAATGGGTGAATGATGAATGATATTCCATAATTCTTTCCCATGGATTATTTAATAAAAAGCATTTTCCCCATTTGTATTTCCTTGATTTGGGTTCTTTGGAAAGTTCTTGTATTTGGTTTTGAATTTATAAGGCTCGTTGTAATAGTGGAATCTTGGAGGAGGATGTGGAGGGTTTATTCTTTTATATTGAGTAATAGAGGGATAATTTTCAAGTATGTTACCCCCACCATCACCATATTGAAATTAGTATGGATTTTTATAAGGGAACTTAGGGGTATAAAGGATTGGATTATAATAACTAAATTTTGGGTTATATGTATAAGAGAGTGGAATATAGAGGGGTAGGTTGGAGTTTCTAATGAATTTACTTGATGCATGAGTTTTTTCAACAAGATCGCCACCACTTTCTGCATATATGACATTTATCTCTACATACAATAACCCCTCATATAATCATTGGATCAATATTTATCCATATATTTATTTCAATGGGAAAGTTTTCATAATATATTTGAACCTCTCCTAGTACTCCTGGAGTTATTCATTATGGAATTGATGAATACAACAAATTTACTTTTAGACAAAAAAAAGTTCAAGAAGGATGGAAAAATTCTCTAAGAAGAGTCCCTTCATGTCATTCCAGGTGTTTATGGAACTATGAGGGAGGTAATAGAGCCATTGTAAAAGTAATTTTGGGAAAAGGGGAATGATGGAAGTTTTATTTGTTCTTCAAAAACCCCTTGAGGCTTAGTAGTAAAGAAAACCACATGGAACTCATTAAGGCGAAGATAAGGATCCTCACCGGATCGGTCATAGAAATAAAAAGAAGATAAATCAACCCTGATTTGAGTCAAAAATTAGCCTCAATTTTTGTATATTGAATGTTAGGGTTGGTTATTCATATTAGGGGCATAAAGTTCTAAAAGGTTTTTATCCCTAATATTTTCCATATTAATTCCCTGTGGATATCCAATGAATGGGTCATGAGTTATTTTATTATCCCTATCATTCCACTTAATTATGAGAATGTTTTACTTGGTTTATGGGTAGAATAAATCATAAGTATTGTGTGATATTCTATCGGTAATTTATAAAAATATTTAAAGGATTAGGAATGTGGATTTTTTTTGTTTTCTTTCATATTTTTTTTGAATATTTTTTGTTTTATTTTTTTATTTTTTTATTTTTTACAAAAAAAATAACTTATTATAACAATATCCTTGACAATGGTTACATTTGAATCATGGATGATTTTCTACAATCTACCACTCAAATGTATGGTTCTCTTATATCATGTGTATAATGGTTCTAAGGTTGAATCCTTGGCGATAATCTTTTTTATATTATTTTTTTCTTTTTAGTGTGTGTGTGGGGGGGCGGTTGTTTTCAGAAAATAATTAAATTTATTTAAGAATGATTTTTTATTTAAAAATTTAATAAATATTGGATGTAAGATTATTATATCATTGATCTTTCGGACATATTATGTTAAATTAACACCCACCTCACATGGCGATTTTTACTAGAATTCAAAAATATTTATGCCTTAATCTAAGCCTAAAATAACGTAATGATATCAATAAATATTGTTTTATGGAAGTTTATGTATGGTTCAAAAAATACATGTATTCCCCATGTAAAATCATTCATTTCATTAGTCCGTGAAATTAATATTTTAACATACAAAAATTTAACCTAAAGAATATTTAATGATAAAATATCTCAATCACATGACATGCTAAAATTATGACTCACCCCAATGGATGAATTACATTTTTATTCATATGGTTATTACTCTAGTTTTTTATTTTATGGTGATGAGTTAAAATAATATGAAAATTAACGATACAATAAAAGAGTTGTGCATCAAACAGACAAATGAGTGTTGAATAAAGTTAAACACATACTTTGGATTGAACGAGGAATTGGAATAGAATGGGTTATCAAATTAATTTAAATTATATTTATAAAAAATATAATAAACTACATATTTTTTATGAATATGAATGATTTTTAGGAGACAAGAATTAATATTTTTAAAAATTCAACTCAAGGTCTAATGATATTTTAAATGAAGAAGAACGCAAAAGAACATGAAAAGAAAGAGAGGATGAAAGGTATATAAATTGGAAAAAAATGAGTTTGTAAGGTCATCCAATGAATTTATACAGTATTCTTTCATTATAATGTATCATCCTAATTTCTCAAATTCCAACCTCTTGCAAATGTAAGAGGGGCCTGTATTTATAGCCTAGGGTGATGGACTATTTTCATTCGAAAACTACCTATCAAGTTGGATTACCTAATTGAACATTTATATAGATTAATATTGGTAAATATTCTTATTAAAAGTTTTAAATATTTATTTTCATAGTATACCCTTCAAATTAGGTTTTCATTAGACTTTGGGATCTTAATTTATGGCTGCTTTTGTAAACCATGTGCTGCAATCCAGAATTGTATTTGATATTTCCATTACTTAAAATTGAATACATATATGGAAATGAATATTTTCTAAAATATGAAACATTAATTAAAAAAATTTCAACACCTATATATATAATTTTTTTCTATAAAATTACTACTCAAATACTTATGAGATTAGAAATAATGAAGAACATAAAAGAACATGAAAACAAAGAGAGGATGAATGGTATATCAACATGAAACATGAGTTTGTGATGTCTATAAAT
This sequence comes from Viscum album, assembly GCA_963277665.1. Classification (NCBI taxonomy): domain Eukaryota; kingdom Viridiplantae; phylum Streptophyta; class Magnoliopsida; order Santalales; family Viscaceae; genus Viscum; species Viscum album. Next base: position 515,748,576 of record OY728163.1, on the reverse strand, counting down.
AAATTTTAAAGGATTTTCTCATGTCAATTTATCCTTCTAATTTCTAAAATTTCATTATCTTGTAAAGTAATTAGGTGAGTGTATTTATATCCCCTGGTAGTTGATGTTCATCATTCCAAAACTACCCCTCAAATTGATTGATAGTTTAACCTTTTATAATTCTAAATCTCGAGATGTATTCTTCTACACAGTTTTATATTTGTATTTTTATAGTATAACCTTCGAATTTAGTGTCCATTGGACTTCTTGATCCAAATTTATAGTTATTTGGGTAAACCTTGTGTTTCTATTCATAATTGTACTAGATTTTTCCATGTCCAAAATGTGAATACATTTATGGCTGTGAAGATTCTCTAAAATAAAAAATATTTTTATAAAATGTCTATATAATATATATTCAATTTCTCCCCCCAAAATTATATCTCAATTACAATTATATATAGGGATAAAATTCATGAATTGCGGGTTGTTTTCAAATCCAAGATAAAATTGTGTGCTAGAAATTCATGAATAAAATGGGATAAATATTGGTTGATTTGGGTCATAATATTTTTATCCAATTTGTATTTGGATACCCTAGAAAATATTGTTGATTTTGATGAAAAAAAAAATCCATCTTTATTTTTCCAAAAACTTTATTCTTCAAAATTGATACATTTTTTATCACAAATTGAATGGGCCTTCCTATGAGCCCCATATATCCCTTAAAATGGAAAAATCAAAAAATAATCCAATTGGAAGATTTTTAATATTTTAATAAGAATCCTAAAAAATAATATCTCACAATTTGGACTAGAAGGGTGAGATTTGAGATTAAAATAGTAAACTAAATCGAATATGGATTAATTAGAATAATGGTTAAAATTATATTTAATATTGAAACTTGGGTATTTCACCCCAATTATGAATTTTTCTTTGAAAATAGTAATTGTAGTAGATAGAAAGTTATGAATAAATTAATAAAATCTATATCATAAAGTAATTCAAGATAGAGAAATAGATAGTATGTTGTAGCTTCTATATTTGATTCTCTTATCTGAATATAGCTCTATATATATTATCTAAAATTATTTTGAATAGAACATTCAAAAAAAATATATTTGTACAAACTCTAAGTTTTCTTTCCTTAAAAAAATTCTTGGAAAAAACACTAGGTAATAAAAATAATCTTTTTTTCTTTCTTTCTCAGTACTTACTGCATTTTGAAAGTTGATTTTTTCATATAGAGGTAATACACTATTTAGAAATATGTATTAATTTTCACTTGAAATAATCCAACGGTAATAAATACTGATGTTTAAAAAATATGTAGAAAATTATAGAACAACACATAGTTAAAATCCATGTATCTGAATTCATGTAGTCGAATTGATCACATAGTTAAAATTCACATTGGTGAGTTTTTCACATAGCCAAATCACATATCAATCTTGGTCATGTAGCCAAAATTTACCTAATCAACTGAACAACATAGAATTTTTGAACCACATAGCCAAATATTTATTGGATCCAAACAACATATACATATTCTCTACATAGCCTATTCAACTAAATCATTTTATCAATGTAGTTGTTTCTCACATTTCCTACTCAGTAATGTAGATGACATACAAAGGAGAATCTATCACAGATTAAAAATCCATGTATCAAAAGTAATCATATAGATGATGATTCCAAATTTATACAAAATTTTAGTATAAATGTATATTACACCAAAATTGACATTTTACAATTGAGTTCAATTAAATCAGATTAAGACCTATTAAAACACACTTAAAAGAAATTTACTTAGTAAAATAATAATGTTTCATTGGATCATTAAAACATAAATTACATAAGAAATTTGGGAACAACATCAATATCCCAACAATACACCCTTTTCTATAATCAAAAAACCCATTAAACATTATACATAAAATATTAAATATAATAAAATGATTTTCATTAAATCTATATAGTATACAGTACTTTTTCAATTCGGTGTGTATACATGATTCTCCCCTTCAATATTTTTTTCTCAACATTTTGTAACATAAAAATGGAAGGTAAAGGGTAAAAAATTAACAATATCATATTGAGTCATGCATAGTTAAAGTATAAAACAAAAACTAAATTTGTATAAGAAATTACTAAAATCCAGAAATAAAATCAAGTAAAACATTTATGAAAATAGAAAAAATAAAATAAAAACAATCACTTTACATAGAAACAAAAACATAAATTGGAAAATTCTTAAATGGGATTCACTTGTATAAACTATATATACACAACACATGTATAGATACGTATACACTTCATTAGTTAGATGAATTAGGATTATGGATAGGTTCAAATGCATATGGAAGTTTGTGTAGTTATTTCTTAAAGATTAAAGAGGAGGAAGTGGCAGTAGGTGGGTCATCTGATGGAGGTGGGGCTACCGTTCCACATACTACCATATAACTCTATTGAGATATAAAATTTGATCTATCATGAGTTTTTTTGTAGGCATCCTAAAAAATTGTTACTTTTTTCACAAGAAATGAAAAAATCATTAGAACTGGGGAATATAAAGGTCTTTTTATTTATAGGTTCTAAAGGGGTAGCTTCTATTCCAGTAGTTTATTAAATATAAACAACATAAATTAATTTCTATCAATTATAGATAGTGGTTGGATCAAACAATGTTTTCAACTTTATTCAAGATCCCTTATAATTATCAAGATATGTTAGGCCAATGGATCATCCTCCACTGAGAAAGTAAATTACATCAGTAAACATTTCAATATTATTTATAATACCAATATTTCAGAAGTCTATAATGGTTTTGAAACCATACGTATTAATTTTTTAATAAATTTCAAAGAGAATTGCTCACCAACCCTTTAAAATCCTTACATTGTCCAATACAAATCTTTTAAGAAAGAGCACTAACTAAAACAGGTAGTTATGATGAACAAGATGGAGAAATCGTAGAATCTAAAAATAGTATTTTAGAAATACTATCTAGATAGACCTATAATATAATAAACTTCCCTTATATTGATGTTAACTTATGTTCCATGTGGGATAACTTCTCTAAAATTACCTATGTAAACAAAAGTACCTTACTTGAGTGTTCTTAAGAATTTTATTGTTTAAAGATTATATAATATGTCCAATGGTTTATAATGTTCTATAAATAAAAAATCTACATCCATTTTGTCTCTAGTAGGTTCATCAGGGGATTCATCATATTCTGAAGAACAAGATTCCTCTTCATAAGACCCTTAGTAATTATCTAAAATACCCTCATAGATCTTTTCCAGAATTTCCATATTTTTTTAATGATTCCTGCTATATTTCATAATAGTGTATTAAATAAAGTGTATATCATGTAAATACTTGGAAATATTGTGGAAAATTGTTTTTTAAATACATTGGAATTTTACGAGTACGCAGTTTCTGATGGTGCTTTATTCCGAGGCTTGGTGTGCCCGGAATCAATTTCTAACGTTTTTTTTGGGTAAATTCAGTAAACGTACATGCGGGATTTTATATCTTTTGAACCAGTGCTTGGAATTGAAATCTGAGGACACCGATGAACTCACAGCACCGATATTTTCTTAAGTAGACCTTTACTGCAGTTGTGTTTCATAATCAGTAGATGTTTTTAATTGGGGTTTCTAAAAAAATAAAAATATGTGTGACATATTTTTATTTAAAAGGTGGATTAATCCACTAAAGGGAAGTTGGAGGTGGGGCCCACCCCCACATAACCTCGCATGAAAGAATATTATGTGGTGGGTCCCACACGAGCTCAAACCCCTCAACTCCCCTTAAACCCCCTTTGAAATCTTGGACTTCCCATTAATATGCCAACACACCCTTGTATTATATATTTGAATGCCTTGGAATTCTTGCCAACTCCATGCATTTCATTAAGTGAACCAATTTAATTAATTAATTTGAGTGTTTGAATTCTTTTAAAACTCATGCCAACCATTAAAATAAGGGATGAGCTTATTTTATTTTGGGTTGGAATAATCGTTGGAGAGTTGTCTTGGAAGAACACTATTCTCTCGATGAGGAATATCGTTTCCACTGATGAATGACGATGTGTCTCCATTATTCCCAACTGAGGCACGAAAGGGAAGACGCAGCTCGTGAAGAACATTGCAAACAACAACGTCATCCCCTCCAACGTTGACGAAACTAAATCTGTCTTCCGCGACATCCATCTTCCACAACTTGTCATCATTCGACGACAAAATACGAGATAGGAGAATTTTTTATTAATTTTAAATATGTGATTACCCCTTCATTCATTGTCGTACAAAATTCTGGTTAGGAGAACCAAATGATATCATATGACAAGGAGGGTTTGGGCCACACGAACACGGCCCGGCCCTCCCCATTTTTGTTTCCATTTGATGATGTTGGAGGCAGAGCCGAAAGGGTGTGGTGTCATCGCACTGCACCAGATAATACCCGCAGCCAGGAGGACCGCAGCAGACGAAAGAGGAACCGCGACCGGGAGGGCCGCAGTAGATGTAAAGGCACGGCGTCGTCACGCCGCGCTATGGAGCCGAAGGCCACGTCCAGGCCGGGTTGTGGTGGTGGTGGATTGGCACCGTCGCGCCGGCCGCGTGGATGTGGAGGACGTTCCCCACGTCCGAGGGCCGCTCGGTCAAACCGAATTAGCCAGCCGCCTACCGGCAGGGCTAGAGATTCGCGGTGCCCGCAGGCACCGCGCATAGAAGACCGCGGCCCGCTTCTGCGGGCCGCTCTGATGGGTGAACCGGCCTGCCGCCTGCAGACCATGCTGGAAAACCGTGGTTCCTATAGGCGCCGCGTGGGAAGAACTGCAGCCTGCTGCGCGGTTCACGTGCATCGGGCAGAAATGGTTGGCTAAGGCTGGCCGGGCAAGTTAGAGGCGGCGCCGCTTGGCGCCGCTGGGCAAACCGGATAGGCCCACAGCGCGGGCTGGGTACACAGGTGGGCCTCACCCCACCAGGCCGAGCCGACCCCCTAGCTGGGTCGGATCTACCGAGCTAGGCCAGGCTGGCTCCCCAGCCGGTTCGGACCCACCAAGCCATGTCAGGCCGACCCTCCATCCCACTGGGCTTGACGGGCCCAGCTGGACTTCGCTTAAATGCGAATATCATCAAGATCGCCCATCCGAACGGTATGTCGTCTACGGTACTAGGACCCCTGCAAAGAAGCATTCCTTTTGAAATATTCTAAGTGATTTATGGACAAATTTGGAAAACTAAAGGGTTTGGATTGAGCGTAAATCCAACCAGGCCCCAGGAAAGGAAATGCCAATAACTCTCTAGTCGGGCGTCTGATTGACGCTCCGTCTATCACATTGGATTCCTTTTGATGAGGAAGAACTACGGGAAACATAAAATCGAGAATTCCTGATTGTTGATGTATTGACACGTCACCTGAGGAGCGGACCCTCCCGGAATAGAGTGTAATGTGTGCGGGAACCCTAGAGCTGGCTTCGATGACTACTATACTGGAATCCTACGTGGGATCGACAGTGACGACTATTGTATCAGAATCCTACATGGGTTCTACAATGATGACTACTAAACCAGAATCCTCTATGGATTCGACAGTTCTAACTTCTGTTACTGTATCCTATGTGGGTCCGACAGAATAGCTGGTCTTGTATCCTGTGTGGGTCTGACTGCTTAGCTGGTCCTGTATCCTATGTGGGTCCTTCAGCTTAGATGAATCAGTGACTACATCTGATCATCTCTATCACTCTACGAAATATGTATACATGTGTGACCTAAGTCTTGACTTTCAATCATTTACCTTTGAGCTGATTGAATTTACATCCTGTGTGGACTGAGTTGTTCTTGGGCTCGAGATTTAGAGATGAACTGTGATTGATAACTTAGGTATATGTACGGTAATTTACCAAAGTAGGGTTGGTTTATACTTCATGATTTTATCTTTATTTTTTGTTTTATACTTTGTGGATTATGGGAGACCTTCGAGGGTCTCGGGGTCCCTACTGAGTATCATTATACTCACCCCTTCATGGGATATTCTTTCACTTCGTTGTGTTGGTTATAGACGATGGACAACACTAATCGAGTTAGTGAGTTGTAGAGCTAGGCGGTACTCGGAGGTGGAACACTTGGTGAGACGTACATGGAGCAGAAGAATAGACTTGGGGTGCTGAGGAGGCCCTCTATACCCACCCTTCAGGTTGGAATTCCAGAGGATGACTCAGTAGTTTCTATTTTAGCTTTCTACAGTTGTACTAGCTTTTTAGTTGTTTGTACTTTTCTGTTGGGCTTGTATTTCCTGCCCCTTTCCTTCAGCACTTTCTTTTGTATATAGATTTACTTAATGTTTACTTCCAGTTGTGTACTCTGTTGTTTTTGTTTACTTATTAAAGGCATTGCCTTCCCTTTTTATCAGGTTTATACCTTTGGTGCTAGTCTCCAGCCTCTGACCTATGGAAGCCGGGCTTGGGGTAGTCATGGCATGGGCCCCAAGGACGGGTCGTGACAAATTAGAATCAGAGGAGTTGGTTCTACAGCAGAACATGGACTCGGATTCTATTAACAGAAATAGTGTTAAGTGTTTTGGGTGTGGTTATCAGTTTAGGGAAACCAGTGTTGGTTCGGCGGCTGACGTATCCATACACTAGGACTCTAACTTCTGATCTCCGACTCAGTGCACGAAAACACTGATTGCGTGTGTGTTTCCTTTGAAAAGTTTTCTTCATGATTACTTTGTGGCAGCTCACTAGGTATACTGTTTAAACCGTGGAGCACCTATTTCTTTTCAGGATGGCCCCACAAAGGCTTACAGTTAGGGTTCCATGTTTCCTACGAGATGGTAGCCCATCGAGCGACGAGGCCTCGGTGCAGGGCCCCATCACAGTAGATGTACCAGCGGTACAACTACTCGTTGGGCCACCGATACCAATAGATCCATTAGAAGATAGTGCATTCTATCTGAGTGCATTGCATGAGTTCTAGTGCCAGAGGCGACCTAGGATCCGGGGAGAGACAGACCCATAGGAAGTTGAGGATTGGATGGAGGCTATCGTGAGAGTTTTTAGATTGGTAGGGACACCATCCAACCTCATGGTGATCCTTGTCACGAGTTTCTTGCATGCAACAGCAGGTATATGGTGGAGCCTAATGCTCCATGTGAATGACGAGGCATCATTACTCTGGATAGAATTAGAGAGTCTCTTTCACTCGGAGTTTGTTCCAGCCACCCTTCATGTGGTGTGGATTCAGAAGTTACTTCATTTGTAGCAGGATAGCATGACAGTAGCTCAGTACTCAGTGAGGCTCACCGACCTCTTGCGCTACTCCCCGGATATGGTATATGACCCATTTTACAGGGCCCAGACCTTTGAGTAGGGACTCAGGCATGAGATCAGGGCTTCGACGATTCCCCTCAGTATTCTGATGCATGCGGGGGTGCTAGAGTGAGCCCTTCTAGTTGAGAGTTTTCTCGCTGAGCAGTCACTAGCAGTGAGACCCAACATAGGGCCACACATAGCGGAGTCTTTGGTAGACGGTAGTAGATATATGACTCAGAGGTCCAAGAGGACCAGGCCATTAAGTGGGAGACCCCAGGATATAGGTTCGGTAGTGCAGGGCGCACGAGACAGAGACAATTATATGAGGGGAATACAATGCTATGCAATCGATGGGCAGGGCCACATGGATCGTGACTACCTGACCCACCATTTAGATGAGAAACAGATAATAGATGGACCTCCCATGTAGAGGCAGAGGTTCGACCTTGGCGGTCTGTTGGGAGAAGGCAGACATGGCAGAGGATCTGGCCGAGCAGCGGGTGGTGGACGACGTTTCGAGGCACTACCACCACCACCACTAGGAGGTCCACCCCGACCATAGAGATTTAGCAGATAGAGGTGGGATGAGATCCAGGCAGTCGAGGCCTACGACCACGGAGCACCTGAGATGATTCGAGGCACTATCTGTGTCTACTCCACCCTTGCTACAGTACTTATAGACAAAGGTGCGAGTCATTCATTTATTTCCACTGCCCTCATTCGGAGCTCAGAGATTCTGATGGAGTCGTTGGCTCAATCATTACTGCTAGAGACTCTTACAGGAGAAGACTCGACGATTAAGCATTTGTGTATTTGCAATAATGGGACCAGGATAACCTTCACCGGTGAGAAGGGATCCTTTCCAACATATGATGGACTTACACGGAGGAGGGTGCAGCCGATCACACATCAGTTGGCTAGTCTCATCCTCGGAGCAGTTGATGTGTAGAGTCCGAGTTTTCCTATTGTGGTGGATTAGTATGCGGATGTTTTTTCTGATGATGTTCCAGGACTACCTCCACGCAGATAGGTAGACTTCTAAATTGACCAGTAACCTGGGACAACACCGATATCTACTCCAACATATCGGATGGCTCCCGCCAAGCTTCGTGAGCTGCGGGTACAACTGGTGGTCTTGCAGGGGAAGAGATTTATCCAACCCAGTTTTTCACCATGGGAATCTCTGTTTTTGTTCTCCAAGAAGGCGGATAAAATATTGAGATTGTGTGTCGACTACCGCAACTTGAATCAGGTGACCGTGAAGAACAAGTACACACTCCCGAGGATTGATGACCTCTTTGATCAGCACAAGGGAGCACGAAGGTTCTCGAAGATAGACCTCAGGTCAGGCTATCACCAGCTCAGATTTTGAAATGAGGATGTGCAGAAGACGACCTTTAGGTGTCAGAATGACCACTATGAGTTCTTGGTTATTCCCTTCAGCGTAACCAATGCTCCAGCAGTGTTCATGAGTCTCATGAATAGGATCTTCCACCCTTACCTCGATCGCTTTGTCGTAGTCCTCATCGATGACATACTGATTTACTTGAATACTGAGGAGGAGCACGCCTACCATTTGTAGTTAGTACAAGATACACTCTGAGAGCACCAGCTTTATGGTAAACTCTCGAAGATCCAATTTTGGATTCGAGAGGTTAACTTTCTGGGACACATCATCTCGGAGGCTGGAGTTGTAGCGGATCCAGCGAAGATCGAGATAGTACTTTCTTGGGAGCCACCCAGTAGTGTGGAGGAGGTGCGGAGTTTCCTATTACTGGCTGGATACTATTGGAGATTTGAGCCAGAATTCTCCAGAGTTTCAGAACCGCCTTCAGTATTGACGAAGATGGGGCAACCCTTCGTGTGGTCAGATAGATGCCAGCAGAGATTTTAGGAGATCAGACTGAGGTTGACCAGTGTGCCCATCATGAGGCTTGCAGAGGAGGGCATAGGGTACGTAGTTTACTATGACGCATCAGGTAATGGACTTAGGTGTGTCCTGATGCAGGAGCGAGCACTGATCGCATATAGTTCACGGCAGTTGAGATAGAATGAGCAAAACTATGATACCCATAACTTGGAGTTAGCAGAAGTGGTATTCACCTTGAATATGTGGTGGCACTACCTAATGGGAGAGCGTTTTATAGTCTACTCTGATCACCAGAGTCTCAGGTATATCTTCTCGCAGAAGGACCTGAACCTGAGACAGCGACGATGACTCGAGTTCCTCCAGGACTATGACTTTGAGATAGTCTATACTCCTGGGAAGGGGAAAGTTTTAGATGATGCTCTCAGCAGGAGTCCAGGCATTCAGCTGCTAGGAGAGGAAATAGAGCAGCTGGCCGCATTGAAGATATCCGTTATGGATAGAGATGGAGTAGAATTTCTACAGTCTCTCACAGTCACACCCCCACTTCTTCAGTGAGTCAGGGAGGCACAACGTGGTGATGTTGACTGTGAGACACGATGTGCTCAGAAGTCCTCAGGGAAGGCGCCTGATGGAATTTGTGAAGGTGGGTAGCACATCATTCTCTTTAGAGGGCGTACCATGGTACAAGTTTCCCTACAGGAGGAGGAGTTGAGGGACTTCCACACTTTCCCTCTAGCGGTACATTTGGGAGTGGCGAAGATGTATCAGGACCTCAGACGATAGCACTGGTGGCCGGGTATGAAGAAGGTGGTAGCAAAGTTTTTCTCGCGATGCCTCACTTGTCAGCAAGTGAAGGCGGAGCACCAGGTTCCAACAGGCTTGGTTCGGCCCTTAGGGGTCCCAGAGTGGAAGTGGTATGGGATATCCATGGATTTTGTGACGGGACTTCCATGTACATCCTGAGGACAAGACTCTATCTGGGTGATTGTCGACAGACTCACCAAGTCGGCCCACTTCCTACCGATCAAAGAGCAGGGCTCAGAAGAAATATTGGGACACCTTTATGTACATTAGATCGCACGGCTTCATGGTGCTCCATTGATGGTCTTCTCCAATCGGGAAGCACGTTTCACTTCCCGGCTATGGAAGGGTTTGCAGGAGGCTTTTGGGACATAGCTTCGCTTGAGCACCGCCTTCCATCCTCAGACGGATGGTCAGACTGAAAGGACCATTCAGACTCTCGAGGACATGCTCTGTGCATGTGTCCTTGACTTTGGCCACACCTGGGAGGATCACTTACCCTTGGTGGAGTTTCCGTACAACAACAGCTACCACTCCACCATCGGGATGGCACCTTACGAGGCACTGTACGGCTGACCATGAAGATCACCACTGTGCTGGATTGACTCGAGGGAGTCAGCACTTGTGGGGCCATAGATGTTACAGGATATGATGGAGAAGGTTCAGATCATCCAGGAGCAGATGAAGGCTGCACAGAGAAGGCTGAAGTCCTACGCCGATAGAAGATGGAGACCACTGCAGTTCGAGGATGGCGACCACGTCTTCCTATGGGTCTCACCTTGATGAGGTCTAAGGATATTTGGCCAAGGAGGCATGTTATCTCCACTATTCATCAGACCTTTTCAGGTCCTTGACAGAGTAGGCAAGGTATCTTATTGCCTGGCCCTTCCACCTTAGTTGCACCGGGTGCACGATATCTTCCACATATCACAACTGAGGAGATACGTGCATGATCGGTCCCACATCATAGACCATGGGGAGATGGACATCAATGACGGGACGACTTTCATAGAGGTTCCAGTGGATATTGAGGATCGACAGGAGCGGTTCCAGCATGGACGGTCGATTCCTCTGGTGCACCTTCACTGGTAGCACGGGAACCTCCAGGAGAGCACTTGGGAGCGGGAGGCTCAGATGCATGCTCAGTACCCTCATTTGTTCTCTTAGTGTGTGTTGTAACTTATGGGTATGTAAAGCCCTGAGGTGGGAGAATTTAATGACCCGGAAATCCTAGGGAAATTTTTTTCATAAATATATGGGAATTTTATGAGTCCGTTGTTTTTTACGGCGCTTGATTCTGAGGCCTGGTGTGCCCGGAATCAATATCTGATGTTTTGTTCAGGTACGTTTAGTAAATGTATGTGTGGTATTTTATATCTTTTCAACCAATGCTCAGAATTGAAATATGAGGACACCAATGAACTCGCAACGCCGATATTTACTTCAATAGACCTTTACCGTAGTTGCGTTTCATCGTGAATGGAAGTTTTTAATAGGGGTTTCGAAAAAAATTTATGTCACATATTTTTATTTAAAAGTTGGTATAATCCTCCAATGGGAAGTTGGAGGTGGGTCCCACCTCCACATAACCTCCCATGGGAGGATATTATGTAGTGGGGCCCACACGAGCTCAAACCTCTCAACTCCCCATAAACCCCCTTTGAACTCTTGGACATCCCATTAATATGCCAACACACCCTTGTATTAAATATTTGAATCCCTAGGAATTCTTGCCAACTCCATGCATTTAATTAAGTGAACCGACTTAATTAATTAATTTGAGTGTTGGAATTCTTTTGAACTCATGCCAACCATTAAAATAATGGATGAGATTATTTTATTTTGGGTTGGCATAATCGTAGGAGAGTTGGCTTGGAAGAACAATATTCTCTCGACAAAGAACACGGTTTCCACCGAAGAACGGTGATGTGTCTCCTTCCTTTCCAACCGGGGCGAGAAAGGGAAGACGCTGCCCACGAAGAATGTCACAAACTGCAACGTCATCCCCTCCAATATTGACAAAACGACATCCATCTTCTACGATGTCCATCTTCTGCGACTCTTCATCATTCAACGACAAAATAAGAGGTAGGGGAATTTTGTATTAATTTTGAATATTAGATTACACCATCGTTATTCATCGTACAAAATTCTGGTTAGGAGAACCAAATGAAATCATATAACGAGGACAGTTCGGGCCGCATGAACACGGCCCGACCCTCCCCATTGTTGTTTCCATTTGATGATGTCAGAGATGGAGCCGAAAGGGCACGGGGTCATTGCACTGTGCCAGAGAATAACCGCGGCTAGAAGGACTGCGGCGGACGAAAGAGGAACTGCGGCTGGGAGGTCCACGGCGGTGAAGAGGCGCAGTGTCGTCGCGCCTCGCTATGGAGCCGAATGTCGCGGCCAGGCCGGGCAGCAGCGATGGTGGACCCACTCCATCGCACCGGCCACGTGGAGGTGGAGGACGCATCAGTGGCCCGCTCGGCCGAACCGAACTGGCCGGCAGGCAGCCGGTCGGGCAAGAGATCCACAGTGTGCACAGGCGCCACGCGAAGAAGACTGTGGCCTACTTTCGCAGGCCACTCTGCTGGGCGAACCAGCCGGCCGCCTGCCGGCCGGGCTGGAAAACCGCGGTTCCTGTAGGTGCCGCGTGGGAAGAACCATGGCCCGCTGCGCGAGCCACGTGCGCTGGGCAGAACCGACTGGCTACAACCGGATGGGCAGGGGAGAGGCGGCGTCGCTTGGTGCCGACGGGAAAAGTGGACCGGCCCGCAGCGCGGGCCGTGTCCCCAGGTGGGTCGCACCCCACCGAGCCGGGCCTACCCCCAAGCCGGGTTGGACCCCCCAGCCGGGTCGGACCCGCCGAGCCAGGCCGGTCCGACTCCCCAGCCGGTTGGGACCCGCCGAGTCTGGTCGGGCTGACCCTCTAGCCCACTAGGCATGACGGGTCGGGCCCCACTTTTCTTAAATGTGAATATCTTCAAGATCGTGAGTCCAAACGATGTTCCATCTGCGGATCTATGACCCCTACGACGAAGCAGTCCTTTTGCGACATTGTATGTGTGTTTTGGACAAATTTGGAAAATGGCCGGGTTTGGATCGAGCATAAATCCAACCGGGCCCCTCGAATAGAAATGCCAATAACTCTCAGACCGGTTGTCTGATTGACGCACCGTCTGTCGCATTGGGTTTATTTTGATAAGGTGGAACAATGGGATACATCAACTCAAGACTTCATGATAGTTGATATATCGACACTTGACTCGAGGAGAGGACCCTCCCGGAATCGAGCGTGATGTGTGCGGGAACCCTAAAGCTGGCTGTGACGACTACTGTACTAAAGTCCTACGTGGATTCGATAGCGATGACTACTGTACCGGAATTTTACGTGGGTTCGACATCGATGACTACAGAACTGGGATCCTTCGTGGGTCTGACAGTTCTGACTTCTATTCCTGTATCCTGTGTGGGTCTGATAGAATAGTTGTTCATGCTTCATGTGTGGGTCTGACAGCTTGGCTGGTCCTGTATCTTGTGTCGGCCTGTCAGCTTAGATGAGTCAGTGACAACATCTGATCATCTCTATCACCCTATGGAAGATGTATACCTATGTGAGATAAGTCTTTACTTTCAATAATTTATCTTCGAGTTGATTGACTTTACTTCCTGTGTTGACTGGGTTGCGCTTGGGCTCGAGAGATGGAGCCGAAATGTGATTGATAACTTAGGTATATGTATGGGTATATACCTAAGTAGGGTTGGTTGATACTTCGTGATTGTATCTTTATTTTTTGGTTTATCCTTCGTGGATTCCGGGAGACCTTCGGGGGTCTCGGGGTCCCTACTGAGTATCGTTATACTCACCCATGTACGGGCTATTCCCACACTTCGTTGTGTTGGTTGCAGACGACCGACATCACTGATCGAAGTAGTGAGTTGTAGAGTTGGACGATACATGGAGGTAGACCACTTGGTGAGACATACACGGAGTGGATAGATGAACTTGGGGTGCTGAGGAGGCCATCTGTACCCACCCTTCGGGTGGGAATTCCAGAGGATGACTCAGTAGTTGCTTTTTTGCCTTTTTACAGTTGTAATAGCTTTTCAGTTGTTTGTACTTTACTGTTGGGATTGTATTTCAGGCCCCTATCCATCAACACTTTCTTTTTTATTCAACTTTACTTAGTGTTTACTTCCAGTTGCATACTTTGTTGTTTTTGTTTACTTATTAAAGGCAATGCCTTCCATTTTTATCAAGATTACGCCTTTGGTGCTAGTCTCTAGCCTCTGCCCTATAGAAGGCGGGCTTGGGGTAGTTATGGAATGGGCCCCGAGGACGGGCCATGACAGATCATCCTTGTAAACTACCATATTTTCATCCATATTATTACTTATTTTGGAAATAGATTTCATAATAAATCATGTTGTTAAATTCAAAGAAAGATCAGTTTTAATTCCTTCTCTTCATACAGCTACCATCGTCTCCATAAACATGATCTATATATCCTTATTGAAAATATTTAAAATCACTCGAGTAAAAATTTCACATTATAGTGACTATATCTAGGAAGAAACTAAGCTCAAATATGAATAATGTTGTTTAAATTGAGTCTAGAAATCAGGTTCCACTGGTGGTTCTAAAGAAATTGTGTAAGTTGGATAAAATCACTCAATGAATTCAAAATGTCTCACTACTATACATTAAAATGTATGAAATCCAACCTCAACATCTGATTTAAAACTTTAAATCTCGTAAACATAAAATTCATAATGATCTTATTAAACCAAAGGAAGGTTTTGAATCATATCTTTTTGTAATTCCACTAGAAGTCCATGTTTATTTACTTATGACTTGGTGGAACACACCCCTTTAAGCTCAATAATCTATACTATCATAGCCTCAAACTCTTAATCATTCACACTATAAAAAATAGGTTACACCTATTGAATATTCTTGATCAAAATGGTATGGTCATATAGTATCCCAAAAAATCTATTAATGTTGTCTCTATGCATCAAGGTCTCCTTGAACTATCGAATTTAATCATTATAAGAGATCAAATACTTCTTTGTATCATCATATTCTTATTTTATATTATCAAACTCAGTAGAATATATTTATGAAATAGACTTTATATGTCTCCCATTATCATATCCTTTAGAAATTTTTGTCATTGTGGGTGAATCCTCTTGCACATGATGAGAATATTGAATCTACTATATAGTATATTAATGAACAAAATATTCTTCCATGATCAATTTATCACTTCCATATATGTTAATAATATTTTATCTATAGGATGAATCAACCAATGTATTCTTATAATAACACTCTACATTTGAAATTGTTCTAACCACTAGACCTTCCAATATAACTCTTGCCGCTGACACACAAGAATCAGGCACAATTGGCCTTTTAACTTTGATATTTGCATCTATTTCAATAGAAGAAACCAGTTATTGAACTGATTCAACAACATAAGAAACTTAAACTTACTAACATGAAGTGAATTCTACAGCTGCTCTGATCTTTGTCAATGTAGGCCCAGATCTCTCTAAAAAATTATCTTCTACATCCCTACTATGAACCAACTCGATTTGTGTTGAATCTCTATGAGGTGAGGTCCTTGAATGATTCCTATGAATTAGTATCATATGTTATAGAAAAACCTGAGTATATCTCTCCTATCTAAAATGTTTTAATGAGTTAGTTGTATCATCCTATTTTTACCTAAAGGTTTTAAGAAGACCAATAGATGATGTTTTTCTCTTATGGCACTTAACTATTCCTCCTTTATTTACATCCACCTCCTTGTTTTTTAAAAATAGAGACACAATTATTAAATAGGGGTAACAATTTATATTCCCATTTCCCAAACAATAATAGACCATGAAACACGTCATGTTCCTTTGAAATTACAACTTCACATTATTTATCATATCATATAAGAGATACAATCCCTAAAACAACACTTTATCTATTTCAACCTCTCTTTATGAAACCCTATTCTGAATAAATTTGGAAATTTTTTTCCATTTATCCTATGAATATTTCATTCATTTCTTTTCAAAAATAGTTAATTTAAAAATAAATATAAAACATGTGAGATTCTTTCTGATCTCATTCTAATCAGGGTGTGACTAAAGATTTTTTCGCCTTCAAAATGGCATGCAATATATATTTAAAAACCCTAGGAGAACCCAAAAAGGATTTCTAATTCACATTTATAGACATCACATACTCTCATTCACCAAACATAAACTCATAATTCCTCAGAAAATCATTGAACTCCAGTTAGAACAAGATTAAAAAAAATTATCCAAATTAAACTCCCATCCTTGGAACTGAAATACTTTCCTCAGTAGTAACTTTGTTACTTTCAATAAGGCAATGTCTACATATTTCCTATGAAGTGCTCAGTGTGGTGCACTACCAAACATAGATTTATTCAATGTTCCATACTATTTTCCATCTCCACACTTTATCTTCCCTGTATTCTAATGCTTGATTAAAGGTTGAGAGATTCAAGATTTTGATTGTTTGGTTTTAGGAGAAAAATATTTTTTCAAATTGTGAGAGATGAGATGGTCAATTTAAGGGTTAGGTTATGTAACCAATTAGGGTAAATGATATGTTGGTCATTTCGTTTTAGGGTGAAGTATGAATTTAAATAAAATATAACATGAAATAAAATTAGATTAAAAACAATAAAATTAAATTATAGTTAATTTTTAAAATTAAATTAAGGCATAGAGAAAAAAAATAAAAGTATAAAATATTTATAAAATAAAGAAAAAAATTAAAATAATTTATGTTTTACAATGAAATAAAATACAAATAAAATAATAATATTTTAAAAAATTGAAATACAATTAAAAAAATAAAATATAAAAAATTAAAAAAATGAATTAAAATAACCCAAATTTCTGCTTAATAAAATCAAACTATTCACATGTAAGGGTGTTAGTAAACAATTCTCAATTTAATTCTCCATAAAGATAATTTCAAGATAGATATCACCTTTATCAAGGTGGTCTCTTAAGAATTGAATTCATAGATCTATATAATTTATTCTAAAATGATTTATTATATTAATGGAAATGAAAATATAGCCTTGTTCATCCGATTTTATTGAAATTTGATTAAAATTATATCCAAAAATCAATAGGGAATGTTTAATCCATAGTAATTATGCACAAAAACTACCAAAATCTATGTATTCTACTTCATTATTAGATAATGAGACAATTTTTTGTTTCTTATAAGACTAAGATACCAAATATTTTCTAGGAAAGTTGTTGGTTATTTAGGTACTCTTCATATCTAGTTTAAAACTACCGAAATCAGATATTATATTTGAATTCAAATTTAATTTAGTGGTTTTTATAAAAAGTTAAGAGAGAGAAATTTTTCCATTCCAATACCATAAAATTCAAAACGAATAATTTAAATGAGATTCCAGTGTATTTTCATAGAATATAAAAACCAAGCATACTACAAACATAATGTATTTTCTAATAGAATTAAATTATAAAAGACTCTAAATTATTCCTCTATACAAATTTCTATTCAATTCTTTTTCGATTAATTCAAATCAATGTGTTTATTAGAACTCATAAGAGTTAAATGTATCTTTCAATTTTAATGTCCAAATATATTATGTAAGTCAATTATTTATATGTTTTGATTTACCACATTCTGAAAGTTTTTTGATAAATTTTAAATCCATGAAAGAAATTTTTCTCACCCATCATACTCATTTAAAATTTTTGTAACTTGATTTTTAAAAAATTACTAAATATTATTTTATTTATAGAACAAAAAATCACATCATAAATATATATTTTAACTAAAAAAATATATTAAGATTATGTTTTATTAAAAACTAGTGATCTTTAAATCCTACTAAAACTCCATTTCATAAAAAAAGAACTCAAATGTTCATACTGATCTCTAAGAGATTTTTTAAGACCGTAAAGTGATTTAATAAGTTTGAAAATATAATTTAGAAGGTGATGGTCTTCAAAATGAGGTGGTTGTTCAACATAAACTTTCCCCATAAGAAAAGTATTTAATAATAAAGATTTAAAGTCCATATGATGTTGTTTGGAATCCATATAAGTTGCATAGAAAATAAGTATTTTAATGGATTATAAAGATACATGAAAAAAGGCTACCCCATAAACTATTCTTTACAATTTTTTAGACCCTTTATCTACTGGTCTCTCTTTATTCCAAGTGATTACACCTTTATCATCCTATTTATTTCCAAAAACCCACATTGATCCTATAATATGGTAATCAGAGTGACTATCAACTAGTTCTCATACCTTGTTCCTCTTGAACTAGTTCAATACTTCTTTTATATATAAAACCCAACTATCATTAGCTAAAGGTTACTATAAGTATTTATTTTCAAGCTAATATAAGAGGGTATATAATTATAAAAATTATCTTACACTCCTTCTAGTTACAATTCATTTATTTAATAAAATATCCCAGACGTCATGGATGTATTTACTTATTTAAAATTTTGTTTTTAACATTTTTCAGGCCAAGGAAATGTTTCTCAAATGAATAAGTGGTATTGGGGTGTTCTAAGGGTTTAAGACATGAAGGTAAATAAAATATGGATAAACTGTGAAAGGTGCACAGTTGCCCATGGTTAAGTAAACTGTGTGGCCTTCCTAGTAAAATCATGCATCCTTAGGTAGTGGAATATTACACAGCTAGTGCACATGTTTTCAAACCAAGAAACCTTCTTAGGTAACTATGTGACCCAACTTTCCTTGTACATTAGCTTGTGCATTATTTTCACACAGTTTGGAAAATCGTGAGGGTAAATCGTGCGGCCCTATAAAGTTGGAAAAAAGTAAAAAAAACAGACCTCATCTTTTTTATGTTCTAACTCAGGATTCTCCTTTATTTTTCCTCTATCAACCCTAGCTAAGTATCCTTGTGACCCAAGATTCCAAGTGGTTATTATCCTTTGATACTAAATTATTTAGAGTGTTGTTGGTTGTGATTCGAAGCTTTTGGTGACTCTAAACCCTCTATTTCTTCTCTTTTAAGTTTATGGTTTGCATCCTTCTCTTATCTTCATCTAAAGCACTAAAACCCTCTTTTCTGGTGATATCTAGGATGAATATTCAAAGGGTTTTTTAATTGGTATATAAGGATATTATTAAGAGTGTGTACATCAATAAATTCATGTTAGCTGGTCTATAATACATATCCCATAGTTTCATTGTAGATTTGTGCATGTTCTGTTTTGTTCTAGGTTATCTCTTATTATGTTATTGATACCTTTCACGTGGTTTGGAAAAATGGGCGTCAAAATTATGAATATAAACCCTCATGGTCCCCATGTGATTCTTTTGAGGATTATTTGACCTATTTAAGGCCATTCATGGGGTGCTCCAATATTCCTGAACCATGATGTTAAGTAAATAAGTGCAAGGAAGTTTTGTGATAATGTAGAGCATTTATTGAGTATTTTGATTTGTTTATTGGAATTTAAAAAAATATGTTGGGAAATGTGTCTATATTTGGTAATGACTTAAAGTTTTTCTAATCATGACATGGTCATGGGTTAATTGGGAGAATCAGGATTGTGACATGTGGAATATCAATTATATTAGATATTCCTAATAAAGATAGTGAATAGAAAACTCTGAATATGTTAAATTTGTAATAGTATGTGAATGAAATGTGTTAAATGATATTATATAAGCTAATTGACAAATTAGTGAAAATGGGATGACATAAGGGAATTATTGAATATGATTAATAAGCTATGAATATGAAATGGGAATTGGGATAAATGGTTATGGGACATAAATGATATATTTTTTAATGTGTTGTGGCATAACAATGTTTCCCATATTACTTTTTATTGATTGATATATTACTAAGGATATTGTTTATTATTTTTTTGATGTGGTTATTTGTGGTAAATGGATAAATAAGCATGAGTACATGGCTTGGTAGAGTGGGGTATTGACATAAAGTTTTGTTCCCATGGGTTGAGTTGGATTGAGGCTCTAAACTCCACCGCTCAATGCAAGGGTTAGGGAAGGGGAGGGAAAACTATTCCCTTAAATATTTCATTCCACTTAGACTAAGGCTTCGAGGTGAATAAAATGTGGTTGTTATGATGTTTTTCCTACTCGTATAGAGATATTACTTATTCCCATATTAATTATGATTGATGAATATGCATAATCTATAAATAACATGAAAAATTTTAATTAATCACTATGATATTATAAGTATTGAATCTCGATTTGATGATAGAATAACTTTTGGGAAACATTGATATGAACATATATTTTAACTATATTTTATTTACATTCAATTTAATTAATAGGTTCACACACTATCTATTTAGACTATTTATTTTTTCAACACCATTGGTGGTGGCCTACAAAGTTGCAGTCACACCCTGCTTAGGCCACCATTAGGTACCATATCGAATTTCATGCTTGTGGTTCAGGAAAAGTGAAAGGGTCCTATGCTAGGGAGTGGATTTGAGAATGAACATTCATGGATGAGGTTTCATACTAGGAGTTGGGACCATTTTGGGGATTCTTCAGTTGTCTTTATGTTGGTTTTTTTTCCTTGGTACGGTAGCATGACATGTCATATTTTATATTGGTTTTGGTTTTACCTTATTTTGGTACATGGTTATTTATGCATTGTTTTTTATAATTGTACATTGTTTTCTCTTTTTTATTTGTTTTATATTTTTTATTACTCTAGTAAAGTGGGTATAGTCTCCCCATGTGACTTTCAGACTATTTCTACTAGTTGGAAACCTTGGTTGTATGGGGCGGTGCACTTGAGGTCATGTGACGACATGGTATAGGGCATCAGTTTAGTGGCTCCTAGGTAAGGGATGTTACAAAGAGGTATCATAAAACGTATTTTTTGTGACTTTTTATTTGGTATGGTTGACGGGATATTAAGAAATTGTCGGGACTTGGTAATGAGCCCATTATTTGGAGTAATTGACCCACATATGAGGGAAAACCCATGTCACCCATGGTGGGAATTGTTGTTCTTGTTATCTGTGGATTTAATGGATGATATTTCACTATTAGTTGATTAACATGTTCTGAAATGTGTCTATTTTATAATATTTAAATTGTGGATATAAAAACATGGGGTTGTGAATTCATGCATCATTATAGGAACCTAGGTGTATATGATACCTGCATCATAGTAGGCCCACATGAGACAGCTGTGTAAAACATAATGTGTAGGATGCATTTGTGGGGTTAAGAAAATCATTGAAGGGACATCATGCTTCAAATAGTGGAGGACAAAGGAATTATGTGGAAATATTTTTAGGATAATTTTCTCAACAAAATATATACAGAAACCCTTAGGCAGGAGAAGGTTGCTGATTTTGTGAGTTTGACCCAAGGGGAAATGTCAGTGATAGAGTATATTTTTCATTTATCCGTTTTTCGATGCCTTGATCTAGAATTGGCGGTAGATGAGGCAGATATAGAGAAACATTTCCAGGATGGGATGAGACATGATATCATGTATTAGGTGAACATATTCCATTTGAAGATGTTTTTTCGTGGTAGTGGATCAGGCCCTTATCGCAGAAGGGAGCATCAGGTAGTGATCCTGTGGTTCCAACTAGGCAGGCCAGTGGTGTGGCTTCTGAGAGTAGGAAGCATCATTTTGGACATATTTGTCAGGGTGGGTGGGCACAAATTAGTCATAAGAAGGTTCCATCCTCTCAGGGTGGCAACCAATGGTTTTGTGATCAATGTGGAAGGTCGGGGAACATGCACTAACATTGTTCCCTACCACGAATCGAGTTCTGAGCATGCAGAAGACTGCACTATGTGCAGAGGTTTTGTTGGAACCCATGGAAGTTGGGAAATGATGTAGGTAAGGAGTAGATTTCAAGTGTAGGAAGGGGTTGATTATCTTATATTATCAAGGTATTTGGATCTCCATAATTCATACCTATAGGGATGTTATATGTTGGACTCTATGGTGGATTCATCCATACCAGTAGGGTAGCGTAGTGCAAGTTACTCACGTAGGGTCCAGGGAAGAAGGGTAAGTCACCTTCATGAAATTAAATCCTTAAATATAAATGGTGAGGCTAGAACATCTATGTTATGATATATGATTCTTATAGTATCCACTCTCTCTAGTGCTTTATTTGATATAGGCTCTACACACTCTTTTTTTGACAATAAGACAGATTAATTAAATATGGAGATCAGCAGAAATACAATCATATAACCAAGGTGGGAAGTGATCAAGCCAGAGAAAATCATCGTAAGGAGGTCCAGCGGGCTGCCAGTTGGTGAGCGGCCCCGTTCGATTCCCTTTTCATGAATGAAAAAATGCAGGATGTGAAGATTTTCCTGAGAGAGTGAATACTCCGAGTGATGGATCCAAAACATTGTAGCCCGCTATCGTTGAGATTGATGGCATTGATGATGCTGAGACTATCTAATTCGATGTGAATGGAGTCCCATCCATGGTCTTTTGCAAGATTTAGCCCAGCAAGGATGGCGGCAGCCTCCGCGACTAAGGGCTCCCAAAGTGCTTGGCATGATTCGTGTTTGGATGCAATAATATTTCCATGGTTGTCCCGGGCCAACAAACCTAGTCCAACAGGTCCATCCTTAGGGAGAGAGGCATCCACATTAATCTTAATAGTCCCTTCCGGAGGGGGGCACCACTATTGGGAGTGAAGAGAGGGGGTGAACAATCTTTTCTACTCAGTGTGTTGCTGCCAACCCGCAATCCAAGATGATGCCCTGTCAATCCAAAATCTAGGGGGGGCCTACGAAAAAGATTGAAAATGGCTTCATTCCGCCGATCCTAGATAATCCAGGTCAAAATGCAAAAGGATCCTACTTTAACCGGTGAATAGGAGGAGCACCAGCGCATCATGAGAGAAGTAAGATCTGTGTCAGTGTCCAAGAAAATATCCGTGGATGATCCCCAGCAATTCCAAACCTCCTGAGCCTCAAGGCATTGAATGAGAGCAATAAGAGGGGATTCAGGGACACCAGGGCATAAGGGGCACGAGTTGTCATTTGAAAAGTGTCGGTAGGCTAGGAGAATCTTATTAGGAAGGATACTAGTGCACACCTTCCACCAGAAAAAGTGGATTTTAGGGGGAACATTTAGTTTCCAAATTGATTTCCAGGGCCTCGCATCCCCTTCAGTTATTCGAGCACCGAGAGCGAGCCCGTAGCCGTATTTCACCGTGCAAGCTCCCGAAGTGTCATTGGTCCAGTAGAGATGGTCTGAACCTGTGTCCGGGATACAAGGGATACTCAGTATAATCCTTCTATCCCTCTCATTAAACCACAAGTAGAGTTTTTCCATGCACGATCCCGCCCCCTGACCATCAAAAAGACATCGGACAGTGGTGTGTTCAGAACCTGGATGTATAGGAGATGATGCCTTCATGCCTGCCAAATCAATGAGCCAGGGATCAGTACAAATGTTAACCGTTGAACCATTTCCAATCCTCCATCCTATTCCTTTCTTTATGAGATTTCAAGCACCCCAAATACTTCTACAGAGAAAACTGGGTCGATAGCCAAGATGGGAGTCCAGGAAATCCTTATGTGGGAAATATTTAGCCCGAAGAACTCGCACGCAGAGAGATGATGGGTGATTAATAATGCGCCATCCTTGTTTAGCCAGCAGTGCATCATTAAAAAGATAAAGGTCCTGGAAGCCCATTCCACCTTCGGATTTGGGTTGGCAAAGTGAAGGCCAGACAATCCAGTGGACTTTATTTCTGCCATCATTTAGACCCCACCAGAAGTTGGATGTGCTGGAGTGAATCTGGGTAATCACTACGGAAGGAAGCTTAAATATATTTCATACTAATTTCTAAGAAGGTTGATAGGTTATTGAGGCTATGAAATGATTATAGGGATTTGAATCTGATGATGGTTAGGAACTGATACTATCATCCTAGAATTAATGATGTACTTGACTGTATGATAGGATCTTTGATGTTTTCCAAAATTTAATTGATATCGGGATATCCCCAACTAAAGGTGAGGCCTTCTGATATACCATGGACTAACTTCATGAGTAGGTATGGGTTGTATGATTCTATGGTTATTTCATTCGGTTTGATCATTGTACTGTTTGTGTTAATGTATTTAATGGACTTGGTATTTCATCCTTACCTAGACCAGTTAATAATCTTCTACATTTATAAAATCACTGTGTACTCTAGAACTATTGATGATCATGACAAACATCATTACCTCATCCTAAGAGCACAAAGAGAGCATAGGCTTTACACAAAGCTGTCAAAATGTCTGCTCTGGATTGATAACGTGAATTTCATAGGACACATCATTTCTGATTTAAGTGTTTTAGTGGATATTAAAAAGGTACAGGTTATGGGGTATTGGGAGAAACCCAAAAATGCTTCTGAGGTTCGTCGTTTTCTAGGTTTTTTCTAGTTTTTTTAGAAGGTTTATTAGGTATTTCTCCCATTTAGAAGAACCACTCTAATTCTTGACCAATAATGGTATTATGTTTGATTTCTTAGAGGCAAGAGAGGATTCTTTTCAAGATTTAAAAATGTGATTGATGACCACACCAATCTTGATCTTACCTGAACCTTGTAAAAGGTACACCATGTTCCATGATTCATCTGGTGTTGGACGTGGGGTCTTGTTAATATAGGATGATCAAGTTGTAGCTTATGGGTCAGGAAAATTGGTACCACATGAAATAAGTTACCCTAATCATGATCCTGAGCTAGTTTTTTTGGTTTATTCCTTAATGTGTTTAAGGCATTACCTTTTAGGATAGCATTTTATGGTGTTCACTGACTATAAAATTCTTAATTAAATTCTATCAAACTTTGATTTTAAATCATTGGTATTGAAGATGGGTTGAGTACCTATAATCCTTCGACTTTGAGTTGGTTTACACACCAAGAAAAGGAAAAAGCATTGTGGATTCCCTGAGCTAAAAGATTCATAATCATGTGTTCTAATAATCTGACTTTGAGTGGAGAATGATGGTCTTGTTCGCTGAGATGCACCTGGAGGTTTAGGATGGGAAAGGTAAAATAACCCTTTAATTTATAGAAGTTGAATCCACACTCTTCAGTCTTGAAAAAGAGAGTTAGATGGAATATCTGAAGTGTCTATAAATTAAGGAAAGCCTTAAATGCTGGAATACTCCTTCTAGTTGAGTTGTTGGTGATGATGGGATTGTCATTTTTCATAGTGGTATGGCCATACTGGTGTGTATATGGGATGTTTTAACGCTTGTGTTCCATTTATAAAAGTGGTAAGCGCGTCTTGTTTTGAAAAATATATATCATGATCTTCATAGTCAGTTTTGGTGGCTCGGAATGAAGAAATAGGTAGCATGTTTTTTCGAACAATGCCTTACCTATCTGTAGATGAATCCTAAGCAACAATACCCAGGTGGTTTGTTACAACCTTTCCCCTTCCATAATGGAAATAGTGGTATTTAATGTTTTATTTTGTAGTTGTTCTTCCATGGATTCCTCATATGAATGATGCAATAGGGTGGTTGGGTATTGGTTGACTAAAGTGGATCACTTGTTTCTGAACCAAGAGAGTTACACAGTTGATCAGTTGGGTTGAGTTAATGAATGAGAGATGGTATAGATTCAGGATGTAATAAGAACCATAGTTTCATATCATAACTCTTCTTTCATGCTAGGCTTTTGGAATTGGTTATAGAAGGATGTAAGTACCCAGTTGTTTTTTAGGAAAACTTATCATCAACAAACAGACAGAAAGTTAGAGAATATTATTTATGTATTAGATGTAATGTTGAAATTTTGTGTTCTATATTTCATTGGTTCATGGAAAAACACTTGTCACTTGTTGAGTTTACTTAAAATAAAAGTTTTCATACTATAATTTAGATGGCTCCATTTGAGGCACTCTATGGGAGGCCATGTAGATCTCTGTTGTTTTGGTCATAAGTCGGGAGACTGGTCTATTAGTATCTAGCCTCATGCAGGAGACATCAAAAAAGGTTCGATTGATTCATAAGATCGTGGAAATAGATAAAATTATCTAGAATTAATATTTAGATCATTTTCATAGGCCTCTAGAGGATTTGTTGGGTGATATCATGTTTCTTTATGTGTTTCTATGGTTGGGTAAATATTGAATTCTGAAATAGGGAAAGTTGGCACCTTCGTACATGGGGTCGTTTGAGGTTGTAGAAAGTATCAGATATGTGGCATACCATTTTAGATCTTCTATAGTTGTATAGTGGAAGAAATTATGTTTTTCATGTTTTTCATATTTTGAGGTATCGCCTTGGTCCAACACATGTGGTTAACATTGAAGATGTTGGGATCAAGGTTGATGCGACCTTTGAGGAACATCTCATTTTTATTGTGGATGCTTGTGAGAAAGTCTTGTCGAGAATGGTTGTATCCTTATTGATAGTTATGTGTTCTCATGGGAAGGTTTAGGAAGAAACATGGAAGTGAGACATGGATATATAGTTACAGTTTCCCGATATATTTTCCTTGGAAACTCAATAATTCTTATGAAGAGCAGCTCGAGGTCGAGTCATCATAATGTGGGGAGGTTGCTAGATCCTTGACTTCATAGAGGTATGATCTTGTTTAAAATTTTGTTTTTATCCTTTTTTATTAGGACAATAAAATTTTTCTATGTTGAATTATGGGACATGAGGGTGTTCAGAGGGTTTTGGACACAAAATGATAGAAAATTGATCTAAACAATTCAACAAGCATGGTTGGTACACAGTTAAGTAAATTGTGCATCCTTCCTAGGAAAACTATGAAACCATAGGTAGTGGTATATTTCATGTTAAGCTAATTGATTTTGAAATTGTACAATACTCCCACATAACTAGGTGACCCAAAATTCCTTGGACAATGACTCACACATGGTTTTCGTACGATTTGGTAAACTGTGTGGGTACTCCGTGTGGCCCCGTAATGTTGGGAAAATTTAAAAAATTTCCACATCTGGTTATTATGTTCTAACTCGATATTCTCCTCAATTTAACCTCCTTTAAACCTAGGGATGAACCCTAGTGACCCAATATTCCATGAGGCAATTCTCTTCAATGCTAAGCTGTTCGGAGTGCTGTTGGTTGTGGATCAGAGTTTTGGGTGATTTTAATCCCTCTCATGCTTCTCTATTTGGTATGGGTTACATCCTTCTATTATATACATATGAAGCGCTAAACCCATATTTTCTGGTGAGATCTAGGTTAAACATTCAAAGGTTGGTTGAATTTGGATCTAAGTCAATTATTAAGAGTGTTTTCGTCAACAGATTTGAGGTAGGTGGTCTACAAGTTATATGCCACAGTTTCATTATAGATTTGTGCATGTTGGGTTTTGTACTTGGTTATCTTTTGTTATTCTCTTGATATAATTGGTGAGGTTTGGTAAAATCGGTGTTAAAATTATTAATAGAAACCATCATAGTATCAATGTGACTTATTGAGGATGATTTGACCTATCTAAGTCCACCCTTGGGGAAAAATATTCTCGAACCAAGAAGTTAATTATATGCATGGTTGTTGTGTCATAATGTAGATCCCTTATTGAGTTTTTTTATGTGTTTAATGGAATTGAAAATAGATTATGGGTAATGTGTCTAGATTTGGTAAAACCTTAATGGTTTTTTTACATGAAACAATAATGGGTAATTGGGTGAATCGGGATTGTGACATGTAGCATATAAATTTTATTAGAAATTATTGAAAAGTTAGTGAATTAAAAATAATGAATATGTTAAATTGTTTATGGTATGTGAATGAAATATGTTAAATGAGATTCTATAAGTTAATTTAAGAATAATATAAATAGGAATGACATAAGGGAATTATTTAATATGCATAGTGATCTAGGTATATGAAATGGGAATTTGGATAAATAGTTATGGTTAATAAATAATAAATTTGTTACTGTGTTATAGTATAATATTGATTCTAATATTAGTTATTATTAATTGAGACATTTCTAATGATATTGGTTATGGTTTCCTGTGATGTGGTTATATGTGGTGAATGGATAAATAATCATGATCACATGGCTTGGTGGAGTGGGGTATTGACATTAAGTTCTACACCCATGGGTTGACTTTGACTGAGGTAATAAAATCCACCCCTCAATTCATGGGTTAGGTAAGGGAATAGTGTTATATTAACTTAATGGTTTCATTGCACATGGAATGAATTTTTGAGATAAGGATAATTTTTTTTTTATGATTTATTTCTTAGTAACATAGGGACATTACTTACATCCATATGCATTGTGGTTGATGAATCTGAAGAATCTATTTAAGAAAACTAAAAAGTGAATAAATAACTAAGATATTAAAAGTATTGAATCTGTATTTGATGATGGAATAACATTGGGTAAAATTTATTAATAATGGGTACTTGAATTTTATTTTATTTAATTTACATTTAATTAATACAATAATGGACTATCTATCTAGGTTGTATAATTTATAGACACCATTAGTGGTGGCCTACTGAGTTGTATTCACACTCTGGTTGATCTAAAATTTGGAACTTGAGTTGATTTCATTCTTGTAGGTCAGGATAAGGGAAAGGTCCTTCTTCTTGGGAGTTGATTTTGGAATGAACATGCATGGATGAGGTTCTAGACTTGGATTCAGGACCATTTTTGGGATTTTGTTGTTGTATTCATTTTTTTGATCACTTGGTATTCTATCTTGACTTGACGTATTTTTTGGGTTGTGGTTTGTACCCTATTTTGTCAAATAGTTATCTATGAACGTTCATTGATTATTCTATGTTTTTTACACTTTTTATTTTTTTAAGTGGCTTACTCTGGAAAAGAGAGTATAGTCTCCTTATGTGACATTTAGACCCTTTCTACTAGTCTAAAACCATTATTGTTTGAGGAGGCATTCTTGAGGTCATGTGACAAACCAGATTAGAGAATAGGTTTAGTGGATTCCAGTTCAGTGATGTTATATATAAGCTTATTATTATAGTATCTAAGGAGTTTTTTTAAGGGTTCAAATATTTTTAGTTAACACTCTTTTAGGTTCACTAATGTATACACTTTGAGGATTGGTTTCACCAAATTCAAGTTCCAGATCATCATTCTTTCTAATATAAAAAATTGTATTTGGTCTAATTTTTTAATAAATAATCACTTAACTCATAAACTTTAGTTATTTATGATCAAAAAAATATCTTTCATTAAATTCCATAATATTTGATTCTTTAACAATCTTTAATATTTTTGAAAATTATATAATCTTTAAATGTAATTGAATAACTAAAAAATATTCATTCATCAGCCATTTGATCAAATTTACCAAGAACTTCTTTGGCATTTAGAGTGTAAACTTTATATATTAACACTTTAATGTATCCAAATTTTTGTTTTCTATTGTTTAGTAGTTATGGTTTTTTATTTATTGAATTCCTAATTAGAATTATTTTAATGACATAACATTCTATATTTATAAATTTATCCCAAAAGATAGTGGGAAGGCTATATTCACATAATATTATCATATAAATTTCCTTCAAGGCCCTATTACTCATTTAAATACCATCATTCTATTGATTTGTCCTATAGGAATAATCAATAAGTTTTATTCCATGTATTAAACAAAAAGATTTGAACTCATGGTGTAAAAATTATCCCTCATGGTCACCTCTCATAGAAATAATTTTACAATCTTTCACTTTTTGATCCAATTTATAGAAACTTATAAAGATATAACAAGATTCACTTTTAATAATCCAAAATATTACCCCAGTAAATCTGATCATATCATCAACTAAAGCATAATAAAAATATTTTACTTTTAGGATTGTTATTCTATAGTCCAAACAAATCCATTTGGATAAGTTATAGAGTCCTTGATATAAAAACCTATTTAATTGATTTAAAATATGTCTTTTTATTTCTAACCTATTTGGATTTAGTCATATAGTTTTATTTAATTAAATATAAATTTAGGGAAATATAAAATAAAATTTTTCTTAGATAATTTTCTCAAATAGTGAACATTATAATGACCATGTCTTGTATCAGAAAAATAATATTCATTTTTTTTATTTAAGTAGATTATATTTTGTTTGTATAAATAATTATGATTTATTTATAGAAATTATTTGTGATAGTTTACATAAACATAGGATTTTTATCTCTAAAAATAAAACAATCATTATTTAAAATAACCACATAGTGATATTCATCACAATGTTGATAAATACTTACCTGGTTGTGTTTTAATCCTTACATATAAGGATATTTATTTATGATAAATCATATTGGATTTCAAAACGATCCAAATCCAAAAAAAATTAGCCAAACATTATTACCAAATGTGATATAGCCACAATTAATTTTTGATAAAGAATTAAATATAGAGAAATATCTACTCATATGCCTTAATCATCGATTATCCAAATACCAATTTTCATTGATTAAATTCTATAATTTTTCCTACAAAATAAATCAAAAAGGATTTTTTTTTGGTGTCCATATTCTCTTGTGTCCTTAAATGATAGTAACCAAATATTTGTGAATCCAAATCTTTTTGTGTTGTCCATTAACTCCATCACTAAATTTTGATAAATTTCTCGCAATTAATGAATAATTAACACCAAAAAATTATGTTTTTATTATACTATTATAATTTTCATAATGTAAAAGTTAATAATAATGAAGAAACTTAAATTAGACATGTTTTTTTTCTTTGAGAAAAGAACATAATTATTTTTTGTATATGATTCAATTTTTCACCTTTTCTTATTATTAAAAACTTATCATTTAGGATTTTATTATTACCAAGGATTTTGTTTAGTTAATAGTTTCCTTTTTTATAAACACTTAAGTATATTTAAAGGATTTAACTTCTTTTCCAAGTCTTTTAATTCAATTATCATGTTCCATATAAGAAGGAAGAAAATTTTCAATCTTAAATTTCAAGTATGCATTTTTTTGTATAAGTCAATTTTTTCACTTCAAATAACATTATAATAATTTTTTATGGATTGGTTTTTATTTTTAAATTATTAATATTTTTTTATAAAATGGATAAATATTCATTTTTTTCTTTAGAAGAGTAATTTTGAGTTTCAGAATCTGATTCATGCCTAGAAGTGTAGAATGAATATACCTCATCAGATTTTAACATAATGAACATATTTTCCTTTTGAATTGAAGTTTATTATTTTTATTCAAAATATGTTTCATTTATATAATTTTCAGAGGAAATCTATGTTTACTTCATATCCCTTTTTATATTTTTCTTTAATTCTTATTTCATTATGTATTTATTTTCAAATTTTCTTTTTTCATGAAGTTGTGGAAATTCTAGTTCGATATGCCAGGCCTTTAAACACTCATATCTCCTGAATTCTTTATAAATTATATCATATTTGTATAATTATTTTAATATTTATTGAAAACTCTTTAATTATTGTAGAAATTTTGAAACTTTTTATAAAATTTAGCAAGATCACCATCAAAATCAAACCTGTTTGAATTATCCTCCTTTGATAATTAAGAAATTTTTATACCTTTTCACTTCTTATTATCCTTTAAAGATGAACTATTCAAATATACATTCGCCATTTTAAATAATCTATACTCACCAACTTCGTCTTCATTTATCTTTCATAAATCTAGAGTGTACTAATAAAGCCTTTCATATTAAATTTTTTTATAGTTGTATATTTTCTAATGGATTCTGAAATTAGACACCATTGGGATGGAAAAACATTGAGAACTTTTAAATCTTGATCCAGATCAAGAAATGGTTCTCCTAGTAAAGTGAAATTATTTAAAATTTGCATCAAAATTATATTTATATTCTTTATGATTTACCCATAAATAGTTATCTATGTGTAAAACATTATCATCATAGTATTATACCTCAGTTGCCTTAAATTATCAATACCTTCATAGGATACTGATATAGATTTCCACTTATCATGTGTTATAGAACATTTAGAAACATTTTTTAACTCATATGGTCCAAGTACACATAAAATAAAGTTCTTGAATTTGGATTTTAGATCATACTCGCATTTTATAGTATAATCCAATTTTTATATATTACCTTCAAGAATTGTACATGGATTAATGGTTTTCAAGTAATCCTTTAGACCAATGTTCGTAAAATAAATAATCATTTATGCCTTCCAACATTAATAATTTTCTCCAATGAAACAGGTTGATCTAACCATAGACATAACTTCTCTATTTTAATCCCTAATATCCATTTGAAGATGATATTTATGAAATTAACCTTTTAGAGTTGATATCTAAAGAGTCTCACCCACTGATACTAATTATTAGACAGAGAGAATCTAACTAAATACTCAAGATTAGTGAATTGGGTTCTTGAAAATTTCTTCACTATAAACCACCCTCTATTAAGGTAAGACTGTTTATGATATTTTATTTTCATAAGTAAGAAATGTAAAGAAAACTTTTATGTAAAATATTGGGAAAATATACTTTATAGTGGTTTGGGGTACAAAGATCCACTTATCCACTCCACCAACACTCAAATAATATATTTTGGTGATTTCACTAGTGTTGGTCCTTTTCTTATGTACTTTACTATTGAGTATAATAAATCATCATGTTTTAAAAATCCAAAAAAAAATTGAGATCATACTAGGATTTAAACAATCAAAATCCTTCAATAGCCATTTCAATGAGTTCTTACTTCCAGCAATGAGGATGAAAAATGAAAGATTACAAGATGAATCATACTATTATAGGATGAACCGACAGAAGAGAAGCAATCTCACAGATATATAATAATAAAGTATAATGGATCAAGGAAAATCTTCAAAACATGGAAGGATTAATCTTTCATTAATAGATATATATGTTTTGAATCTCCTTCTTCCTTATCCCAATATAAAGAAGTAGTAGTATAAAAGTCTTTGAGAAAGAGATAGAGAGAGAGATTATATTGTTTCTTCAATATTTGATTCTATTTTTTGAATATATCTCTATATGTTCTCAAATAATATTTTTTATAGTACATCCTAAAATAAAAAAAGTTCTCTAGAGAAACTCCATGTTCCCTTTTCTTAATAATTTCCTTGAGAAAAAGCACCAGGTAATAAGAATAATCTAATCCTCTATCCATTATCGATACTTGAAACCTTTTGGTAATAAATTTTACCATATAGAGGTAGTACATTCTTTCATTCATTTAAAAAAGAATTAATTCTCTCCTGAAATAATACAATTTTAATAAATACCAATGTTTTAGAATTCAGAAGCTGATTTTGGGTCACACATTTATTGAAATCCCTAAATCTGAATTCACATGGCCAAATATATAAGATAATAAAATTCACAGAGGATAATTTTTCACATAGCCAAACCATGTTGTTATCTTGATCACATATCCTAAATTTATGTATCTAATTGATTCACATAGAGGATTAAAATAACATATCCAAATATTCCATAGATCCAAACCACATATCTATCATCTAAATGTAACCAATTTATCATTGTAATTTCATTAACATAGACTTTTCATCAATGTAGTCATTTCTCATGTAGCTGATTAAGAACCATAGGTGATTCACATAAGTGATTCATTCATGTTTCTAAACTCCACGTAGACAAAGTCCTCAAATGGATTATTTTTCCATACTTATAAAAAATTTCCTTAGAAATTTGGATTACAGTAGAATTAAACTATTACAACCAATATTAACTAGATAAGATTAAGACCTGTTAAAAACAATTAAGAGAAAATTAATTATTAAAATAAGAAGTTTTTTAGGATAATCAAAAAATAAATCACATGAGATATGTAGTGAGATAATAAATAGTCAAAAATTAAGAAAATAGGATAAATGGTTCTCTTTTAGAAGTTAGGGAAATGACACACTTGAAATTTCATTAAATATTTTAATAATATAAAGTATTTTCTAATGCATATGGATCCAAATTTCCAAATATTTGAATATGATAAGATTAAGTTCTAAATACAACCAACCAATAAGGTTAAGAAAATATTGTGTGGAATTTCTACTCATATCTCTTTGTTTAACACCCACCCCACCCCCTGATAAACCTATTTTACCCCTAACCGTTGTAATAAATTTATATTGGTTTTACTATTTATTATTAAAAAAATGAAGTTAGACATATTAAATAAATTTAATTTTTTGATTCCAAATTTATAAGAAATTTTTCAATATTTAATTTTTTAAAGTGGTATAAATTAATTTCAATATAAGTGTGAAAAATGCAACGAAAACCATTTTTAGAAAAATGTTTTTTTAATCATAAAAATTATTTTAAAGAAAAATAAAATTCTGTTGAATGGAATAAATTTTATCATGGTAAATAAAATTAGATTTATTTTTCTTTATAACTGAACATAAATCTAATGGAACCATTTACATACTTTATTAATGTAAAATAAAGAAAAATATTTTTTATTTGGAGAAAAACATAGTTGAGATTTCAAAATTGTAAGGAATATATTTTTAAGTTCTACAATTTATTTTTTATCATTTATATTACTTATAAAATATATTTTTTTTCTATAAAATAGGTTTTATCATCTTTCAATATGTTCTTTTATCATTATAATTTCATAAAATTGACAGTATTTGTAAAATTGATATTTTTCACTATTCACCAAAAAAACAATTATTTCTAAAAATATAAAAAATTCATCATAAGATAATTTTTAAATTTTTAATTAAAAAATGAATTTAATTTCATAAAATTTAATTTATAAAAATTTGGAATTTAAGTTTTATTAAAATTCATGAATAAAACTTTGTGTATTGTCTTATTCTTTATCTAGAACAAAAATCATACTATATTCGAAAATCTGGTTTCACATATGATTAGTGGGTTTATATATGGTATATTGATCAATGGCCATGGATTTTGGGAGAAACTATGGTTATAGTTTTATGTATGTGTTATAAATAGATGGATGAGTATAATAATGTTTTTTATGACCTATTGTTCTGTGGGTTTTTATTGTGCCATCCTCTAGTACAGCTCTAAGTATGGTTTTTTTTCTAACAAAAATATAAGGTATGGGTTATGTATTCAAAGAGTTATTTATTTATCTATTTTTTATATTGATAAATCTATTAATGTGGAAGTGACTTAGAGTCCTTGGAATTAGGTTGTTGAGCTATAATGATAAGACATATATTCCTTTAAAGTCTCGGGAGGACCATAATAGAGTGGAATGATTACCAGATTCTCTTATATGTGTGTTAGTCAATGTTATGTATTTCCTAAATATCATATCTATATTTTTATCTTGCTATATTGTTATATTCTTCCCCAGATGAATTATCATTGAAATCCTCAGAAGATCATTGTGGAATGAGATGAATCTTAGACATTCATATACATTGTTCTTGAAAATCATTTTTTCCCCATATGTGTTTTCTATATGCGGGTATATCAATGATATGACTCTAAAAGATTTGATTCATATACATGGTATGGTTGTTTTACATCCTTTCCATATATTCTTCCTATATGATATGACTATAATATAAATGATTACTAACACTGGCTGAAGAAGGTGAGGTGGAGTGTTGTGATGGCATGGGTTTTACACAATGACCCAAAAAAATTTATATTGTGTTGTATGTTATTAATTTATATATTTTTTTATATATACATTATTTAGAGATATATCATAAATCCATTTTGATAAATTTTATATTCTTAATCATGCACTATAGTGGCACAACATATAGTCGATCTGTCGATGAGACTACTCAAAAACATTGTTTCTTAATTATCAATATTTATTATTCAAATATATTAAAAATGAAAATTTAAAATAAATGAGATATTAAAAAACTAAATATGCTATAAATATATATTATAATATAGATGAAATAAAAAATTCCTAATATAATTAAGTTAGTAAGAATGAAAGATGTGTTTTTATCCATTGATGTTCATTGTGATGCATATCATAGTTATTTAAAATGAATTCATTATCATAATTATAATCAATATAGTGATCAATACTTATCACTTTATAACCTCATATTTGAATGGTGTTTATCCTACAATGATACCTTTACATGATAGATAATCACTTCCTAAATTAATTTTGAAAACCTCTTCCCTAAACATCACTACCTATACCGAAATCAACTATTTTAATGACATAAATAATGAATGGAAGGAAAATATATGAATAAGGAATATGGAATTGTATAGTAGGTATCGAAAGTAAATCATATATCAATATGAGTTTAACTATTTCTTAATTCTTAGAATAACATAATGAGAAAACATTATAGTGTTATAAAACACAAGGTATCTTTATTTAGCTCCCTTGGAATAGCATGATGATTAGTTCTTCATAATCATGGATATGAGAAGGTTATATAGGATAAAGATCAAAATTTAAAATGGTAAATGAGATAATAGGAGAAAATAGGATTATTAAACTGAAAAACTATTATACAAGAAAAAACCTAATACACTTATAAAGGTAGATGGCCTTGTTATGAACTCTGAAACTATCTAGGGTCTCAGATAAAATCGAGGAAAAATATAAAAATACATAGTATAAAAAAATAGAAGTCATCATGTTTCATGGGGATGATTCCTCACATGTATGTCTCTTGATGGCCTCTATAGACATCAAGGAGTGTAAGGATAATAGACTTCATGTAATTAGTTTAATTTTTGTTAAATTTATTCAGGTGTCTAAAATATTTTGTTATCCTCATAATTCCTAGGTGGATTTTTAGAATTACATAATATAATTTAAATATGGTACATTATTAATAGAATATTTTGTAATAACTAAAACGGGGAACAACATGGGATGTTGTCAGACTATAATAGTCATATTCAATTATTTTATGCTATGAAAGGGAAATATACATGGAATTATCTTAAATTATTTTTCTTTCACAAAGGAAATACCCTTATTAATGCTCTAGATAAAACTTTATGTTTTTATGGAATCTACATCTCAGAAAAGTAAATGAATTTCAGAATATTAGTTTGAATGAATTATCACTAAGACTACTACCCTTACGTATCATTATCTAAACTGAAATTTTCTTTATCAATTGATACATCCACTAGATTAATTTTATGTACTAGTTAAGGACACTTACATATAAAAAAATTTACTTCTGTATATTATAGTAATTTTCAAAATTCTTAAGTGCAGTGTCAAAATGACAATTTAATATTTCATGGTAGCTTAAGAATTTACTTCAATGGAAATTTTAAAGATCTGTATGTATTCAAGGTATCCATATAATGAATCTTATGAGAAGACAATGTTGACGGTGCGAGGATCTCATGAACAGATACTTCACAAACCCTACATCGAGAATCTCAGAGATAAATTCTATTTGGATTGAAAAATCTGGACTACAATGGCTTCATTCGATCTGGATTGGGAAAAATCATTTGAACGCAATGCACTGATTGTAAGGGTGGTTACAAATCCTTTAGAAGATGCCATTTGATATTCGCAACATAAAATCAAAGGGATTTCCTTTGTTTAAGCCCTCAAGGGCCCGGATCTATAAAGGACTTATTCAATGACACCCTCAATGATTAAAATACTTGATGATAGACGTTTTCTGGTTGAAGTAGATACTGAGGAACTACAAAAGAGGGAACAAATGTGTAAGTTTTCTATTCATGACCGCATCTCTTACTTTAATGGGGATAAGATGTGGTGAGATAGCGAGATAAAACCTAGGATTTTCCATTGTTGGGGAACAAACAATTGGAAATTAGTTCCACTCGGGAGAGGATGTTTCCATATCATCCTACAATAGTATAATGATTTAGATCGAGTCTGGAAGCATGAAAATATACACATGCAACCAGGTGTTCTTAGAATATCCACTTGTGATTATTATTTTAATCTTTTTACTCTTAAGATATCCATGGCCCACCTATGGGTTCGATTACATGGACTAAGATGGTACTTTTGGCACCCCAAAATCTTAAATGACCTCACCTCTTGAATAGGGGTCCACTTGAAGATCGATCAGAGAACACTGAATGGTGATTTGGGGAAATAAGAAAGAGTCATGGTAGAAGTTAACCTTGAGTCAAAACTATTGCATGTCATTTCCTTCAATGTGAAGGAATTTAGGACTGAGGTTAAGATTGAGTATGAATATAAGCCACATTTCTATGACTACTGAAAAATAATTGATCATACCGTTATCAAATGTAGAATGATAAAAAAGAAATAACAATCCACAAATGGGAAGGGTTAGACTAAAATCAAGAGGAATAGGAAGGACGATAGGACGGACATAGAAAAGGCTAACCTATATATGCAGAAAAAAGAAAAATCGATTAGGAAGGGTGATGGAACTTATACTTCATAGTCCACACCCAAAAATTCATGGGTAAAAATGGTTGACTTGGAGGAACTTGAGAAGGAAGAGAACTCTATTTTTGAAGAAATAGCATCCATGGTTATAGACACAGTCAAACATGGTATAAAAAATGATAACACTGGGCCAGAACTAAATGGTAGGCAAAGAACATATGTGGAAATAGAACCAGCATATTTTTTGCATAGACTTGCTGAAAACATAATTCACCCTTTAGAAGATAAGGCACTTGATCATAAGTTAAATGTTCTATTAGCTGATTCAGAAAACTCAAATACACTTAAATTGATGAACTCTTAATCTGATAATTCTTAGTCTACCATGTAGTTTGTTTCCAAGTAACTAACTGGCCAAACCATCATTATGGTTGTTACTTCTCACTTGGTGCATAGTACCTGCAACTTCAAATACTGCAACTGGTGGACTAATGTAGAGGGGGTTCGAGTGCCTTTAAAGAGTAGTGAATCCCACTACACTATTTGAATGGGGGATACAATCAACTATGAGGCAGAAGAACCATGCGTCCCTACTCACAAGACAGTCACAGCTTCAACACAGGTCGTTTAGACTTATAGGAGAGAAAACAAATCGGTTCATAGCACTTGCACCACCAAATGATGCAACGGGGAAGGGACTTATGCAGAGGGTCCTTGGGCACCTGCAGAGAGTAGTGAATCCCACTACACTACTGGATATAGGGCTAAAATTAACTCTGAAACAGAGATACTATGAGGCCCTTCTCATAAGATAGTTTTATCTCCTGCTACACTGATCACTTCTAGGAGAGACAGCAAACAGAAGCAACCTATTGAAGGAAGTGCACTGGATATGCACAAGAACCCCTAGATTTAACTGAGAATATCACTCCAACTTTTGAAAAAGGATAGATGGAGATAAGGTACAATTAGGACAGCAAACAGTTTCATCAGGTGGAGGTATTGACAAGTATAAAAAATACCAATATCTCTCCTAACTCTTCCATGAACATGCAGAAAAAAATTGCAAAACCAAACAAGGATTATGCGAAACAATTGAGGAAATATGATATGGGAAAGAACTCTAGAGGTAAAAAAATATGCGGAACATCCCCAAACATATGTATAAATGAATATTTTTTACTGGAATTTTCAGGGTATTTCCAACACTTCCACCATAGAAAAATTAAAAAAAATACACATAAAATAATTCTTTTTGTTATATCTGAGCCTAAAATCACCTTTGCTTCTTCATTTAATAGTCTGGATAAATATAGTTAAAATTTTATAGGATCCACTTCTAATAATATCAATTTTGATTCTTTATGGATCTTTTCTCATATCTCTATAAGTAATGCACATATTTTTAATACTGATTCACAATCTTTGACATGTGAAGTTAATATACATGATGACATTGTCTTCTGTACTTGTGTGTATGCATGAAATAGATATCAGGATAGAAGAACTCTATGGAACAATATATCCCCCCTCAACAACAACGTTCAAGCACCTATGATCATTTTTTGGGACTTTAATGCAATTCCCATACCTAGTGAAAAAACTATGACGCTTTAAATAAAATATCTCCACTAAAGAGTTCAAGTTTTGTATTGATGTTAAAAACCTAATGGAAATTAGTCTTATTGGTGAAAAATACACTTGGAATTGAAAACAACATAATATAGTCTTAGCAAGTAAGCTGGATAGAGACTTCACAAATTTTATGGCCCTTGAAAAATGGAATACCATCTCCAGTATCACCTCTCCTAAGCTAAATTCTGATCATCATCAAATTATGGTGAGTCTAAAAACTAGAGATAATAAACATATTAATTTTTTTTGGATTAACAATGAATGTAAAACTATTCTATATTGTAATAAAATTATTGAAGATACCAGGAATTAAATTAACTCCAGTTATTACTAAACATGTATTATGAAGCTAAAACTCCGGAAACAAAAATTAAAGTTATGGTGAAAATACAGAGTCTAACAAACTGATAATGAAATTTAATCCCTTGATCATGACCTTAATCAAATTCATACGGACTAACCCCATAATGATTTTACTATGGATTCAACTCAAGAAATAGAGATTATTAATAAGCATAACTCTCTTTTGTTTTTGAAAGACAACCTCAGGAAACAAACCCTTAAAGTAAATTAGCTTGAATATGGAGACAGAAACACTAAATTCTTTAACTCTCTATAAAGAGCTAGAAAGGCTAGTAGACCTCTTTCTTTACATAAGGATGGAGATAAAATCATTGATAATGAAAAGGATTTGGCCAATCATTTCACCTCCTACTTTAGTAACATTTTTAATGGTCCTACGTAGAATAAGGACATCATGTCTGGCATCAATCCCCTCATAGTGGGGGACAATGATAATGAAATATTGAATAGTATTCCGATTGATCATCAAATTAAAGAGGTAGTTTTTATCTTAAATCATGATAGTTCCCCTGGCCCTGATGGCTTCCCTAATTCTTGTTTTTCAACATCATTGGGACATTGTTTGCAATGATATTTGTCACCTTGTTAGATAATTTTTCACTAATGGCTTCCTCCTTATGGTATTAATGCTCAATTTCATACCCTCATTCCTAAAGTGGACAATGATTTTTAAAGTTAATCTTTTTCGGCCAATTTTTCTCATTAACACCATGTATAAAATTATTTCCATGCTTTTAGCTATGAGAATGACACCTATTTCCAACAAAATTATATCCTGAAACCAATATGGTTTCCTTATAGGGAGAAATATCCAAGATAGTATATTAATTTCCTATAAAAGTACTAACCTGTTAAAAAAGAATCAAAGTGGGGAAAGTGTTGCTATCAAGTTGGATATTAGGAATGCTTTTAATACCATTTATTGAAATTTCATCTTTAAAATTCTTTCTAGCTTTGTCTTCAAGGATACTCTTGTCAAAAAAATAAAAAATCTTTTAAAATCTTCTCACATTTATATTCTAATAAATGGTTCCTAAAGGGATATTTCACTTCTACAAAGGGTGTTAGATAAGGTTACCCCCTCCCTGACATCCTTTTTGTTATTACTGAATACTACCTTAGAAGACTCATCACAAATTCGATTAATTAGGGTACATTAAATCCCATCTTTTCCTCTAGAACTTTAACTGTTCCCTCTCATCTTTTATATGTTGATGATATAATTTTATTCCTCCAAGTCCATAGGAAACATATTTAGAAACTCAAGGATATCCTCTCAAACTATGAGGAGGTCTCTGGTCAATCCATAAATTGGATCAAGTCTTCCATTTTCTTTAGTAAACATTTCCATACCATCATAAAAATTGATGTGATAAATGAACTGGGGAAAAAATAAGTATTATTCACTTTTAACTATCTTGAGGTACCCATATTCTAGGGTAAACCCAAGAAAACTTACTTCCTTAACATATTTTATCAAATCAATATCCATATATCCTCTTAAGGCAAAAATATTTCAATAGCAGGTAGAATATATCTTATCAAACACGAAATTGTATCTAAAATTGTATACTCTATGGTGGTGTAGAAATGGCCTGTTAATTTAATTAAAAATATCAATGTTAGAATAAATTTTTTTGTTTGGAGCGGTATAACTCTCATAAGAAAACTTCTCACTATTCCCTGGAAAATATGCTACACTCCAATTCATAATGAGGGGATTGGTATTAAAAACCTCAAGCATTTTAATGAAGCACTACAAGATAAACTTACCTAGAATATTGTAAGAAACTACTCCCAGACTTATGAGTTTCTTAGTGGTATATTTTATAATAACCATAGGAAAGGCAATCACAATTTTTTGACTCATCAATATGGCCTTCCATGAAGCATAGTTTTTCAAAAAATATTATCTAACTCTCAATGGATAGTTAATAGAAATTCCTCTCTTCTCTTTTGGCAAGATAACAAAAATGGAACAACTCTCTATAATATGATTGACCCTATTCCTTACTCCAACATATCTAACATCACCATCAATGATTGTGTGAACTCTTTTGATTTGGATCTACCTGATAAAATATCTTCTATTATCAACAACTAGACTTTTGTTAACACTAATTATTTCTGGTTTTGGGAACCTTCTCATAATGGTCTGCTAACCTCTAAACTTTACTATAGTCATAATATTGTCCCACAAATAATAATTTTTCCTGGTTAAATAATTTCAACAAAAACTAGATTAGACCCTCAAATCTCACCCATGTTTGGAGAATTTCTCACAATAGATTCCCCACAAATTACAATATTCATATGTGTGGTATACAACATTGTTCAAAATGTTACACATTCAACCAACATAGAGAGGACATAGAGAAACAGTTTCTAACCAGTTCTACTGCTTCTGCTTTATTGAAATTCATTTTTTACATTTTTTATCTCAGATGGATAGTTTTGGACTCTATAGGATCGTAGCTTCAAAGATGCACTACTATAGATGCCTCTCCACAAATTCATCATCTCTTCACTATTGTTGTGGCAGAACCGATTCATCCTATTTGGTATGAATGAAATTCTATTAAGCACAAAAATAATAGTTTCAACTTTTGTGCAGAAAAAATTAAAATCCAAACTACGATCAAGGAAGCTGGACTCATGCAAACAAGGACTTTCCAGAACAAAGTCAAGGATTTTTTTCATTCAAAGAAAAATTGGGGTCAAATGAAGATACAACCCGATGAGAAGTTTATTGGAAGATTTCTAGAAACCACCTCTTCTTAGCTGGATAAAAATTAATGTGGATAGTGCTTCAAAAGGAAACCCAGGACCTGCTGGCTATGACATCATATACAGGGATTACAATGAGGAGATTCTTGGATGCTGCAATAGTTCTTGTCTTATACCTCCTCCCTTGAAGCAGATATTTACAGTGTCATCAATGCAGTTGATCTGATAAGGCAACAAGAATGGAATAATGTTTGGATTGAAAGCGATTCAACTACCATTTTTCAAGCTCTTAGACATGGTATATTTCACTTAGCATGGGCCCTCACTGATAAATAGATTGTTAGCATGAAACACCTATCAGGACTCAGTCATATAATCATGCACACCTAGAGAGAAGAAAACAAGGTGGCTGATGGTCTTTCCAACAATGGTGTCGACAGTAATAGTATAGACATAGAGAACCTGCCTACTGATCTCACCCCTATTTACAATAATGATTGTAATAAAAACCCTACATTTTAAATTTTATATTTTTTTTTATTTATATATATTTAGAGGCTTTTAAAAAAATGAATCTTATGTATCCTTGTATATAGGAAAAATTTTCTCCTCTGTTATACCTTAATTTTACATATAAATCGAGGGAATTTTATGTATCCCAGAACATTGATAGATTTTTCTCATAGAATCTAAATAGATTCTTATGTATTCCTCTATAATCCATATATAAATGTAGTTAAATGAACCTAAAAATTTGTAAAAACACAAACTAATTAATGGGTTTTTACGTAATTTTATAAGTGAATAAAAACACATAAAATTATAAAATTATTCCATTTTTACAATAAATTCAAAAATTATTCATAAACCCAAAAAAATCTAATAATTGCCCATAAAATATTAAAATGGGGGGATAAAATCAGTTAATTAAAAATTAAAATTATTTAAATATAGATCCATATAAATCTCCCACACTCAAACACTACAATCTTGTATATCAATACCCTATTTCAAAAACTATTATAAAAAAACATTCAGTCTTCTGTTAATTTATATGTACATGTTATGTTTATATCTAGGGAAATTTATCTCTCTTCTCTCAAGGAATTTTATTATAGAGTGTTTTTCATTCCCAATATCTTGCCTAATTTATATAGGCTTTCTAATTTACAAGTATCACTATTTAATGA
Source organism: Viscum album (assembly GCA_963277665.1). NCBI lineage: Eukaryota > Viridiplantae > Streptophyta > Magnoliopsida > Santalales > Viscaceae > Viscum > Viscum album. The sequence continues at coordinate 515,704,328 of OY728163.1, read as the reverse complement.
TGAAAAAATGATTTTTAATCATGTGGAATTTTCCTGGGTTTTTCTATGGGATGGGGTTTCTAGGTTTATGATGATAAAAATTCAGATGAAGAATAAGGATGTTTACCTTTAATGTGAAGAAAAATGCATGATTTTATTTTTTTCATTTCCCTTTTAAAAAGTTTTCCTCTAAACATATCTTGATTCTCATAGTCAATTCAGCATCATAGTTATCTACCACATTGAATTTTTAAAGGAAGAGAGGATTATTTGAACATTAAAATTTTATGTGTTATTCATCTTTTAATTTTTTTGGAATGTTTTCCCCTTACAGGCTTGTTAATTTTCCAATTTTTATCCCGTCTTAAAATAGATTCACTCAATGCTAGAATAGATTTCTTGTACCAGCCCACAAACATAGCCTAATCCCTCCCCTATAATTTCATTCAACCATAATAATACATTTTATTCTAGACTAGGTTAGAAAGGGATTGAATGAAACACCCCAACCCCAGAATCCCAAAGTCGGTGCATTATTACATATCATTGGCATGATCACAAAGATCATGTCTTGAAAGGCCGATTAGTTTAGTACCCTTGGAAGTAGTAGATACATTCATAAGGTTTAAATTACATCATAAAATGAAAAACAACAACAACGATGTTTCTATAGACAACACTGAGATCCCATAGACTATCCCTGCAAGTTAGTCATAACATACTTCTTTGCATCCTAGGAAAAATAAAACATAGAAAGGGGTGAGCTTAGATGCTCATTATGGATAACAATATAGCAGAAACATTCATAAATAATCATTAACATTTAAGGCAATGTATAAGACTAAAACAAAAGCCTTTTTAAACTTGAACTTCAGCATAATATAGAAAAGGTAGAATCAAATAATTCCATTTACTTATTCACGTGGATATTCTACTATTAAAATAATCACAAGAAATATCAATAGCCACTTTCATAATGATGTAATGCAAAATGCCATACTTTCACAACCACATAGTCAAAGCTTTATACCAAGACTACAAATAAGATTTTGGAAAGGACTTTTTCTAAGATAATTGTTTGTCTCATGAGACCTACTGATTCATAGAGGAGCTATAGCGGGCTCTACCCATCACATACTAATTCCAATGCATTACTCATATGAAAATTTTGAAACATAACATAAACATTCGTATTAAAACTAACATATGAAATTTCAATACTTTATCTACAAAACATGGATGATATAAAAATAGCACATCCACAGTCAAACATAACTCATTTAATACAATTTGGATGATTGTATTTTAACATATTAACCTTAATCGAGAATATTGAATGATATTGACAAAGATTAAAATAATCATTAAAACTATTTGAGAGAAATATCGCCCTTTTTTTGAGAACATTTAAAAGTGACACTATTTGTCAAGAAGCCATTTAAAAATAGATTATTGATTCAAAGTGTCTCATACCACTTTGAAACTTTTAAAAGGAATTTTAATTTTAAAACTTTAATTTCGATATAAATAAATCCTTAAAACCATTTTTAAAAGCTGGAAATTAATGAGAAATTTTTAGAATAATAAATCTTTAAAACATTTAAAATGATATTTTAGTTAGAGTTCCTTACCAAAAGATAGACAGTTGAATAGAAATAATTGAGGTAATAAAAACATTATGATATCATTAGAATAAATGGATTCATGATATACTATATCAAAGTACATTATATACACCATATAAAATTGAATTGGTGTATAACAAAAAATAACTCTCATTAGAATGTAAATTGAGATGAAATCTCTTATAAAGATAGTATCATGAGGTTAAGGATAAATCAACGACATAATTACATGTGAAAATATAAATACACTCAATATGATTGGATATTAAGTGTAAATAAATCAGAGGATATTCACACATATTCTTGTAAAAACAACACCAATGAATTGGATGTTTAACTCAATAAATGGAGATTGAGTTAAAATTACTCTTATCAAGTTCATATCGATGACTTGAAAATTTATCAATGGAGTGATTATGTGTATCAAAATTATATCCACAAAAATGGGAGTGGAAATTACTACAAAAATAAAAAATAATTATTCCACACATAATCATGGAGTAAAATAATCAATGAAGTATGTGTAAATCCCAATGAGTGGAAATTTAAATTTGAAATTCCCTTACCGATTTGGTAACATATGAAACATAAACCCCATGAAATAAGTATCATACGATGAAGATGTAAATACCAATACATTAAAGTATTTTACAAAAATAATATAATTAGGGGCAGTATATACTCCACACAAAAGGAAATAGTGGCCAATATAGCATGAATCTCACAGGAATAAAAGTGAGATGAAAAACCCTTACTTCGTAGTAATCAATCGAGTTGTATGAAAAAAAGTTAATAACCACAAAATTAATCACAAAATACAATTAATATAAGGATAATAATGATAATATATATCAAATGGCGGTACACAATACACCACATGCAATAAATAAAGGGAAAACAATGGAAATCTCAGAGAATTAAAATTAAGATAAGAAACACCTTACTTTTTACATTTCCTTGATCAAGGGTAAGTTAACCTCCTTTATAATGGTGAAATAGTTGTTATTAAATTATAAAAGAATCATATACAATAATATGATATCATATATTATCTTTTAACATTGCTTGCTAATAATATCTTAGTATTATCGTCGTTTCGGGTGTTAACTGATTTATTTTCCTTTGTATGATTTATTACGTAAGTACTGTTTGTTATGGATATGATGTATATTATTCATATTCATAATGATATTATGTCTTTAAAAATTATGTTTAATCATCTAATGGAAATTATTCTTGAATGGATACGATGGGGAATGAATCTCATCGCGTTCGTGGAGACGATAATACGTATGTACGCACGTGCAAAAATATCATTCTGTTGATATTAAAATAATATATAATTGGATGTTATATAATAGATAAAGAATAATTATCATGTTATATTTATTATTTACATCAGCTACACATCATTATTATACCCATCCAAATATTAATGTATTGAATAAAAATTACACCACGACATGGAGACGGAAAGTCGTGCGTACGCACGTATAGTGACATGTCATTCAAAGAATGGATAGAATAATGAATATGGTTGTACCATATTTATAATAACATCACAGTATATAAAATATACTGTATTTATTATTTTAGAATGGAAATAACAAATAAAGAAGAAGTGGAAGAAGGAATGAACTTGAAAGAGGTGATGCAATATTTACCTCTTCTTCAGGTTCTTCCTTTTGATTTGATCAAAATGGCTCCTTAGGTTGGCTTTCTGACTAACTTAAGGCCTCTAAGATGAAGGGAGGAAATATTAGAGGTTATTTGGGTAGATTTTGGTCAAAACAAAAGGCTTTGAAGGTGTGAATTAGAGATAATGGGGAGTTCCCTTTTATAAGAGGGTGAGGGGCACCTTAGTAAAAGATAGAAATATTATTTTATAATAAAATTATTTTCGGTTTATAATGGATAAAAAAATAATTATTTAAATTATATGGTTGTGATGGATCTAAAACCACTCATCCAATAGGTTTTAGACATGTTTGGGTCACTATATTGACCTTATCTTTTAGATTTAATTCTTAGTTAAATAGTATTGCATTTACCATGCCTCTTTGTATTTTTATATTATATGGTTGATAAACATACTATAAACTTCCAAGACAACCCCAAGTGGTTAATTAATAGTACACCAATAATTATATAAGTATTTTGGCCTAAAATTAGATTTTATGATTATTATATCAAGCAATAATATTGTATTTGTTTTAAAAACTCATTTATGTCAATTTTGAGATTATTTAATAATTGATTTTTTCTAAAGTCCTAAAAAAATTATTACTTCGAAATAAATACATTTAATAAACCCTAACATGTCATAGTAACATATAAAATATATTTATGGCATCAATACTTTCAAATTATATTTATTTTAGTATTTATAATATCATTTATTTGATTGTTTCATTAATAAGGAAAATATTGCATCATTATTGTGTCATATAAAATATAATTATTTCTATGTATAAAAATTATAAATAAAATATCATGAGGTATGAAATATTTTTATATTTATAATGACTATTTATAGTCAAATTGATCAATTATATAATCTCTTATAAAAATTGTTTTATTAAAAGATATTTTCTTTTGTTATTTTTGTCTTTAGTTTAGATTATTTAATATAAAATGTCATTATCACACCCAAGTGGCTCCATGGGGTCCCAAAATAAACCCTAGGATTCCTATGGTCGAAACTGTATCATCCAATAGTGTTAGGATACGTTTTAGGGTAATTTAATATTATTATAATATTATTTTCTAACCTTATATACCAGATTTGACCCTTTAACCCCGGTAAATAAAAAATTTACTTTAGTAAATATTCCAAATATCTAAAAATAAAAGTTATCTATTTACACAATTTGGACCTCATGATTCAAAATATGGGATCCATTTTTTCAAATTCAAAACTCAGAAGTGGCAGAAATTAATTTAAAATTAATTCCCATTTCCAAAATGACAAGCGTGTTTTTATGAAATAATATCTATCAAAAGATTGACACTTGTTTATGTCAAATCTAAATATGAATTTACTTATAATGAACTAAATTGTATTAAATGATAAATATATAATCTAATAATATTTACAAACCATTCAAATTCATAATTTATCACTATTAATTATTTTGATTGAAATAGTTGTTTTTAATTAAAATTTAGTAATTTCACTATTCATCAAAATAAGAAAGTTATCAGAAAAGTACCAAAAAATTACCCTAAGCTAATTTAGATATTATGAATCTAGGAATTAAGTCCATTTAGAATGATAAAATTTATAAAATTTCCAAAATTGGGTATTAATATTTATAACGGTTAGTTTGATTGGTTGTGGTGTGTTAGAACTTGAAGTTGTGTACAACACACGCTATTGTATTATTCAAAGAGAAGTGTATCGTGGAAGCTTGGGGTGTTAAATTCTTCCCCCCTTTTGGAAATTGAATTCTTGAAATTTTTAAAATTGGGCTTGGGAACATAATTGAAATTCCCACATTGGAAAAAGAGTCAATAAAACTATCACTTAAAAAGAATGAATGAGAACTACAAAGGTCACCTGAGATAACCCATACTAGGATTCCATGTAGGAAAACATGGATACAGAAGATAAACTATGTGTCAAGTTATGATGGATATGTATAGAAAACATGATCATGAGAAATTTTACAACAATAAAACCACAAACTTGTGATGGGACAAACAGTCATTAGTTTCCCAGTAGGAAAAGTAAATGGACAGTGTTCTATTTAAGTTACATTTCATAAAGATGTGGAATTTATTTATGATATTGAACAAGAACATAAAGATATATATTTAATTTTTAAGTAGAATTTCATTCTTTAATAAATTTATTCTACGAACACATTTTTTTTCAAACGAATATTATTCAAGATGACTTGGTCACACCAGAAGAGCTAGAATCAACTTCTATAGAATCACATGATCCACAAAGAATAAAATATATATTTAACTTGTCTTTAGAGATTAATCAAAACCAAAATGGTTAGTACAAGATCAGATGATCCCTTAAAAGGATATTCTTTTAGAGAAATAATCACTAATATTAATTTTCTAAAATTAAACCAACAATACCCCAAAGTTAAATAAATACCATTTAAGAGACAATTGTGCTTAAAATACTTCAATATAATCCAAAATAATATTGAAACCCAAAACTAAGAATAATTTAGTTATGTATTCTTATACTTTAAATTGTATCTCCAAATGACATAGACTACTCTTGAAGTCACATACTTAAAAGTAATTAACCAAATCACATATTTTATATTATAGGTTAATCGTTTCCATAAATAACACAATTAAATATAAATCCACAATAGAAACATAGATAAAAATCCACCATTACTACTCAAATAAAATCCTATAGTATTCTATTTTCTTCAGGCATATAGTGTTCCCAACAGAGCAAACGTCATCCAAAATAAGACTTATCACTTAATCACCAAATAATTTTCTTATACTAAGGGTATTCATTTGATAAGACATAAGATCCAAAATCAACTTATTATTTATGAATAAAAGTATTTAACTAAAAATATTTAGTCACACTAACTAGGGACTTCACGTAGTCCTGTGGTAGGTGATAAATCCCAATCGCACTCTGATTGTTGGTTTTATTCCCACAGCTTTGTCTGACGTGACAAGTTGTCACACAATCTACATGTTGTTCTTTTTCAAAAACTATATTTTATAACATTACCCAAATGAGATAAATTCCTCAAAATACCATATAATTTAACCACAAATGTTATCTCATACCTTGCATTTTCATCCGAAAATATAATAACTTGTAATTGCCTCATACCCAATGATCATATAAAAATAAATGGTTATTTATAACTATATCCACAAGATAAAATATAATTCTTCCTCAAATATCATTTTCACATGAAAAACTGAAGGGTTAAACATAAATGAGAAAATTATTCCAAATAAATCCCATCAATAAGGAGAACTAATACTTTTAAACATTTCTCCAACCATTTATTTCCACATATCTTCTTCTTTTACCAAGAAAACTTCCTATAAAATAGGAAATTCACTCGGGTAATAGAAAGGTCTCCTAAATTTATGAAAAATGACTATAAATGGATTCTTGGGACCATTTTTATTTTCTTCGATAGTACTCTTCATTTTTTTCTCGACAATTCTTTACATTATTTCATTCTTTCCGACACATAAAGCATCTCTTTGTTCTATTGAGACACTTTCCTAGGTGTCTCCTTCCACATTTCCCGTATGATGGAAATTGAGGATTCTTTTCTCCATGGTCCCCACTGTCAGAGCTCTTATCATTTATCTCCTTTCTCTTCTTTTTTGAGTCCGGGAGTTGGTTAATATATATGTTTTTGATCATATTTTTTGAAAACTGGTTTGGCATAAACACGATATATTTTAATTCTATCAACATTTCATTTTTCTGCTCATTTCCACCACTTTTCCCACCTTTTACATCATGTTCAAAGTTACTATGACTTCCTTGGAATCCAGCCATTGACTAAAACCAGAAAGCATTGTGTGAGTAACAGTAGTCATAAAATCATTTAGAGAATATCATGACACGATATTTTTAATTTGAAACACCTTAGGATTAACCAAGGAAATTTATTCTCATCTTATATTAAAATCCTTCAAATCAGTTTGTAAAGAAAATGTAAATTATCCTAATCACATACCTTGGGAGTTTTGTAACCAAGAGTGAAGCAAGGCACGTTGTCGTGCACCAGTTCCCATTCGAGTCTAGCTCAAAGCGGTGTTTTCAGGTTTTACCCCTAGGTACATCTGTGCCAGAGCCGCCTCTACCTTCTCATATCTAGATAGAGATTTATTTCTTGGAAAACTCAAAAAATATATATAATACCAAAATTTTAGGAATTTTTTCTATACTAATCCTCAAAGTCTATCTTAGGGCTACGTGCTCTAATCATATTTTATATAAATAGTGTTTCCAAGGTGTGTACTAAACTTCCTCTTATACCAACTAGAACTTCCTAACCCCAGAAGCCTAGAGTTGATGCATTATTATGTATCATTGGAATGATCACAAAGATCAAGTCTCAAAATACCGATTAGGTTAGTATCCTTTGAAGTACTAGATACATTCATAAGGTTTACATTACATCATAAAATGAAAACTACAACAACATTGTTTCCATAGACATCATTGAGATCCCGTATACTATCCCTACAAGTCATTCATAATATAATTATTCACATCCTAGGAAAAATAAAGCATATAAAGGGATGAGATCAGATGCTCAGTAAGGATAAAAATATAGTGGAAACTTTCATAAATAAGCATAAACATTTAAGGCAATGGATAAGACTAAAACAAAAGCCTTTTTAAACTTGAACTTCAGCATAATATGGAAAAGATAAAATCAAATAATTCCATTTACTTATTCACATGGATATTCTAATAGAAGAATAATCACATGAAATATCAATATCCACTTTCATAATGATGGAATGAATAATGCCAGACTTTCATAACCACATAGTCAAGGCCTTGTTCCAAGACCACAAATAAGATTTTTTCAAGGCCTTGTGCCAAAACACTAATTTTTCACATGAGACCTACCATTGCATCGAGGATATATAGCGGGCTCCACCTGTCACTTACTAAGTCCAATTCAGTCCTCATATGAAAAGTTTGAAATATAACATAAACATTTGTATTAAAACTAGCATATGAAATGTCAATACATTATCCACAAACCATGAATGGTATAAAAATAGAAAATCTACATTCAAACATAACTCATTAAATACAATATGGAAGATCGTATTGTAACAGATAAACCTCAATCATGAATAATGAATGATATTGACATAGATGAAAATAATTATCAAAACTATTTGAGAAAAATATCCCCCTTTTATGTAAAACATTTAAAAGTCACATTATTTGTCAAGAAGCTGTTTAAAAATAGATTTTTGAATCAAACTATTCCATAACACTTTGAAACTTTTAAATGAATTTTAATTTTAAAACTTTTACTTCCATATAAATAAATCCTTAAAACCATTTTTAAAACATGGACATTAATGAGAAAGATTTAGAATAATAAATCTTTAAATCATTTAAAATGATATTTTAGTTAGAGTTCCTAACCAAAAGAGAGACACTTGAATACAAATAATTGAGGTAATAAAAACTTTATAATATCATGATAATAAAGGGATCCATGATATACTATGTCAAAGCACAATATATACACCATATAAAAGTGAATTGGTGTATAGCAACAAATAACTCTCACTGGAATGTAAATTGAGATGAAATCTCTTATAAAGACTGTATCCTTAGTTTAAGGATAAATCAACAACATAATTACATGTGAAAAAATATAAATACACTCAATATTATTGGATATTCAGTGTAAATCAATCAGAGTATATTCAGACATATTCTTGTAAAAACAAAACCAATGAATTGGATGTTTAACTCAATAAATGGAGATTGAGTTAAAATTACTCTTATCAAGTGCATATCGATGACTTGAGAATTTATCAATGGAGTGATTATGTGTATCAAAAGTATATCCATAGAAAGGGGAGTGGAAATTACTACACAATAATAAATAGTTATTCCACACATATTCGTGGAGTAAAATAATTAATGAAGTATGTGTAAAGCCCAATGAGTGGAAAATGAAATTTGAAATTCCCTTACCGATTTGGTAACTTATGAAACATACACCCCATTAAAGAAGTATCATAAAATGAAGATTTAAATACCCATACATTAATTTATATTACAAAAATAATACAATCAGGGGCAGTACATACTCCACACAAAAGGTAATAGTAGCCAATATAGCATGAATCTCACGGGAATAAAAATGAGATGAAAAAACCTTACTTCATTGTAATTAATCGAGTCGTATGAAGAAACGTTAATAACCACCAAATTAATCACATAATACCATGACTATAAATATAATCATTATAATATATTTCAAATGGTAGTACTTAATACACTATATGTAATAAATAAGTTGCGAACAATAGAAATCTCACAGAATTAAAAGTGAGATAATAAATCCCTTACTTTTTACTTTTCCTTGATCAAGGGTAAGTTAAACTTCTGTATAATGTTGAAATAATTGTTTTTAAATTATACGGTAATCATATACATTAATATGATATCATATATGATCTTTTAACATTGCTTTCATAATAATATCTTAGTATTATAGTCATTTCGGGTGTTAACTGATTCATTTTCCTTTGTATGATTTGTTATGTAAGTAATATTTGTTATGGATAGGATGTATCTTATTTATATTCATAATGATATTAAGCCTTTAAAAATTATATTTAATCATATAATGAAAATTAGTCATGAATGGATACGATGGGGAATGAATCCCACCGCGTTTGTGGAGAAGGTAATCCGTACGTACGCACGAGCAACAATATCATTCTTTTGATATTAATATTGTTAGGGCCAATAGGGGCCTATGTACCCTGAGAGGGGGGGTGAATCAGGGTATGGATATTCTTTTCAAAATACTTCCTGCCCCACTGGATCTTGACCTCTTTGTTACAAGGGTCACTTTGTTTGCTCTTGTGTGTATACTATGCTCAGTTCTTTTCAAGTTTATCTGATGATAATGCTTTGAGTGCAATGCAGAGAAGTGACCAGGCAGACACAGCGATTTTTACTTGGTTCACCACTAAGGGCTACATCCAAGGAGCATACGCCGACAAGTTGCCGGTTCGTACCAAGATCCACTAACTTCACTAGCTGTGGTTTACAATGTTCGGGCTAGATCACTTCTATGCCCAGGCTCACTGCCTATACAAGGTTTAGGGTCAGCTCACTGCTTTCCCAAGGGTCACTCCCTGTTTCTCTCTCTCTGGCTCACTGCCGGTGGAGAGGATCACCTTCTTCCTCTTCCTAAGCTCACTGCTCTTGGAAGGGATTCACTCACAGTTTATAGACCTGTAGGTCTCTTCATTTCCATTAAGGAATGCATCTTTCTCTGTATGTAGATGCTCTGTTGAAGTCCAACTTTCACCCGCAGATGAATCTCACTTTGCACCGGATGTACCGGGCAACCTCAATTTTTACGCGCAACCCTTACGGTGCCTTGCGCGCAATTTCTATGATTTGCGCGAAATTCCTTTTTCGTGCAACCTCCAAATATTACGCGTAGCTTGGAAACTGCCTTGCGCGCAATTCACTGATTTTGCGCGAAATCCACTTTTCGCGCAATCTTCCTTTTACGCGCCAACACCAACTTTCTGCGCAGCCTTAGCTTTTCACGCAACAGCTGACTTTACGCGCAAACTTTAAGTTTACGCGCAACACCCTTTCTAACTTCAATTTCGCGCACCAGAGCTCGGGTATTTTCTATGTCTTGAGCTCTACTGAATGGAGGAGGGTCACTTCATATTTATAGGCAAAATTGACCCCGCGCGAAAAACCCTCCTTGAGCGCGTAATCCGCTTTTATCGCGAAAGCCAAATCTTCCACGCACAACCATTTTCCGCGCACTGCTCCATAATTTCGCGCACCTCATGCCTTTGCCATTTTACGAGCTTCGGACCTCGTAACACCTCTTGCGCGAAATACTTCATCCGCTATTTCACGCGCCACTTCAATTTTCCGCGCACGCCTCCAAAATTTCGCGCGCCTCATGCCTTTACCGATTTTCAAGCTTTCGGCCTTGAAACATCTTTTGCGCGAAATACAATTTCGCGCAACCCGCTGTTTTGCGCGCCACACTTCAATATTTCGCGCAACCCTCTAGTTTTGCGCGCCACGCTTGATTTTTCCGCACACCTCCTTCATTTCTCTCTCCTCAACCTTCGCCAACAACATATCACTCCATTTTCCATTGGCGATTTTCAGGCCCAAAAATTTGGCAAACACTGGAAAACGGCGCCACCTTGTACTGCTCTTTTGTACCGCCTCCAGATCGTCCTTTCCTTTGTCAAAGTTCTTTGTCAACATGGAATGTCAACAACTTCTCGGGAACTCGACAATTCTCCATGGAAACCTGTTTTGTCAACAAACACAATCAACCCAAAAATGCTGCAATGTTACCTTGGGGGATTTTTACCCAACAATCTCCCCCTTTGGGTTTGTTGACAACTCTTCACAACTCTACTCAGAAATATTTTCTGCACTTTGATACCTCACTGAGTCTTCTTCCAGCTGCTACCACCATTCGCCGCTTGCGATTATGACAGCGTTCAAGGATTCACTTAACATGTACTCTAAGCCCACATGAGCAATGCTCAGCGTGAGAAACAAGAGTAGTATGAAAAGTTCATCAATGAATCACTTCATGTCAGACCCCAATTGTCGATTCCACCCTGATACCAATTCTTAAAATAAAACCAGTTGTTGAACCACACTGATACCAATTGGTGAATTCTTAAGTTGATACCGATTGTTGATAGCTGGACACCGTCTCACACCATTCCAACACCACTGTTCTGCTTTTATCACGATCCTCAGCTGTCGTGATTTCTATGATTTGATCGATCACTTCTAGCATCGTCAGATTTAAAAATCTCTCCCCCTTTCTCATTGCTCCCCCTTTCTGGCTGCTCCACCTGTCAGCTTCTCCCCGTATCAATTATGATTTATCAAATCTCTGCACTATTTTCTCTCTTGAACTAACATTTTTCTCCCCCTTTGTCAAGAACTTGTCAAGCACTTTTCTCCCCCTTTGTCAACGAACCCAAAGGTCACGCCTTTGTAGTCTGTAACATAGTAGAGAACACATATCAGCACATTAGGGGAAAACACACCATACCTCGGGGAGAGGGGGTGAGGGGTCCCACATCCACACTATTTCAAGTGCGGGGAATCGACTGAACTCCCAGAGCCAGTCGATGCCTCTCAAAAGCTTCCTTGGGTAAGGCCTTTGTCAGAATGTCAGAATGTCTGCAACCTGTAGCTCTGTAGGCACGTACTCCAACTTCACGATTCCCTGCTCAACCTTCTCCTTGATGAAATGATACTTGATCTCAATGTGCTTTGTCCTTGAGTGATGGACGGGATTTTTGCTGAGATTGATAGCACTTGAGTTATCACACTGGATTCCGATCGGAGACTTCACTTCAACTCCCATATCTTCAAGCTGCTGTTTCATCCACAATAACTGTGTGCATGCTTGAGTGGCCGCAATATACTCAGCTTCTGCGGTGCTCAATGAAATGCAATCTTGCTTCTTACTTAGCCAAGAAATACACAACCCACCAAGATAGAATGCACCACCTGACGTTGATTTTCTATCATCCGTTGAACCGGCCCTGTCTGCATCAGTATATCCCAATAACTCTGTCTGAGATTTGTCATTGTAGGTCAAGCCGAAGTCCACCGTGCCCTTGATATACCGAAGTATTCTTTTCACTGCAAGCATGTGACTTTCCTTGGGATTACTCTGATATCTCGCTGCATGGCATGTGGCGAAAACAATATCAGGCCTTGTTGCGGTTAAGTACAACAGACTTCCAATGATTTGCCTGTATTCTGTGATATTAACTGCCTTGCCATCCTCATCATCCTTTGATTACTCTTTATCTGGGAGTCTCCTTTGCACATCAGTCGTGCTTTGTTCCGAATCATCATTCCATATTCATTCATCTTGTCTTGATAGACCCATTTTTTCTTGATGACATTTTTATCATCTAGCCTCGAAACAATCTCCCACGTCTGATTCTTCTCAAGTCCGATCTATCTCTTCATCCATGGTTTGATCCCAGTTTTCATCTTCAGTTGCATTAGCAAAGCATTTCGGCTCAACCTGAGATATAAAAGATGTTTTCTGTAGTGATTTCATTCTCCTTGTCTAAGCTAGAGCTAACTAATCACCAATGATATTCTGCATGTCAATTTCAGCTCAACTCTTTGACTGTTGTGCAGATGAGGATTTTTACTTCCTTGTACTCACAAACTAGACACTTTCATGTTCATCATTGGTGTCTTCTTCTGAATCAGCATAAGCCACTTCTGATCTCCCTATGTTGCTTTCTTCCTCAGCACTTTCGTCAGGAAATTGTTCACTGACTCATTTTTCAGTGGCTTCATTTCTTTTAGCTACTTTTCGCAGCTTCTTGGTATCCTGAAAAACAGTCAGCTGATACCACAATGTTAGATAAAAATAAATAAGCATGAAATGCTTGATCACTGCTGCTTCTCTCATAGTATGTCTTCTCTCGATAGACAACTCTTGAGCTGGGTCATCCAATTATTTCCTTGATGGATCTGGCATCTGATTTTGTTGTTGAATGCTCCCCCTATGTTATGCAACACTTCCTGGGGTTAGGCCCAACAGTTTAGACCCATAACCCCGTATTTTCCTCCTGCATCATTCGTTCTCATCTTCCAATCAGATTTGAGCCACTAACAAAATCTCTAAGCCTACGGAGTTGAAACTCGGTGTAGGAAACAAGAGATAAAGTTAATAACACAATCACTTCCTATTGTGCTCTGTTGCTCTCCTTCTTCTTAATCAACTCTAGTACCTGATTTGAATCAATTGAAATTCTAGAGCAAATCACTTCTCCACTTCGCATCCTTAGATGCCACTACCCCATGGATCGTATCTCCCTAAAACCTGAAACACATGAATCATCAGTTAATAGCATTTAAATATATAGGGAGAGGGGTGTTCTTCTAGAATCCTCAACATGAGGATGATGGTTGATCCTGATGGGTCAACCCTTTGATTCTTTCTTGGAGCGCATCACACTCCTTTCTTGCTTCCTCCAACTACCTGACCAACTTCAACTGTTCTGGCCATATGACTAGGCATTCTTTGCTCACATTCTGAGCCTTTTTCTGATATGAGGATTTGGTAGGCTCAGCCTTTCTCACCACTTGGGGTTTAAACCCACTAGTACACATTTCCTTCTTTGAGGTTCTACCGAAATTCCATTTCCCTTGATTGTTTCTCGGTGCAGGAATCTCCTTTCTTGTCATCTTCCCCGTCTTCTTTGTCCATTGCAGGGATCTGCCTTTTTCTTCCACTTCTCGTTGCGGGGCGAATTTTGCAATGCATTCTTTTCTTATCTGCCTTTTATCAGATTTATGAGTCGCCACCCTATTTTGCATTGGTGGTGGGTCCTCCATTTAACGTTCATTCTTCTTTATCACAACTGGAGTAGATCTCCCCTTAATCTTCCAGGTTTGTTCACATTCTCTCCTTGAGAGTTGTTGTGAGCACGCTAGAGGAGGTGACTGATACAACTTTCGTTCAGCTCCATGTGATTTCCCCAAGGCTTTAAGCCTATTCTTCTCCTTACCACTTTGTCTCCCAGTACAGGCTTCTTTCTTGTACACTTCTTGTGGTGGAGATCTCTTTTCTTGTTCCTTTCCCTTTCCTGCTTTCTTCTTACTGCAATGTCTCGCCATGTGCCCATAGTGAGAACATATAAAACATTTTCCCTCAAAGACATACCTCATTTCATCATCTCTCTGCTGAGATGTTGATGCCCCTTGATTTCTTCTTTTGATATTGGGCTCCTGAGCTTCCTGACACATACTCATTGTGTGTCCCATTCTTCCGCAGTAATAGCATCTAACATATGCTTTCCTCTGAGAGACTCCTCTCTCTGATTTCTCATGATGCTTCTTTTTATTCTCAGATTTAGTAATGTCTCTATTTTCACACCCTGAGATGTATTCCAGAGCCTCTGAACAGAAGCTTGATGTGTGGCCATGAATCCCACAAAAATAGCACATGTCATCACTACTTTTTGTATCTGTCCTTTTAGGCCTATCTCCAGCACCTATAGGATTTCTTTCCCATCTAGAACTGTTCATAGCTCTCTTTCTATCTTGCACGGGAGGGGATTCATCAAATCCGATACCAGCTTTTCCGAAACTTGCTGGTCTTTGAGCTGAGAAAATATTCTGTTGTTTCTCTTCAGAAATAGCATACCTATTCTTCATTTTATCATCACTTGTCGAAGGATGATCAAATAGAAAGTGTAAGGCATCCTTCATTTTTGGCATTCCTTTAGCATTAGATTTTTCCACATCCTTCTTTACTAATTCTAGATCCTCTTCCAACTTTTTAATCTTCGTCTCCCTTGATTCAAGTTGGACATCCAGTTCTTTCTTGAGAAGCTTCCCATTACTCACCTCATCTTCTAGTTCCTGTGTGAGCTTTTCCACCATTGCACTTTTCTTCACTACTTTTAATTTTTCCTCAGAAACAGATTTAGAGAAAGATTCATTCTCTTGTTGAAGGCTTCGATTGTTCTGAACTTCTTCAGACAACTGTGCTGCTAGATCATCATTTCTAGCTTTCAGATTCTGTACTTCATCTGACTTTTGATTCTCTTCATAATCATCAGCCTTTTGTTTTCCTTTCATTTTAGCCAGCTTCTGTAATACCTCACCTTGAGAATCATTCTTCTTTGTTAGGTCAGTAACTATATCGATAAGCCTTTGATTTAAGCCTCTTAGCTTGTTGACCTCAGTTTCCAGAGCATTGATCTGTATGCCTTTAGATTTAATTTCTTCAGTGGATTTCTGATCCAATTCTTTAGTCCCATGGACAACTTCCACCTTTTTGTTCAGGCCATCGATCTCTCTTTTCTGTTCTTCAACCTTCAGCTTATACTTACTAACGGATTCTGAGTTCTCTGATGTTGATAAATTAAGTTTCTGAATTTCTTCCATCAGCTCAGATTTCTCTTCTTCCTGCTGCTGCATATAGAGTTTGGCATCACGAACAATTTTGTTAGCTTTCTTGGTTTTGGCCCTCCAAACATCTATCTCTTCCAGAGCAGCCTCCAACTCAGCTCGCATATCAATTCTTCCTTCAATTTCTTCTTCTTCATCGTCAGTGGTTCCAACGTCACTTGGAAAGTCAGGTTCTTCACTCATTCCGTCAACATCTTTGAATGAGTAAGTATTTTTGTTGTATGATTTATCCAAATCATTTTTCTGTTCACTACATGATTCCTTCAGTAAGCTATTTGATTCTTTTATTTGAATCACACTTTTTCCAAAAACACTTCCACACTGAGGGATACCACCTGACTTCTGATTCTTCTTTGAAGATTTTCTTTTTCCCATGGTAGACCGAGATAAGCGCAAACAATATCTTCAACAACACAGATCGACTTCACAAAGTTGAAGCAAACAAATCTGATAAAAGCAACCAGTCCATTTGATACCAATTGTTAGGGCCAATAGGGGCCTATGTACCCTGAGAGGGGGGGTGAATCAGGGTATGGATATTCTTTTCAAAATACTTCCTGCCCCACTGGATCTTGACCTCTTTGTTACAAGGGTCACTTTGTTTGCTCTTGTGTGTATACTATGCTCAGTTCTTTTCAAGTTTATCTGATGATAATGCTTTGAGTGCAATGCAGAGAAGTGACCAGGCAGACACAGCGATTTTTACTTGGTTCACCACTAAGGGCTACGTCCAAGGAGCATACGCCGACAAGTTGCCGGTTCGTACCAAGATCCACTAACTTCACTAGTTGTGGTTTACAATGTTCGGGCTAGATCACTTCTATGCCCAGGCTCACTGCCTATACAAGGTTTAGGGTCAGCTCACTGCTTTCCCAAGGGTCACTCCCTGTTTCTCTCTCTCTGGCTCACTGCCGGTGGAGAGGATCACCTTCTTCCTCTTCCTAAGCTCACTGCTCTTGGAAGGGATTCACTCACAGTTTATAGACCTGTAGGTCTCTTCATTTCCATTAAGGAATGCATCTTTCTCTGTATGTAGATGCTCTGTTGAAGTCCAACTTTCACCCGCAGATGAATCTCACTTTGCACCGGATGTACCGGGCAACCTCAATTTTTACGCGCAACCCTTACGGTGCCTTGCGCGCAATTTCTATGATTTGCGCGAAATTCCTTTTTCGCGCAACCTCCAAATATTACGCGTAGCTTGGAAACTGCCTTGCGCGCAATTCACTGATTTTGCGCGAAATCCACTTTTCGCGCAATCTTCCTTTTACGCGCCAACACCAACTTTCTGCGCAGCCTTAGCTTTTCACGCAACAGCTGACTTTACGCGCAAACTTTAAGTTTACGCGCAACACCCTTTCTAACTTCAATTTCGCGCACCAGAGCTCGGGTATTTTCTATGTCTTGAGCTCTACTGAATGGAGGAGGGTCACTTCATATTTATAGGCAAAATTGACCCCGCGCGAAAAACCCTCCTTGAGCGCGTAATCCGCTTTTATCGCGAAAGCCAAATCTTCCACGCACAACCATTTTCCGCGCACTGCTCCATAATTTCGCGCACCTCATGCCTTTGCCATTTTACGAGCTTCGGACCTCGTAACACCTCTTGCGCGAAATACTTCATCCGCTATTTCACGCGCCACTTCAATTTTCCGCGCACGCCTCCAAAATTTCGCGCGCCTCATGCCTTTACCGATTTTCAAGCTTTCGGCCTTGAAACATCTTTTGCGCGAAATACAATTTCGCGCAACCCGCTGTTTTGCGCGCCACACTTCAATATTTCGCGTAACCCTCTAGTTTTGCGCGCCACGCTTGATTTTTCCGCACACCTCCTTCATTTCTCTCTCCTCAACCTTCGCCAACAACATATCACTCCATTTTCCATTGGCGATTTTCAGGCCCAAAAATTTGGCAAACACTGGAAAACGGCGCCACCTTGTACTGCTCTTTTGTACCGCCTCCAGATCGTCCTTTCCTTTGTCAAAGTTCTTTGTCAACATGGAATGTCAACAACTTCTCGGGAACTCGACAATTCTCCATGGAAACCTGTTTTGTCAACAAACACAATCAACCCAAAAATGCTGCAATGTTACCTTGAGGGATTTTTGCCCAACAAATATAATATATAATTGGATGGTATATCATATATACAGAATAATTATCATGTTATATTTATTATTTACATAAATTACACATCATTGTTATACCCATCTAAATATTAATGTATTGAATAACAATTACACCACGACGTGGAGACGCTAAGTCGTACGTACCCATGTATGGTGACATGTCATTAAAAGGGTGGATATAATAATGAATGTGGTTATACCATATTTATAATAAGATCAAAGTATATAGAAGATACTGGATTTATTATTTTTTAATGGAAATAACAATGAAATAGGAAGTGGAAGAATAAAGGAACTTGAAAGAGGTGATGAAATATTTACCTCTTCTTCGGGTTCTTCCTTTTGATTTGATAAAAATGTCTTATTAGGTTGGCCTTATGACTAAAGTAAGGTCTCTAGAATGAAGTAAGGACAGATAAGAGGGTATTTGGGTAGAGTTTGGTAGAAAAAAAAAGGCTTTGAAGGTGTGAATTATAGAGAAGGGGGAGTTCCCTTTTATAAGAGGGGTGAGGGGCACCTTAGGAAAAGCTAGAAATATTATTTTATAATAAACTCATTTCCGGTTTATAATGGCTCCAAAATGAATTATTTAAATTATAAGGTGATTATGTGTCACAAACCTCTCAAATAATATGTTTTAGATAGGTTTTTGTCACTATATTAACCTTATCATTTAGATTTAATTCTTAGATAAATAGTTTGACATTTACCATGCCTCTTTGTATTTTTATATTATATGGTTAATAAACTTACTATAAACTTTAAAGAGAACATAAAATTGTCCTTTAACGATAAACCTATAATTATATAAGTCTTTTGGCCGAAAAATATATTTTTAGGATTATTATATCAACCAATAATATTGTATTTTTTTAAAAAAACTCATTTATGTCAATTTTAAGATTATTTAATAATTGATTTTTTCTAAAGTCCTAAAAACATTATTACTTTGAAATAAATACATTTAATCAACCCTAACATGTCATTGTCACCTATAAAATTTTTGGATGGCATAATAACTTTCAAATTATATTTATTATAGTATTTATAATATCATTTATTTGATTGTTTCATTAATAAGAAAAATATTACATCATTATTATGTCATATATAAATATATATATTTTGTGTCTAAAAATTATAAATAAATTGTCATGATGTATGAAATTTTTTTATATTTATAATGAATATTTATAGTTGAATAGATCAATTATATAAGCTCTTATAAAAAAAATTTATTAAAAGATATTTGCTTTTGTTATTTTTGTGTTTACTTTAGATTATTTAATATAAAATGTCATTATCACACCCAAGTGGCTCCATGGGGTCCCAAAATCGACCCGAGGATGCCTATGGAAAGACAGGTATCATAAAATAGGTTTAGGACACATGTTAGAGTAATTTAGTATTATTATAATATTATTTTTTATCTTTATTTACGTGATTTACCCCTTTAACCACGGTAAATAAAATATTTACTGTAGTAAATATTCCAAATGTCTAAAATACAAGTTACCTATTTACACAATTTGGACCTCCTGATTCCAAATATGGGATCAATTTTTTCAAATTCAAAACACAGAAGTTGTATAAATTAATTTAAAATTAATTCCCATTGTCAAAAGAGAAAAGTGTGTTTTTATAAAATAGAAACTATCAAAAGATTGCCACTTGTTTATGAAAAATTTAAAAGTGAAATTACTTATAATGACCTAAATTGTATTAAATGATAAAAATATAATATAATTATACTTCCAAACCATTCAAATACATAATTTATCAATATTAATTATTTCGATTAAAATAGTTGTTTTAATTAAAATTTATTAATTTTCACTATTCATCCAAATATGAAAGTTATCAGAAAAGTACCAAAAATTCAACCTAATCTAATTTAGATATTAAAAATCCAAAAATGAAGTCCATTTTGAATGATAAAATATATAAAATTTCAAAAGGTGGGTATTACTATTCATAATGGCTAGTTTGATTGGTTATGGTGTGTTAGAACTGGAAGTTGCGTACAACACATGCTATTGTATTATTCAAAGAGAAGTGTACTGTGGAAGATTGGGGTTTTACATTGAAGGATTGTAAGGTGGATTCCTAAAAAGGGTATTCATAAATTCCATGGGATAAGAAGGGTCTCTTATAATGGTTTTCCTAAAAATATATGTTTAATTTTAAAAATGGTGTTTCTATGATAGAACATTACCGCCATCATTTCTAACACAACTTCATGATATCAAATATCATTTAAAAATAAAAATAAAAATCTATATCTCATAACATTTCTCCAAAATCTCAAGAAAAATATAAGTGAAACAATATGTGAAAAAGTTTTAGGAACCCCTTTGGTTGGGAAAGAAAAATATTTGGAATGTACTAGCTCACATGAGTTTCATATTTTATAAAACCTCCTACAATGAATAGTTTTTAAATAATGATACAAAATCTATTTTAACCGTCATTTAATTACTTAGTTATTCAAAAAGGTCAATATTTACAATAATACCATTATGTTCTAAATTTTTCTAAAGTATTCAATTCATCTCAACATGTTATAAAAACACTCCCTTGATAAAAATAATCAAACAAACATGTAGTATTAACAGATAAGTATCAATTTTCCAAAAACATTTGTTTTATTACACTTAATTTAATCTTAAACACATTCAATAGTTTATATAAGAAAAATTAATGATAATTAAAGATATAACCTATGTTTAATTAAAACTAATAATCTTGATTTAATCTCCTAGCTACTATAAACATTAAATATATAAGAAAAATAGAAATGATAATTTTATTAGAAGAAATAAAAATAGTAAAAGGTAAATAAAATGATAAAGGAAAAGAAATAATGTCTTAAGTAAAGCCCACCCCCCACCAAGAGGTATTAATTTATTATTTCATATGGTTGTTAATTTTTAGCACATTACTCCCAATCTAATAGATTATTTATTTTATTTCACAAAAGAAACCAAAAAGATGTTTATTCAGTGCATATTAGCTTACACAACTTGTAAAAGTCCCCTTGGATAGACTTCTTCATTTTCTCCTTTATTCCATTTCATTTATCATAGAGTACCAGATAAGAGATAAAAATATAAGGGTATGTCCTCCATACATTATCACTAAGAGGTATATCTACTCATTGGGGGAATGTTATTCCATGATGTGGGTTGTCTTCAAATTATTTTTAAAAAATAATAACTCTTTTTAAATAATCTTGGTTCCATCATCCTCATATGAACAATTTAATAGATCCTTAACTCGTTTTTCTCCTCAATCACTTCTTTTAATTCTTTAATATCTTTAGAGATCTACACTATTGTTACTATTTTATGAAATTTAGTATAAGGAAAGTTATCTTTCAACTCAATATTAATGACAATTGAAAAAATTAATCCTCAAAAAACATATATCCCTTATAAATTTTACATTATAATTATTTAACCTCAATAAATATTATAAAAGTTTTCTATTGAAGATTCTAATGGACAATCCATATTTTATTCATATTATTTTAGCTCAAAAGAGGTATCATATCTAGAAATAAAGTGGTAAAATGTATTGGTTTTTCATTATCAAAGTGTGGAAGATCAAATGAAATTTATGATTCTACAAAATAATCTAAACAATTATCAAACAAATTTTGATATCCAATACTCAAATCCATGAATATTCAAAGGAAATTTCATCTAATCATGATGTATTAAAAACCAAATCTAATTCATCTATCACCCTATTCTCACAAAGTTATTTAAAATAAATCATGGTGGAAAAGGTTTTCCTCTTTATTAAATTTTTTTATTTTTAAATTATTTAACCCCTTTTTCAGAATCATCAATTTGTTTATTGATAGTCCAGGAATATGAATATTCATTATGAAAATACACCTTTTACCTAAATAGTTTTTAAATTGTCTGTCTATTTGTAAAACAATTATAAAAAATAGGGTTGGAAAGTCATTTTCCTCCACAAAAATATTGTTTAATTGAAAAAGGAAACAATTTTGAATCACTACCATTAAATTATTATTTTTCTAAGCATGAACTATAGGGGAAAAACCTATGGTTGATCTTTAAAGGTGACCACTAACCTTTTTTATATTGTGGTTTTTTATTTCTAGTATATACTATAAATGAAAACATAAATGTTTTGGGTTTTTTATAAAATGCATATGATATGTATATTTTTATATATATAAATTGATGAAAACATAATGAAAATATTAAGAAGGAAATAAGATTTTTTTCCCTTAAGAGTTTAATGTGATGCATATTATAATTATTTGATATGAATTCATTATCATTATTTTATTCAATGTATGGATCAAGATCAATCACTCTACACCATCTTATTAAAGTAGTGATTATCCATCATGGAGACCTATTTGTCAAAGATAATATCTTCTTAAATTTTGATATGATTCCCATTTAATTAACCTCACTACTTAATAAAAACTATAATGTTTAAATGACATAAATAGTGAAGGCAAAGAAAAAAAATTGAGAACCGAAGAAAAAAATGGATAACAGTGAGAGAAAAGTTGCATTACATCAATATTAGTTAAATTATTATTATAAAAAAATGATAAAACATTAAAGTGTAATAAAAATAAAATCATAAATGTTTATCTCCCTTAGAGTAGCATGAGGGTTAGTTCTTTGTAACACTAGAGATGAGAAATTTAGATAAGAGAATATATAAAGAAGAAATTATAGACTAGAGATAATAAGAAAAATATATTTACTAATATAAATAAAAAAATAAAAAATAAAAACATAAATCTACTTCTCAAGGTCAAAGGCCATGTTATGATGTCTATTAATATTAGGCACCCAGTTATAATGGAGGAAAAATATTTAATAGGTTTCAGGAAACAAAAGGCTTCATTGTGTTTTATAAGTAATCTACCTCACATTCAAGGAGCTAGTAAGATTCCATAATAATTGATAAATACTTGTAAAATGTGATTCAATCATGTGGAATTATTCTCAATAATTTTATTCTAAGTGGTAGAAATGTTTTATTATCCTTTAAGCTTCTTCCATGATAATTAGTACTCCATATTCTAATTTAAATGAGGCACGTGATTGATAGTAGATGTTTAAATATCTTAAATGGTGAACACCATGGTATACTACCATGTCATAATAGTCATCTTAAATTATGGAATTTCATGAAAGGAAACTTTCCATTTTTTGATATTTAGTTCTTCTAACTTAATAATGGAATGACCAATATGCATAAATTATATTGAACTTTATGTATCTGGGGCTTCATCTTCATAGAATTGTCAATGACATTAAAATGTCAACTTATCCAAGTTTTCACTAGAACATTAACCCTTTTTTATTCCTTTATAAACTAAAATAACCTTTATATATCAATACATTCACCAGGTTAAATCTATATATAAGATAAATATCCACATATATCAATATTTTTATTTATACATATTTCCTTAATTCTATAAATTCTTGGGTATGTAGTAGAAATTACTTGTATATATTCTATGTAGGTTGATACATTACTTCTATTATAAATTGATAAACCTTTACATATTTATGTTAGCCACATAATTAATCTTACATGTCCTTGGATTTATAAAAAATTATCCACTAATCTAGGTAGAATTTGTGTATAGAGTCGAGGACTCCTATTTATCTCATGAATTTTCTATATTTTTTTCATCAACTCTAAAATGATTCTTACGTATGTATTTTTGGATCATAAGTAAGAGTAGAACCCTTTATATAAAATCAATAAAAACATAAATTAATTTATGAATTTTCAAAATAATAATGGATATCAATAAAAAAATATAAAATGAAAAATTAATCCATTTTCACAATAAATTCAATGTTCTTCCTAAAAACAAAAAATTTGAAAATTTCACAAAAAATGAAGAAAAGTTGAGAATAAAATCAATGAATTATATAGAAAAAATAATAAAATTTGAATCCCTACTAATAAATACATTTTATATCATGAAATTTATATAAGGGGACCCATTAGTGGTTCCCTAATATATTTTATGTTAACACCCTTCACATGAACCATAATGGACTTATAAACATCTATATATGATTTTTTGGTAGTAGGTTATAAAAAAGATCAAACAAGAGTATCTTGATAGTGTTTATAATATATGACCAAGGATGGACTCTGGTTTTTGTCATTATGTATTCTCCAATATTTTTTCCTTTTATTTATATTTACTATATCATCATAGTGGGAAATTCATATTATGAATGCCTAGATGATTATGATGGATTTATTTTTTCTATATTATACATTGATGTGATATATTATTTATGTTTAGATCTCAGTTTTTAATAATTGTGTCTGATATCATATTATAAAATTATATCTATTTTTTATTGTTTTATAGATATTTTATATTGTGACACAAAGAGTATAGTCTCCTCCATACTCATTATAGACTCTCATAACTAGTCGGCAACCTATGAAATATAAGAAGTTATGCCTGAGGTCTTTTGGAATCTATGTATTGGTCACTATTATAGATTATTTGTTCTAGAACATTTATTTTCTATTATTATTTAATGTTAATGAATTTATTATCTAGTTCCTTCAATTTATCTTCCATGTTTTTCAAAGAATCAAAAAATACATATTATGGTTTCATTCTTCTTAGTTATTTTAGTTCTTCATAGCGAGAATAACGATTCACTTTAATACTATTGATTTATTATTCATCATCAATACAACCATAATATTTATAAACCCCATATTTTGAATCTTCAAACATCCCCTTTGTATCATTTAATATCATGATACCATCCTTCCAATCTACATCTACATTTAACTCATCATTTATACATGAATAATTAATATGTAACAATGAAACCAAAACATATTCTAATATTATAGAATTATCAATATATAATTTTTATATAATTTCAAACTTTTAAGGAGTAATTCTTTTATAAATCATTTTTATCATTTCCTCTTTCAACAAAATCAAAGATATAACATCAAAACCAAAAACTCTTTGATTTATCTTATCTTCCAAAAATCTTATTTTATTAATAATCACAAATAATATCTTTATAATTTTACAAGGAATATCTAAATAAAACATAAAATTTTTCTTCCATATATATATAAGTCAAATACATCAAATTTTCATATACCCATATTCAAAAATAATCGTAATCAAATTTATCCACCTTTTTTTATGAAATAAAATGTTAAAATAGTCTCAAAACTAAAAAAAACTAGATATTCATAAATATAAAATTTTATATATTAGGAATTATTTTTAAATAGTTCTATCCATCCTTTGATACAAATTTCTAGGTTTTATTTGATTAAAAACTATAAGGCACCTTAAGAGGTGGGTAAATCATTGTATAAAAAAATAAATTTCCTAGTTGATTTTTTAACCAAAGCAACCCCATACTATATATTGTGTTCCTAAAATGTGTGTCAGTAGCATTATTGTTGTTAAACATATGAAAATTTAATTCATTAGCCCCCAATAATTCACATCACATATCACTCATACGTAGTCTTATGTGAACAAAATATTTAATGTTTTTCTTGGTTTACACAATATGGGCTAATACAAGGGGTATAGTAAGCTTACATTCTCATCTACAATAGTATCACTATACATTACTATTCTAGAATATGTTTAGAATGGTCACTATATCAAATGATCACACCTTTTAGGTTATATGTAACTCTCACTATTTATGTATTTAGGGAAATCCCACCATCACTAAATACAACTCACTATTACATACACTGTTAGGAAATTATTAATAGATATGATTAAAATAATGTTACCCTCATGTGGTATTACTCCCTATATCCTCCTCTGTAATTTATTCCCTAAGCCTAATCCAATATTAAATGTGTATATTAACTTCTCTCTTCCATTATCTCACTTAAATCATAGTGGTACACTAGATATTCAGTATGCCCCATTCCTTCCAATTATTTTTCTCACTAAGAATATCTCTAATATTCATTATTTTTTCTATTTTTATTTTATATATATATATTGATGCATATAAATCCTTTGGCTAAAACCTCTTGTTTTATACCTTTATTTATGAATTCTCTTTTTCAATGATATAAGTTAACCAATACACAAAAAAGTTTTATTATCTCATCCATTATCTTCATTATAACCTATGATCACCATATAATATATATGGTGGATTCTCTAAACTCAATGATACATCCAGATTCCTTTTTCAACTTCTCAAACTATCTATGTTTCAGATATACATGGAGTCTTTATTATACCATAGAAATCCCTCAAAAATGAAAATTATTCACAAACAGGATATGATTACCTTTTATCTTCTCTCTCTACATGATCGACATGATTTTTTTTGGTATATCCATTTTCATTTTAGGTTAAGTATCTCTTAAAAATATTTTATGTTCATTTTAGATATATCTCCACTTTTTTAATGTTAAAAATATATCTGAAAATCACCATCAATTGTTTTAACTTTATCATATATTCTTCATGTATCTATGAATTAATATGAAATAACTAATATTTTTAATATTCTTTCATTTATTTCAATAATATTTCCGTCATTACTTGATATTCCTATCCTTTTTGAAAAATCCTTCAAAAATATAAATAAAATTAAAATATCCCCTATAACCTCTAACCATCAAACCTTCATATCATACTTATAATATCAATATTGCATATTCATCCACACACTCTATGTATATTCAAAGTCATACATGGACCTTCAACCAATCATCCTTTGTTTGTGACGAAAACATATTCACAATATGTATATGTTTATATTTAATGCATTTTACACTATTATTTTTGTTATAAACACCCATCCACCCTTCCACTGGTCTTAGGAAAATTATATTTTGTTTTCCTTGGAAACATATTTAATATTTATCATTGATCAAATCCAATACTTACTTGACTAGTCAACACTATCATTATTGGTTGATAATATATTTTACTATTACTTATCCATAAGGTGAAAAATGAGGATATAAATGTTGATTCATCCCAATAGATATAAATATACACTCAATGGAATATAATAATAAAAAAATTGTATAGATTAAAATTATCCAATATAAAGGAGATGAATATGAATTTTAACTCAAAGAAGATGAGGCAAGTAGTGTAGCCTCCGTTGATCATTGATCCAAGTGTTACTTTGATTCTACATATATTTTTTTATCAATATATTGATAATAATTTATTCATTATTTTAAATTTAGATTTCCTCAATGTGGTAGAAATCCACTTTCATATAGACTAACCCATAGGAGGTATCCCTAAAATATATCACTGAAAGTGAATTATTTATTTGTATATATAAAAAATATATTATTAATATACCTTATATATCACCCACATTGGGTGAACCATGTAAATTGGATGACCATGAGTTCTTTATTTGAGATTTAACTTAGTGAATGTGAATTAAATGAGTGAATAGTGAGTTAATGAATGAGTAATTTTAAAAGAGGGATAAAATATAGGAAAATAAATCAATATAAAGGGAATATTGGTGATTCTACTGACATGGAATCCTGATTAATTGATTAAATGACTAAAAAGGATTCATGAGTATAAATATTTATTCACCTCGATTCACTACCCTCTCCCAAGGTGTCCCTCACAAGGCATGTTACCCTCAGTAAGGTTTTTTCTGAAATTAAACTATATCACAGGTATTAGTAATGTACATATAGGGAATTTAGTTTAATAATTATAGAATATATTATGAGTTCAAATGTGGATATCAATGATTATTAATAATGTTATTTGAAAACATATTTTTTGTTATAATACCTCTAAAATAAAAATGGTTCTTATAAAAAATAAAAAATGATGAACATTAATGTATTTTTTTCATTTTCTAAATATATTTTTTGTCTAAAGTTATTGTAAAAATGATAACCAATTTTATAATATGAGAGGATAAGAAATTATTTTTAAATTTACAATGAGGGAAATTAGTTAACAGTCAGATGAATTTGAATTGAGTACCAATATTCCAATCCATTCCCATCTATATTAATATTTAGATTATGTATTACAATAGAGATACAAAATAACATAAATACAATTTGAAAGTCATAGTTTAATGGGGAGGTAAAAATTATTTAATTAAAGGGACTAATATATTTAGGGGAGTTGAGTATTTATAATACTAAATTTGTTTAACCGGTTTTATGTTTCATGAAAAATAATTAATGTAATTTTTGATAGTTTTTGGTTTAAAAATATAATAGGGTATATTAAAGAGAACATATTATTATTATTATATTTTTTTTATAAAATAATCATTTATAAAAATATGACATAAAATGATTAAAATAAAAATTAGAGTGAGTTTTTTACTAATTGTTGAGAATAATTTAATAAATTAAAATAATTCAGTATCATAATTTTAAAGGAGGTGTAAAATAAAAGAATAATTGTGAGAATATAACTCTTAAAGAAGAATAATTTTTCAATTATAAATTTAAACTCTTCTATCAAGATATCAAGTACTGAAGGTTTCAAAATATTTCTTGAAAATTTATATTTTAGTTCATTTAATGTGAAGAAAATTATAGAACCAATTAAATTTAAATTGAATACTTCAACAAGAAATAAATTATATTATAGATCTATAAAAGGATTAAAAATGTTATTTGAGGTGTATTAAATTATAAATTATATCAAATTATCTTCAAAAATATTTTTGAGAATTTTTTAAAAGTTTTCAAACTATATAAAACTCCAAGATAATAAATGAATAAATCTAAAAAAATGGATGATTAAATTTTTTAAATGATAAAGTTAAAATTTCACCATAGTATGAGAGAATATATATAATAAAATAACATGTAATTCTACTTGATTTAATATGTGAGATGCTCTACCAAATGTATAATATGAAAACTCAATAAAATGTTAGATGTGTATACTGATGTTTAGGTTTATATAGTGTAATTTTAATGTATGTTGGATGAAATATATAAAAAGGTACACTTCATAAAATTCTTTTAAAGTATATACTATGAAGAAAATATAGAGACTACATTATGAAAAAATAGAATAAGTATGTTTGATGTAGTGATACCTGCTAAATAATATAAATTATATTTAATATAGAACTATTTAATTAAATCAAATATTTTTTAAAGTTTGATATATGGGTTACATGGTGTTATAAAACAACACACAGTTATATTACAAAATTTACCTAATATTGAATAACAATTTGGGTTCAATTATGTGGTTTTCTACTCAATATATCTATAGAGTATAAAAATATGGAAGATATAAAATAATTTATTGAGGAAGAAATATGAATTTTTACAACTTAGAATGATGAATGAATAACTTTCATTGTATGAATATATTTTTATAGATCACTAACATAATATGTAAAAAATCATGGTTTATGATCACTGTATCCTGGTTTGAAAAACCAAAATAATATATTCAAAAAAATTAGAATTTTTTATTTTGACATATATGTAATTGTATTTTTGTTAATAAATTTTATAAACTAAAAAAATATTATTCATTGGTTATATATTAATTTATTTAGAACAATTAAAAAATCTTTAGTGAATAATTAAATAAATAATTACTTATTAAAATTTAAAAATTGTCATATGAGTGGTTTTAGAAACATAATTTATTAATATTTTTTTATTACATTAGAAAATTGAAATAGTGATAAAAATGAGAGGGTTTTTTAAAATATAAATTCCATTATATTAATGGTATAGTGGTATAAGGGGTTTTATAAAAAATAGATCCACAAAAACTTACGACTTGGGGATCAAAATTTATTGTTTTATTCAAAGTTGTTAAATGAAATCCATATGTTTGGACCGAATAATTTTTAAGAGTTATGTTATTTAGTAGGATATTTAAAAAAATAAGAGATAATTTATAGAGAGAGAGATAAGAAAAATTGATTATTGGGATGAATTTTTTTGGTTTAAACTGATCTAATCATAAAATAGTGTCAATATAGTGGGTAAAAAATCCCTTGTAATTTCATTTTATTGATTATTTGTTATTTTGATTTTTGACAATGTGGGATGGAAAAGTTTCTATGTTATCCCAAAAAATGTGTCAAAAAAGTTGTACAATTTTAAAGTGTTTGCCAAATTTTTAGATGTGATAATTTAGGGAAAAAGGATGTTTTCCACAAAGTCAAAATATATAAGTGAGGTAGATTACATGGAATGTAAAGTCTAGTACATGGACCACAAGTATTATTTTATAAAAATATTGAATAAAGTTTATGGATGGTTGATGTTGGGGTTAATTTTGTGAAGCACAAAGTGAGTACATAGTCATAAGGTGGTAATTTTTGGGCCACCATTAAGTGAGTACATAGAAAAATAATCAATGTACCCAAATATATAATGTGGTATTCATGGTAATAATTTTGAAGGTTTTGGATGATCATGATGTTATTTTTTCACTATGAGGTCAAGTATACGGTAAGCGATATCATGATGAATTGGTGTCTGTAGAAGAGTATCACTAAATTGTTGAATAGTAATTTTATGTTTAGTAGGTTTTTAAAGATATTTTTCTTTATAAATGACCCCTAATAACATTATTGAGATAAAATAATTTATTATAGAAAATAACAATGAAGTAATCTGGTTGAGTCTAGAAGGGTTTCAATGTTTCTGGAAGGTAGTTCATAGCGGTATGTCCTTTTAAGTTGGAGATCATGATGGATATTAAACGAAAAAGTTGTTGTACTCATTGTAGATCATGAGTTCACGGAGGGGTTTTATACAATTTTGAAATACTTAATTGGTATGCACCATGAAGGGGAGTTCATGTCCGTGAGGTTAGATTTTGTAGTAGATTGTTTTATGTGATGTCAAGTTTGTAGAAGAAAATTATGTGAAGAAGTATGATATTTTCGGATATTCATGTAAATCGTAAAGTGGATTTCATCTCTCAAGTGAAACATAATATTCAATACACACTCACAAATTTGTGGACCAAATATGAACAAATATTAAACAATAAGTGAATCATCTAGAGGATCAGTGCGTTATCTTAATTTGATAGATTGGTGAGTTATTATGTGTAATTGGTTGTAAACTAGAAGACATAGAGTCCATTATTAACATTTTAATATAAGTACACTATATTGGATTGTGGTACATTGGAACATTGCCTTTGTATTCTACTCAGACTATCCCAGTTAAGTTTAAACTATGTAAAACATTTTTCCTATCTTGAATTCTTTCTTTTTTACAAATCTACATTTCTAAGAGAAGAATGGATAAGAGAGTTTTTTAAAAAATTTAAGCAATTTGAAAAAGGGATATTGTTTTAATACACCATACCATGATCCCCCCCTCTCCCACACACCACCCCTCACCCCTCTCAAGTTATTTAATCTAGTGTATCCAATAATTGTTATCAGAACTAAATGTTAAGGTCAGTAAATCTTTCCCAATTATAGTCATGAAATTAGTCAATCCAAAATGGATTCTGATATTCAAGGGAAAAAACATCATCTATGGAAGATTCAATTGAAGAACTAATTCTAATCTTCATTTATGTATGTTCATATAGATTTTATTTATGGGATATCAGTCAGTATAGAATGTGATTCCTTGTTAGATGTAGAACCATGATAAATGGATCAAAATTCCAAATGTATTTATGCTCTAGGGGGATAATTATTCTATAAAATCAATATGAAGGTGATAAAATTTAAATCCTCACAAACAATGTGGGAAAGGCGGATGAATACCTACAAATTGGATTCATAAGTTCAAGAAACAAAATTACAAGTTCAGTGGAAATAAAAAAAGGATTTGAGGAAGAATCCAAACAAATTTTTTGATTCATTTTTCAATTGGGTGAATGTAATTATGGAGGACATGTGTTTTATCATATTAAACCATGATGATGTGAATATTTTAAAGTGCGTACTAATAATATTTCCACCCCTATTCAATCCAAAAAATATTTTTACTTGAGTATAAAATCCAAAGGAGCTAAAATTGGATAGTTTTCATGGTTATCATTCTACATACAACATGGGAAAAATGATAATGAGGTGGTGGAAAAGGGGAAGTTTAATGAGGTGGCATTCAAGGAAATAAATAATCTCTTCATGTAGGATATCATGGAAGAAGAATATATGAAAGAATTAATTTCATTCCTTTCCTCAAATCAAAAAAGATAAAAGGAAAATTTTATCCTTAAACTTTCACCCATTTTTGTTTGTGCAAAATTTTGGAACCTTGTAGACAAGTAACCCAATAAATATTAAGAAGATAATTAGGATGGTGAGGTACCTAAAAATCACCATTTGATGTTAATGAAATTAAAATTACCAAATATAACATCAATCATAAGAATAACTGAATTTCATTAGAAAACCCAGGTTCATAAGAAATTAATGTAGAATAACTGTAAGACTGCAAAGATAACATTGAAAATTCTATAGTAGTTGTTATAGGAAGTTCCCAAATAAGAGAAGAGAGCAATGAGGATAATGGATAATGGGGGGGAGTTGATCTATAAGTTTAATTATAGTATACTCTTCATTATATATATGTTTTTTTATTCAAAATTTATTCCAATAGAGTGGTTTATGATGAAAAACATCATATACAAAAATAAGATGAGGAAATGTCTAAGATAAAGGAATAAATTGAAAAATACAAATCTATAAATCCAAAAAAAACATTGAGAAGGTTGTCGAGTACAAGATCAAAGTTGAATAGAAGAATAATATCATCAATGGTTTGACTATGATAGTGAAATTTTGAGACCAATATAACAAATATATTGAGGAGGATGTTGTAGGTCTATGATGAAAAGTATAATATTATGAGATAATATTTATTCCTAGGATAAAATAAATAAATTAGATCAAAAAAACACTATAAAAAGTGAATGTGTAGCATGGAGGTCCAAAAAATATGAAAAGTAATTTCAGTATAAGTAGAAGTTATATCTTAATAACAAGGTTGTTATATGGCTTGAACATAAACAATAATATGTGATTATTAATTCTAGATTGTAATATCTCACTCCAAAGGTGATGTTTGATTTAAAAAATAAATTTTGATCATGATATTAAAATACTTTAAGGGAAAACTAGTGATGTAGAAATAACACAGAAGAATACACATTCTATTAAGTGTTTTTTTGAGGAAATACGGGACAGTCTAAAAATTTTATTCTATATCCAAGAGGTAATTAAGGATATATGAGAAACAAAGGTAGCTGAGAAAATTTCAAAATTCTAGGCATGATTTTAATGGTCACTATTTTTGGTGTAAAGGATTTGAACATATGGATAGATATTTCTCATCAATAATGAAAAGTAATATTCCAATGAAGGCTCAATGTGTGTGTATGTAACAACTCAAGGAATTAAAAAGTGGGCTGAAAACATATAACCAATTTCTAGTCATGCAAGATATTATTGATCTTTCATAATCTAAAGAAGATCAATAATGTCATTGAACACAAGGGGTTAATCCAAAGACATGGATCCAAAATAAAATAATTAATAAGGTAGTAGTTACTGAGATTTAATTTATATAATTATATTTAAATGAGGCATGGATCATTGATAGTGGATGCACTTTCAAAATAATGGGAAATAAGGATCTTGTACAGGGAGTAAATAATGATAAGGAGGGTGTTTTTAGATATATAACTGATTAAATAAAAATTATTATTAACTTTGGGAAATTAAATTTTTTAGAAACATGTACGATAATCAAATATATATTGGTAATTGAAGTTATTGGCCAAAATACTCTTACTATTAGTCAACTATGTGACTCGGGTTATAAAATAAGTTTCACCAAGAAGTTGTGTATCAACAAGGCAAAAGATAGTATAGTGGTGATACAAGGTATGTACATGAAAGGGAAACTCTACCCAGTAATTGGATAATAAGATATAGGATTTATAAACTAGCAAGAAGAAAATAGGTTGTAAAATAAAAGACTTGTCCATTTGATCCAACCATCCTTAGAAGACCAGATAAAATGTGATGCATATTAAGATATCCCTATGATATCACAAGATCATACAAACAAATTTTATGCTTTCTAGTATGGGATGATTACTCCAAATAACTACAAGGAAAAATAACATAGGTCAACAGGAGTTCTTGAACTGGTGTATATAGATGTGTGTGGATATATCTTACCAAAATCTATTAATGGGAACAGATATTGTTTTCTTTTAACTGATCACTACAGTTGGATATAATGGATTGTGGTCATAACCCATAAGTTTGAAGTGTTCAGTTTCATAACAAAATTTTAAAGGGTATTTAAAACATGATTTGATATAAAATTTTAAAATTATGGACCAATAATTGTAGAAACATTTCCAATATATAGGTAGAGAATTATATGAATAAACATGGGATAAGAAACCAAGTTTCCATTTTGATAACTCCTTCAAAAAATGGTACGGTTTAAAGGATAAATCCAATTTTAAAAAATATGGATAGAACAATGCTTATTGAAAAAGACCTACCAGAGAAGTTTTAGAAGGAACAAGTCTTTCCATTTTTTAACATATCTAATAGATATTTGTTCTATATAGAAGATAAAAATAATCCATATGAGCTATGGTATAGAATTAAGGCCATGTGGAAGTGATTTTAAATATTTTTAAGTCAGTGATTATTTCTTAACAAGGTGAAACATGGAAATTTTGTATCATAGGGAGATGGAAAGATTTTACTTGGATAATCAGGAATAATAAAATAATATAAATCAATCCATAAAAATATAGTAAAGTAAATTGATAGAAATGATATTTTATGATATGGAATGGTCAAACTCTTTAAAAAATATGTAAGTAGTTTTAGGATGATTGTTTTGGGATGTTAAGCAGATCTTGGGGAGTGAACATTCCTAAGGTAGATTCTAAGGAAGATATTGAAGATGTTCAAGATGAATTTAGGAATATAACTTTAAAACCTATAAATATTTGAGTATAAATTGATGAAAATATAATCATTAGTGATTGGATATTTTTAGTGAAAAATTTAGAATGAAGTCTCTATAGAAGAAATATTTCTTATCAAAAAATGTTGTAGAATTTAAAAAAGATGATAATTGGGTTTGTTGACCTCACCTGCTTTGATAATCCCAATTATTCTTTAATATGCTTTGATAATCCTAAATAATGTTTATCCTTATAATAATTAGTCTTTCAATTAGTGAAGTCATATTATTAAGTTGATAAAATATCAAAATGATCATTGGAATTTGTTAATCAATGGTTATCTGTGTTTATAATTGTTTAGAAATGTTACTAATTCAATCTGAATATGATTTATATAGAATAGATAAGTATTAAGTGTTGAGTCACTGATACAGACCTACCGGTACATATCCTACTGATAGACAAAGTCCACCAATAAGCACAACAGCTACTGATAAGGCTATTTACACTGGTATAAAAGTCTACCGATATAGATAAGGTCATCGATATGCAGATAGTCACCGTTACACATGAGCTACCGATAGAATAAGTCTACCGGTATGCACAAGTCGATTGATATATACCTACCGATAGAGTAAGTCTACTGGTATGTACATAGTTACTGATACAGATAGACATATAGCTACCGATATGAAGTCCACCGATACAGAAATAAAAAGTCTACTGATACAAGTCCACTGACATAGACAAACGGCTACCGTTACAAAAGAAGGATCTTTCGATAGAAGGAGCTACCGACATAAGGATCTACCGATAAAAGGATCTACCGATAGAAGGAACTACTGATAGAAGGATCTACCGACAGAAGGAGCTACCGACAGAAGGAGCTACCGACAGAAGGAGCTACCGATAAGAGGAGATACTGATAGAAGGAGTGACCGATTCAATCAAGTTACCGTTACAATGAGTAACAACTACAGATGGAAACCAATCACTGTTTCTTTAAACTCTATTTAGATTTTTTTATTTAGCAATGATCATATTTGATGTTTTTAATGCACCTGCTATTAATTAATAATAGTGGTTTAAATTTTAGGAATTGTACCTCGTACCTATAAAAAGGTAATCATTCCCATTGTTGGAGCCGAAGGAATATAAAGAATAACCTCTAAAGCATCAAATGACATATACAAAAACAATACAAGAAATGAACAGTCTTTCCATGCACATATGAGACAAGCTTCTAGAAATACACAAGGACTCACATGCATAGAAGAAGAAGGAAGAATTCATACGAAATCCTTACAACTAGAACATTCAAAGTAAAAGGATATTCAATGAGCTCACTTGTACTCAAGATGAACAGACTGATCAACCTGGACCTGGAAGTCAAATACAAAAACACGACTATGTTTTTCTTGAAAAAAACTAAAGAAGGACTCAAAGCTACATCTGCATCAATCCAAGGAGTCCAGAGCTTCACTCAAAACACATAGAGCATTCTAAACTCTTCTATATCATTTTAGCTCTATTGTGTTTAATTTATTTACATTTTGAGCAGAGTGTGTGCTTAGTATTTTTAAGCACACCCTGTCTCCTGTGCTGAACTAGATGATTTTTAAATCCTCACACAATATGTCCCTTACTCTCTTGTATCCCACTGTGGATAGTGGTAGAGGTCAACTGTGACCTGGATATCTTGTGTGCTATTGTTTGTTTTTTCCGCGAAGAAATGTGGAAGATTTCTTAGTACCTGAATAGTCTGTGTACTGTTGTTTACCCCGATACAGGGTGTGGATAAATGTTTATATACACTATTTGAGATGACTAAGTCACAGCTTGAGACTAAACCTCTTGGTTAAAACTGTTGTACTTGTTTATTTTGTTTTAAACTATATTAAATATTCTGTTTCTATGTACATTGAAATATAAATCTATTTTAAAGTTACTCTGATAGTTAAACTAGAAAGTGTTTATAACTTTTGTTAGCTAGTAAGTTAGTTTCAAAATTTAATCAATCCTTAGATTGAGTTAACTGAGAAATAATCAATCTCTTGATAAACTAATTGAAAACATACAATCTTTATAAATTCACTACAGTTTAATTTTTATTTAAATTGTGGTTTTTTATAGCAGCCTTTTTAATAGAAATTTATAATTGGAACTCAATTCACCCCCCCCCCCCTCTTGCGTGCCCACTCCAACCAACATTTGGTATTAGAGGAAGTTTTTTTAAAGATTTCCAAACACTCTATTTTTCAACTGTGATTTTAGTTGTATCTTAAAGATCTTAAATTTATGTTAGTTCAAAATTTTATCTCTTTAGATATATTTTCTAAAATCTAATTATGGATAATAGACTAGAAGCTGTTGCTACTAACAGGCCACCTTTCTTTAATGTTGTTAATTATGAACAATGGAAACTAAAAATGAAAATTCATTTAGAAAGTATGGGATTTGATATATAGAATGCTATAAAGACTCTGTATAAGATTATAGAAACTAAAATAACTACTTGGGATGAACCTACGAAAACAGCTAACAATAATAATTGTAAAGAAATGAATGCCCTGTATTGTGCTTTAGGAGATGAAGAATTTAATTGAATATCTTCTTGTAAAACTACATATGAAATTTGGGATACTTTGGAGATTTCCCATGAGGGAACAACCAATGTTAAATAAATGATATTGAACACCTACACTATTATATATGATAATTTTAAAATGAAGCCTAATGAACCTATTTCTGACATGTATCTCAGGTTCAATGAAATTGTAAATACAATGAGCTCACTGGGAAAAGTTGTTCCTGCAAAAGAGAAAATCATGAGGATATTAAGGTGTCTACCAGAAAGATGGAGGGGCACATCAGTCTCCATAAGATAATTGTGTGACATTAGTTCACTACCTATTAAAGAGTTGATTGGTAAGTTAATGATGTATGAAGAAGAAATGAATATAAACAAGGAGGAAGATGATGAACCAAAGAGGAAGTCTGTGGCCTTTAAGTCTACGGCCTCAAAGATCAAGGATAATGAGAAATATCACATACCTACTAAAAGATCAACAGGTGAAGGTTCAGATTCTGATATTGATGAAGAGATGGCTCAAATATCCAAGATATTTAAGAAATTCTACTGGAAGAAGTAATTTTTCAGAAAACCAAACTATAAGGGTAAATATGATCAACGAGGTAATTGGAAGAAAACTTGGAAGAAAGCTGACAAGGATGATGAGATAGTATTCTATGAATGTAAAAGGAATGGACGCATTAAGGATGACTGTCCAAAACTGATGTACAAGAAGAAATATGTCTATAATAACAAAAATTATAAGAAATATATGAAAGAAGCGTGGAGTTCTTTAGAATATAGTTCAAGTGATTCTGATTCCACTCAGGATGAGAAATCTCACAAATCTAATATGTGTTTCATGACAAACACATCTGAGGTAACATTGGATACTCCTGACTTAAATTATTATTATTTTGGAGATGATTCTGACTGTGAAAACATGTCTAGTGAAGAATTATTTGAATATTATAATATACTAGAGGAAACGTGCAATGTGCTGAAAAATAAGTATAAAACCTTAAAGAAACATCATGCTTTAACTAGCACTGTACAATATGCATTGGAAGTAGAAAATAAAAATAATGCTCAATTTTTAAAGGATAATACTGAACATAAATTGTCCAATGAGAAACTTAGAAAATATTTAGAGAAGTTAACAAATAGAAAGAATACTCTAACTCAAATGCTTGGAAAACAAGTAGCACCAAAGTACACTACTGGTTTGGGATATCAACCTGGACAGAGACAGCTTGTTAAGAATAGATTTATTCTAAAATCTCGACAGTGTGCTACGACTTCCAGCATTGGAAATTCCTATGTCTTAACCATATATTCACATAGTTATAGATCAAAAAAAGTGTATCTTTTCAAATATTTTGAATATATTGATTATATGAAACCCATGAGACAAATATGGGTACCAAAAGTTTTTCTTTCTAACCTGTCTGGGCCCAAGAAAATCTGGGTACCAAAATCATTTTTTGTTTAAAACTATTTTGTAGGAAACTTTCTTGAAGAGTTCCCATAAGAATATATTGTACTTGGAAATTGGATGTTCAAGGAATATGATTGGAGATCACTCATGTCTCAAAAGTTTAATAAATGTTGATGGAGGACATGTCACCTTTGGTGATAATTAAAAAGGAAAGATTATCGTCTTAGGCCAGATTGGTAACACTAATTCAGTTTTAATTTCTAAAGTATTATTTGTTGATGGTTTAAAATACAATCTGCTAAGTATTTCTCAGTTGTGTGATGATGGTTTTAATGTTAAATTTGAAAATGATGCCTAAAATGTTTTTAATTCTAATTTTTTTAGTATTTTCTACTATAATAAATGAAAATGTATATGCATTATATATAAATTCATTAGAAAAACAAAAGGTTACTTGTTTATATGTTTTTCATAGAGAGTCTTGGCTATGGAATAGAACATTATGTCACTGAAATGTTCATTCACTTCAAAAACTGTCTATGAAAAATTTAGTTAGAGACCTACCACAACTAAAATTCCCATCAGACAAGGTTTTTACACCCTGTCAAAAGGGAAAGCATCATAAAGCTTCATTAAAATTAAATAAATAAGTTTCAGGTTATCAACCTCTTGAGTTGGTTCACATGGACTTTTTTTGCACCCTCTAGAGTTTTCAGTTTAAATGGGAAGCACTATGTCTATGTCCTAGTAGATGATTTTTCTAGATACACTTGGGTGTACTTTCTAGCTCACAAAATTGAAGCTTGTTCTTATTTTATGAAATACCCCATGTATATAGAGAACCATAGTAGAATTAAGATAAAAACCTTGAGAATTGATCATGGTCGTGAGTTTGAAAATCATGAGTTTGAATCTTACTGCTCGGACAATGGCTAAATTCACGACTTTTCTGCCCCTAGTACACCTCAACAGAATTGTGCAGTAGAAAGAAAGAATAGAACCCTTAATGAAATTGCAAGAACTATACTTAATGAGTATGATTTACCTGTTTATTTCTAGGCTGAAGCTGTGAATACATCTTGTTATATTATAAATAGAGTCTTGATTAGACCTGTTCTCAGAAAGACCCCTTATGAACTATGGAATAATAAGAAGCCTAAAGTGATTTACTTCAGAGTTTTTGGTTTCAATGTATTTATTCTTACTACTAAGGATAATCTTGACAATTTTTCTTCTAAAAGTTATGAGTGAATGTTTCTAGGTTACTCTATAACTAGTAAATCTTATAGAGTCTTCAATAATAGAAACTAATGTGTTGAAAAATCTGTTCACATAAAATTTGATAAAACTGATCCGCATGAACCAAAGTCTTCTCTTGAAAATCTTGATGAAGACGTGTCTTTCCTGAACCTTAATGAAAAAAATAGTGAACCTTTTGTAAAGACAACCAGTTCCAGAAATATTCCAGTATCTGGATCTGGTGAACCAGAACACAGAGAAGAACTGGAAATTTCAAGTCCTACATTTTCTAGATCAACTAGGATTCTAAAGAATCGTCCTTTAGATGTTTTTGTTGGTAATGTTGATAGAGGGACACAGACTAGAGCTTCTCTTAAAAATCAGGTTGAACATCAAGACATTCTTTCACAGTTAGAACCTAAAAATGTCAATGATGCAATCAATGATGAATTTTGGGTAATAGATTTGCAAGAAGAATTAAACCAATTTGAATGAAACAAAGTCTGGGAATTAGTTGACATACCTAATGACACTTTGACCATAGGCACCAAATGGTGTTTTAGAAATAAAGTTGATTAGTCTGGAAACATAGTTAGAAACAATGAAAGTCTAGGTGCACAAGGGTATAGTCAAGAGGAAGGAATAGACTATGAGGACACCTTTGCACCAGTATCTAGATTATAAGCTATTAGGATTCTACTTTCCTATGCTGCCCATCTAAATTTCAAGTTATATCAAATGGATGTTAAAAGTACTTTTATAAATGGTTTTATAATTGAAGATGTTTTTGTTGAACAACCACCTGGATTTACTAATCCTCATTTTCCAAATCAAGTTTTTAAGCTCTCTAATTATTTATATGGTATAAAACAAGCCCCATGAGCTTAGTATGATAGACTTAGTAGTTTTCTTATTTAAAAAAGTTTTTCTAAAGGGATTTCTGATCCAACTCTCTTTATTAAAATAATTTCCAAAGATTTTTTGATTGTGAAAATATATGTTGATGATATTTTTTTTGGATCTAAAAATTATTTATGTACTGATTTTTCAAAGAGTATGAAAAATGAATTTGAAATGATTTTAATGCGAGAACTCAAATACTTCCTTGGATTTCAAGTTTTTCAAAATAAAAATGGTATTATTTTAAATCAAAGTAAATATACAAAGGATCTTTTAAAACGTTTTGGTTTAGATAGTATTAAGGAAAGTGATACACCCATGAGTACTATTTGTAAGTTGGATGCTGATGAAACTAGAAAACCAATGGATCAAACCAGCTATAGAGGTATGATTGGGAGCCTAATCTACCTTACTGCTAGTCGACAAGATATTATATTTAGTGTGTGTATGTGTGAAAGATTTCGAGCTAATTCAAAAGAGTCACACTTGCTTACTGTTAAATGAATTTTCAAATATCTTAAACAGACTACCAAATTAGGATTATTTTATCCAAATGGACAACCGTTCGATTTAATAAGTTATTCAGATGATGACTCTTCTAGTTACAATGTAGATAGAAAGATAACTTCTGGAACATGTCATATTTTAGGTAAGTCCCTGATATCTTGGTGTAGTAAAAAGTAGAATTTTGTTGCATTGTCTACTACTGAAGCAGATTACATTGCTACTGGTAGTTGCTATGCACAAATTTTGTGGATGAAACATACATTATTTCACTATAGATATCAGTTTAGACATGTATCTATAAACTGTGATAACACTAGTGTAATTAACATCTCTATGAATCATGTGTCTCACTCTAGGACCAAACCCACTGATGTAAGGAACCACTATATGAGAGATCATTACCAAAAGGGTGATATTACTCTTGAATTTATTGGTACTGAACATCAATTAGCCGACATTTTCATCAAACCTTTACATTCAGATAAGTTAAGTTACATTAGACATGAGTTAGGAATGATATACTTTATTGGTTAGAAACATCTCTGTTAGAAACCTTGCCGTTAGAAACCTCACAGTTAGAAACCTCACTGTTAGAAACCTCACCGTTAGAAACCTCTCCATTAGAAACCTCACCATTATAAACCTTTCTGATAGCCTGAACCTTACTGTTATACCTCACCGGTATGAACCTCACCTCTATACCGCACTGTTAGTGAACCTCACTATTACACCTCACCATTAGTAACTCTCACTGGTATGTGTTACCGTTAGGTTACGCTGTTTTTAAAATTCTATATCTTTAGCTACCAGTATCTGTATCATTTATATTTTACTTATTATTTTTTATTTATTTATTTTAGGATTCCTAAATTATAAATCATAAGTCTTGACCTCGTATCAATCCACCTCAAACCCTTCACCTTCAATCCTTATCTCCCAAACCTTCGAACCCTAAGCCTCACAATTCACAGTATGGAAAGAGTGAAGAGACTATCAATCAGTGAGAAGGCTAATGAGCTGAATGCCAAGAGACTCAAAGGAGAGTCTAGTGGTGGAAGTGAAGTGAAGAAACATATAAATACACATCTCGTTCAAAGGGATATAGTATTTGAAAAAGATCTTTTTGCGGAATGGTTAATGACTAGTAAGTCTTTAGTTATGGAAGTAATGGAAGATCAGAAATGGGTAGAGTGGTCCTCGAATAACAATGGTCCCTATTATCCGAAGCTAGTAAAAGAATTATATGAGTTTTTTATTTTGAGAAATATGAAAAGGAGAATATAATTATATTAGTAGTGAATGGCAGGACAATATCTTTTTCTTCTATTGAGGGGGCTGAGTGCCTGATAGTTCCACATGGAGGAGAGTTTGGATATTTCTCAAAATCAGTACCTCTTACTAGTAACATCATTGAATATTAAGATTCCTTGGAAGAATTAACAAGAGATAACCCTACTAGAAAAGTAGTTTCTACATATATGGATGGAGAGAACCAGTTACTTATCAAGTTCATCCAACATGTGCTATGTCCAAGAAGAGGGGACTTTGCAAATCTAAAATACCATGATATTTATTTACTGCATCTGTTAAGACATGCTATTAAGATGAATCTGTGTACACTGTTAATGAATTAGATTGAGGATATGATCAGGACCAAATCAAATTCCAATCTTTTATTCTTGGAAAAGTTAATTTTGGTTATGATCAAAGTGAAGGGAGTAGCTGAGTCTCAGGACGAGACAATAGTGGTAAGGAGCAATTTTTTCATCACAAGCATTGTTTGTAAATACATGAAGATCAATTGAAATCCATGGATAGGAAAATGGGTTAGTGATGATGTGAAGCTATATGATAAGTTTAATCATGTGGATCATCCTTCTAGGCCTAAGTATGTGATGGATCTAGGT
This sequence comes from Viscum album, assembly GCA_963277665.1. Taxonomy (NCBI): domain Eukaryota; kingdom Viridiplantae; phylum Streptophyta; class Magnoliopsida; order Santalales; family Viscaceae; genus Viscum; species Viscum album. The sequence goes on along the minus strand of OY728163.1, from coordinate 515,660,371 downwards.
CTAGGACTTGATGAAGAAGAACCTCAGTGTAGTGTTGATACTGATGAGGATGATACATCTATAGCTGATGGAAGGGATTCGGACTTGCCTCCAAGTCTTGTTGTTGAAATTGTATCATCTAAAAACGGAATAGTGTTGGGAGTAAGCCATAAAGAAGCCTCTATTGATGAGGAAGACCAGCTTGCTCCGGAGAATTAAGAAGAAGTCCATGAAAGTAGAGAACATGTTTATGATAGCTCAAATGAGAACACCTTGATTTTGAGTCCATTTATTAGAAGTACTCATGTGTCTGTTGAGGATGTTCTTGTTGAAGAAGATAAACATGCACCTATTTTTGAGGATCCTCCTACTATTGAATTAGAGATGGTTGTGGATGATTCTTCTGAGGAAGACCGAGTTGCTAAGGGTGTTGTTGCTATACAAGAGTATGCATGTAGTGAGGGGGATCATCCAACTAGATTAGGCAATGTTTCCGTAGCTGATGGAATTGAAGAATGGGCAGAAGTCCTGGGTTTTTTTGTTTGTGGGTTGGACTATTCAGATTCTTAAGATGATACACCCTGGAATAGACCACGAGTTAACTATGATATCTTTTCTGAGTTTTTACCTGAGGATGTGGTAAGGAAGGCTGATCTAAACCAATCGAAGTTTGATATTATGACCTCCTTTGTAGAAGAGATAATAAGAATGGAAACCTCATTGATATCATCCATTCAATCTGTTATGAATGAAATTATGGCTAGTATTGTGTCAGAAAGAGCACCTGTAGTTGTGTCTGACAATCTGGTTACTAGGACTGATCTTGAATCTTTAAAGGCTGCGTTGAATAACAGTTGGACTGCATCTATTAGAGAATTAAAGAGCTATTTTATTGAATAAATGAGAAAAATGGAACAATCAGTGGAACTCTATCTTGGATGTATTGTGTCAACCACTATAGAGGATATGATGAATGAATACAAGACCTGCCAGAATCAAATTTCACGCTTGGTAGAGAATTTTGAATCTCTAAAGCAATCAATTGTCTCTATGGAGTCTTATATGAGCTCAAAATATCAAGTAGAAAAAGACTTGGCCTTTGCGAAGAGTGTATTTGGCCAGATGGTATCAGTTTTTGAGGAGTTTAAGAATTCAGTGGAACAGCATGTCATCATTCAGGACTCTCTTGTGAAAAAATATCATATGTGGGATAACTAAATCTTTTAAGGAAACAATTGCCTTTACTATTGCACCTCTGACTTCTACCATGCCCTCTTTGGATATTGATCATATTCGAGCTATGCTGAGAGAAGAGATTGGCCAGTCTTCTACCAGTGGCTTGGTATATTCTGCTGCTTTGACCCAAGTGGTGACTACCACTAGGGATATCGGGCAAATTGTTCAGAATTTTATTAGAGAATCCACAGCTTCTCAGAAATAAGGAAAAGACAAAGTGGATTACTATTTCCAAAGTGTTTATACCAAGCATCATCTCAACAACCATTTCAAGCTTATGTTAGAGAACATAAAGCTACCCCCAGTCACTCAAACTTTCAAAGAAAAAGTCAGAAATCTCAGGGAGTTGACTCTAGCTCAAGAAAAGTTTATGGAGAACAAGGATGACTTCATTTATGCTATGGAAAGAGGAGGACTAATCATTATGGACTTTAGGAATCTGTTACTTCCATTTTTTCATATATATAGTACTCATATCATTTCACCTCCATCCATGCCTACCTGTGCTCAGTCTTCCTTCATTCCTCATATGACTCCAGTCCAAGAAATTCACAGCCTCACTCCAATGATCACACAGAGAGCTACCTACTACAAGCTAGGGACAGTCTCTATTTCTCAACCTCCAACAGTGCTTTCTGGAATTCCCAATCCTTCTACTGAAACTACCCATCCTGAATCTACCTCTGAACCCAAATCCAAATCCAAAGTGGACATTCAGGAGGTGGCTTGATTAGTGGCTAGGACCATTGATAGGATTCACTTGTAATTTTTTCTTTCCCGTATGTATTTCTCTGTATATTTTTTCCCCAATGCATATATATGATCCTACTTTCTTTTACCTTCTATTACTTATCTCATTCTTTTTTTCCCACTTTTTTCTAATCACAAAGGGGGAGAAATATGAGAAATAAGAGAAATATAAGGAAAGGGGGAGAAATAATATAAAGGGTGAGAAATATGAGAAATTCGAGCATAACTTTTATATGAGCTTAAATTATTCTACCTCTTGTACATTTATTTTATAATTTTACCTCTGATACATTTTCATGTGCTACTCTATTCTTTGTTACATTTGTCTTATAATTATAATACATTTTTTACCTCTGATACAATTTCTTTTAATACTATATCCTCTAATATATTTTAAATTTCTCATCTGAAAATGTCATTATTCACACTCAGAAATAAAAACCACCATATTTTATACTGATACATTAATGATTATTTTGGATTACAACACCATAAGTTGTGTTTATCAAAAATGTTGAGATTGTTGACCTCGCCTATTTTGATAATCCCAATTATGATTTAATATGCTTTGATAATCCCAAATAATGTTTATCCTTATAATAATTAGTCTTTCAATCTATGAAGTCATATTTTTATGTCGATAAAATATCAAAATGATCATTGGAATTTGTTAATAAATGGTTATCTGTGTTTATAATTTTTAGAAATGTTACTAACTCAATTAGAATAAGATTTGTATAGAACAGATAAGTATAAAGTGTTGAGTCACTGATACAGACCTACTAGTACGTAGCCTACCGATAGACAAAGTCCACCAATATGCACAATGGCTACTGATAACGCTAAATACACCTATATACAAGTTTACTGATATGGATAAGGTCACTGGTATGCAGATAGTCACCGTTACACCTAAGCTATCGATAGAATAAGTCTACCAGTATGAACAAGACGACTAATACAGACCTACCGAGAGAGTAATTCTACTCGTATGTACATAGTTACTGATACAGATAAACATATAGCTACCGATATGAAGTCCACCGATACTGAAAGACAAAGTCAATCAATACAAGTCTGCTGAAACAGACAGACGTCTACCTTTACAAAATAAAGAGCTGCTGATAGAAGGAGCTACCGACAGAAGGAGCTACCGATAAGAGGAGCTACCGATAGAAGGAGCTGCTGATAGAAGGAGCTACTGATAGAAGGAGCTACCGATAGAAGGAGCTACCAATAGAATGAGCTACCAACAGAAGGAGCTACTAAAAGAAGGAGCTACCGATAGAAGGAGCTACCGATAAGAGGAGCTACCGATAGAAGGAGCGACTGATTCAATCAAGCTACCGTTACAAGGAGTGACAATTACCGAGGGAAACCAATAACTCTTTCTCTAAACTCTATTTCTATTTATTTATTTAGCAATGGTCATATTTTATATTTTTAATGCACCTACTATTAATTAATAATAGTGGTTGAAATTTCAGGAACTGTACCTCGTACCTATAAAAAGGTAATCATTCCCATTATCAGAGCTGAAGATATATAAATAAGTACCTCGAAAGCATAAAATGACATATAAAGAAACAATACAAGAAATGATTAGTCTTTCCATGCACATATGAGACAAGATTTTGGAAATACACAAGGACTCATATGCATAGAAGAAGAAGGAAGAATTCATACGAAATCCTGGAAACCTGAACATTCAAAGTAAAAGGAGCTTCAAGGATTTCACTAGCACTCAATCTGATCAGACAGATCAACCTGGACCTAGAAGTCAAATACAAAAACGAGACACTGATTTTATTGACAAAAACCAGAGAAGGACTCAAAGCTTGATCTTCATCAATCCAAGGAGTCTAGAGCTTCACTGAACACACATAGAGCATTATAAATTCTTCTATATCATTTTAGATCTATTGTGTTTCATTTATTTACATTTTGAGTAGAGTGTGTGCTCTATATTTTTAAGCACACCCTGTCTCCTATGCTAAACTAGAGGATTTATAAATCCTCACTCAATATGTCCCTTACTCTCTTGTATCCCACTATGGATAGTGGTAGAGCAAAATTGTGACATGGATAGCATGTGTGCTATTATTTTGTTTTTCCCATGAAGAACTGTGGTAGAGTCTTAGTACCTGAACAGTCTGTGCACTATTTTTTACCCCGATCGAGGGTGTGGATCAATGTTTATATACAATATTTGAGAGGACTAAGTCTTGGCTTGATATTGAACCTCTTGGTTAAAACTGATGTGCTTGTTTATTTTGTTTTAAACTGTATTAAATATTCCACTGCTAATTACTTTGAAATATAAATATATTTTAAAGTTACTCTGATAATCAAACTAGAATGTGTTCATAACTTTTGTTAGAAAATAAGTTAGTTTCAAAAGTTAATCAATCCTTATATTTAGTTAACTGAGAAATAATAAATCTCTTGAGAAACTAATTGAAAGCTTACAATATTTATAAATTCACTACAATTTAATTTTTATTTAAATTGATGGATTTTTATAGAAGCCTTTTTAACAGAAATTTTTAATTGGAACTCAATTCACCCCCCCCCCTCTTGAGTGTCCACTCCGACCAACAGGGTTCACCTGATGAATGAAGAGCTTTGAAAATCAACCAAAAACATGGGATATTTTCTCAAAGTCAATAAATCATAACAAAATTAGTATTGTATGGGTCTTCAATAACAAGTTAAATGCTGATGGTATGGGTATTTGAAAAAAATAATGATTGGTGTAGAATGGGTACACCTATATCAAGGGAATTGATTTTGATGAGACATTTTCACCCATGTAATGGATTTATAAATTTCTATTCTTCATATATATAGTTTTGGAAATGAACGTCAGTGTTTACCAAATGTATTTCAAGTAATAATTTCTAAATGGGGTTTTTTATGAAGAGTTTTACATTGGAAAACCAAATGATTTTCTTATTTATGAAGCTTAGAATAATTTTTTTTTGATTGAATAAGGCACTATATGGATCAAATATGGAACCAAGAGTATATAATCCATCTATTTAGAAGTACTTTATGATGCTTAGTTTCCAAATTTTTATAGCTGATTACAATATCTATGTCAACAAATAAAGTAATCAAAGGATTATGGTGCTAATTTCTGTGGTTGAAATAATCATTAGTGGAGTAGAAGAAGCATAACGCAAACAATTTATTGAAATCATAAAACATAGATTCAAAATATCAATGATTATTGTGTTGAATGTTTTCCTTGGTTTTCAATTTGTAAAAATAATGCATGGAAAATTTATTTCACTATATAAATATTCCAAGTAGGTTCTGTGAATATTTTTAATTCATAACTCCATGGATCTAATCACTTTGGTTTCAACCTGGATGAGATTATAAAGGGAAGATGAATGAAAAGTAATAAGTTTCAAAAACTATAGTTAGATTATTAGTATTTTGTTGTACTTAACACTAACATATCCAAATATTGTATTTTCCACATGTTAGGTGGCACAGTATCAAATTAATCCCAAATAAATACAAATTATTTCAGATAAGTGAATATTGTGATAGATAAAAGGAACATTGGATTTCATCTTGACTTAAAATTAAATGTTATAATAGTATTTATTTTAATAATAAATTATTGATTAGTATTGTTCAATAACTAATAAAAATTAAACATCAGGTGGTGCATTCTATCTTAGCTGATTCTGTATTTCTTATCTTAGCAAGAAACAGGACTGTATTTCTCTAGTCACTATAGAGGATGAATATATTATATCCACTCAATATTTCCTGAAATAACTATGGATAAATTAGAATATTGAATGTAACACCCTGATGTTTTAATAAATATTTGTCTTTAAAAAATATTGATTCTTCAATATCATGTGTTGCACACAATCATGAGTTTAAATGAACCACGAGACAGTATTAGTATAAAATGACTGTAGAAACCTAGCCCTTCAATTTTAGGGAATAAATATGAATAACTAATTTATGAAATGAAAATCAATTTCCAACTCAATATAAATTTATTGGTACGTTCTTAGAAAATAATCACACAATATTTAGTAAAATAAAATTATTCTTTAAAAATAAATTTTCTTCAAAAATAATATTATTTTATTTTTATGAGTGAATATACATTTTTAGAAGTTATAGAAAATTGAATTTGAAAAATTATTTTCATCATGTAAAAATTTTCATAAAATCAATTTATAATTTTTTGAAAACATTTCTTTTTAAAGAATAATGAAAATAGAGATTTTATTTGAAAACTGTATTTTCTTTTATAGTATTTATAATGTCAAATTCTATCTTATATTATTATTAAATTTTAATTAATTCATTTTTATTTAAAATAATAAAATTTTTGTTTTTTAAAATAATTTTATATATGAATTTATTATAAAAACGATTTATGTTTTAAAATAGAATTATTTCAAAAAATATTGTTTTCCATGTCGTTTTATCGGTTTTATTTTAAATAAAATTATAAAAAATCTATATTTTGAATTTTGAAAATTTATTACAAATTTGGATTAATAATGTCCGAATTTAGTGAATTTTTCCCTTTTAATTTTTGGCCAATATTATTTTTAACCTTGGTAAATTTGGTTATCACAATAAAGGGTAAATTGGGTAATTTAGGTTAAAACTAAAAAGATATAGACTATAAAATTACTCTAACACATACACAAATTTTATTGGATTAATATTATTTTACCCTTAATAACTAAGTATCTAAATAAATTTTTTTAATGGACACATGTCCATGTAATGACTTATTAAACATATAAATCTAAATAATGTCATAAAAATTCACTTTCTTTGTCTTAAATATCCCATATGTGTCCACATGGGGATATAGGTATGATATAAAATAATATTAATGTTAATTTTTAATTTAATGAACATATTTTTATGATATGAATTTTTGTTTTGACTTTCTGGGCCACTTAGATGAAATTATAATATTTATAATATTTTATTTAATAAAAATTCAATGATTTGATATTCATGTTTCAAATACTATATCATTTTTAATATAGGGTTACCCAAAATATATATCCAACTATAAATATTATTATAAAAGATAGAATATTTAAAATCATCATGGTGTTTTATTTTAATTTTTTAGTAAAGAAATATATATATTAAAAAAATACACAACGCTTATGTTATAATTATTTTATTAATAGAAATAACTAATAAATGTTATTAAAAATATTTAAATAAGTATATTTTATTAAAATTAATGTGATAAATGAATTTTATAGATCAATTTGACCTTATAGGGATGTAATAATATATTTTATTTTATGGTGACTTGTGATATTGATAGTTTTATAGTCCAAGTAATGTACAATGTCAAAATTGAAACTAATGACATTTTATCAAAATAGTATATTATTAAATTATTTTAAAATAATAAAACATCTTTAAAAAAATAATAATATGGTCGAAAATGTTATAAATATTTCATTTATAGTATAATTTATATCACATGGGTAAAAATTATAACTTTTTAATATTGAAAATTTTGTTACCATAGTTAAAATTAAAATAGGTTAACTAAGTGTTGATCAAATGATAAAATTTAAAATAACACCAAAACTTGTCTAAAATTTATTATTTCATGAGATTACAACATTATCTCATATTATCTTTGAGTCAATTACTTTTTTTATGTATTTTTATTGAGATTTAATTTATTATAAATTAATATTTTTGAAATTCATAAAGTGTCCCTCACATCAATTATAAAAGGGAAACTCCTCCCTTACTTCTTCACATAACATTGTGCTTCAATATCTACCGCACAATGAAACTTTTTCTTCTAAACTTCTATATCCACATTATATATGTTATGGTCTTCTTGAAATACCAACCCTAGTGTCCTTAAGAGGAGATCAAAAATAATTTTTCCAAAGAAGAGCCAATTATCTTTACCGAATCTTTCAAAATTATTTCTTATTATTATTCCTATTTATGTGTTTTTTTATTATAATGTAATAAATATTGTATGAAATATATTATGATATGTTATTATGATTATTTCACACCCTATTTCTCCTTTTATCCATCCTACAAAAAATAAAATCACCTTGTGTACGTACATACATCTTACGTTCTCCACATAGGGATGTAATCTATTTTTCATCACCAATTTAATTATATTGGTATAATTATAGAAACAATATATTTATGTGATAATTATAAAATTATAATTATTCTGTAAAAAATCAATATATCATCCACTTTCCTACCATTTCACTATTAAGGAAATTATATCATCGTTGGTTCATATTAATGCTCTAACATCTCTACGACATCATGGGATTTATTTTCTATGTTCACCTTTCAATAATGATTATATAAATGTATATAATGAGTAAAAATTATATATATTACCTTAATATCATTCTTTAAATGATGTGACTATATCTTACTCATAATAATTGGTACTAATACGATAAAACATGAATAGGAAAATGAAGTTGTTAACACCCAAAAGAAGCGTAATGAAAAAATATTATTAACAAACGAGTGATAAGATGATATAAGAGGACCATATATTATGTCATAAATATTAATATGGTAGCTAATAACATTATTCAAACCATTATACATGATTTTCATGTATTTATGAACGAAATCAGACCTATGGTAAGGGTAATTTCATAATCTTATTATTATTCGGTACTATTTATATGTAAGTATAAGCTGAGGAATATTTGTATTATATTTCAATGTTTCATAAAAAAGTTTTCAAAAATATTTTTACTATCCTTATAAAAATATTTAAAGTCATTTTTTAACATGTATGGATTTTTTCTAAATTTTTTGAAAGGAATATGTTTTGTTGTTTTCCCAAATTAGGTTCTTTGTGAATTTTCTGGAAAAAAGTACAAAATGAATGTTTTTATAAATTATACAACATGAAAATATTTTTTCACTTTTCTGATGCATAAATATATTGAATCTTCCCTTACAATTTTGCAAGGTTATTTTATAATAAATTTGTTTCTTTTGAAATTTCAAGGCATTTTAAGAAAACATAATTTCAAAATAGAAAGGTTATTTTCCTTAAAATAATTTCAAGTGATCTCTCAAAATTATTTTCCTTCTAAGGTACCATTTTTTATGTTACTTATGGTTTACTAGGGATATTTTTAATTTATATCTTCCATATTCATTATATATTTGGTTTATGTTTATTATGAAATGATATTTTGGTAACCCATTTCTTTTATAAGGGTTATGTTATAGTGGAATGTTGTTTATGAAATCCATTTCATTTTTTGAGTTCTGATATAATGGATGATTTATGTTATTGGGGAACACATATGTATAGTTTTAATTATGTGATAGATATGACATATATCTCCCACTAATGCATTGGGAAAATATTAATATCTCATCATATATAAAAAATTAGAATGGAAAGTGAACTCTGTTCAGTAATACAGGACTAGAATGGATATAAACTCACTTCAGTAATACATGGTTGGAATAAGGAGTGGACTCATTTCAGTAAGGAAGTTTTTATTCTATGATGGTCCTGGAAGTGATCCTTGACTAATATAAAAATTATTTTCTATGATTATGTGTATTCCACAATCTCATGTATTTTATTTTACTCCCTATAATTATGTTCTTGGATTCTTTGATAATTCATGACTTATGAACTTCTATTATTTATTACATGACCCAATATCATGAACCTTGATATGAAAGATATAATTTCAAAAAGTTATTATTACATTCTTATTCCCTTATTTTAATGTTATCTCCCATGATTACCCTTACTAAGAATATAATATCTTTATTTTCATATGTTTATTTTCTATAGGATTTTAAGAAAGGTATTAAATAAGATGTGTTGAAAATGATTCTCGTTGTGAAGGAATAGGCAGAAGACGATGTAGAAGTTTTATGAATCATTTGTTTATTTTTTCAAGTTCCTAAAGACACTAAACCAATATGGTTTTGGCATGGTTATATTATTTTTTTTAAATTAATGTTGTTTTATTTAGATGTAGTATCAATGTATGAAAGGTATGGGTCGTTATAGTTGATATTAGATAAAGTTTTAGTTAACCATCGAAAATATAGATGAGAAAAACTTAGTAAGAACCCTAATAATAAGTCTACATATAGGATCCAATATTAAAGTTTTTGGGATGATTATAAATAACCTAGTATAAAACCTAAGGTTTCCTGAATTGAAATTTTAAATGTAATTTCCCTTTATTATTTGGTTTTCCCATTGTTATTAGTATTAGCCACACTATATTTTTGGTTTTAGAAAATGGTCAGAACCTGAAGTAACTATGTTAATGTTGAATAAGATGGGAAATGAAATTAATTTCTTCTAAAACAATAGAAAACTATGGTATATGGAATGAAAAATATTAGTGTTATTGTAAAACAACTTTCTCAAGATATGAATCATGTAGGGATTCCAAACGAGCAAAAAAGGGAACAAAATTTTTGCAGGCCCTTCATGTGACAGCATTCACCTATTTCAGTGGTTCTTATGATCCACTACTGATTGGACAATGAATCCATACTATTGAAAATATATTTTTGGTTCTCCATTTTTTATAAGATGAGAAAGTATTTTTTTTCAATCTATTATTGAGAAAGGTGAAGAAGATCAATGTTGTATTCTCATCAAAAATATGAGGCAACGATATGAAATTGACTCTATGAAATATAATGATTTCAAGAACTTATTATTCAATTAGTAATTTCCTTGTAATATTCATTTGAATATGGAGTATGAGTTCTTTAATCTTAAGTAAAAGGATGATTAATTTGTGGGTAACTATGAAGAATATTTTACAAGTCTTTCATGGTATGCTTCTAGAATTATCATCCAACATGAAAGTAATATTGATTAATTATTTAGTGGCTGATTGGTTATTTAATGATTCAAGTGCTTGGAAATGGGAATTATGCTTACCAATTCCCAAATATCAGTTTTATCAAGTATGATTTTTTTCAGCAACCACTTAAGGCCAGAGAAAAAGGAAATCATATGTGATCATTGTTGGTGATGTGGAGTATGAAAATGATGTGGTGAAAAGTAATCTTAACATTCACTCTAAATCATCTAATCTTTTTTTATTCGGGATCCACCCAATCTTTTATTTCCAAATAATTTGATAATGGTGTCTCTTTATTAATCCAAAAATTAGATGTTGAGTTGGCTGTGAAAAATCCAAATGGAACAATAGTCGTATCACAGGTCTATAATTCTTCACTAGTTCAAGTTTGTGGGAAAATTATTCCTAAAATTATTGTGATCCGCCCTTTAGTTGTATTATATGTGATTCTTTTCAAGTATTGTATTTCTATATATGGATATCGTACCTATTTACAAGGAAGGGAATTCACATTTCATATTATGAAAAAATTCATAATCATCTATCAATGTAAATATTAATATGAACTTATAATGGAAATTACTTCCATCCTATTGGTACTAATTCCTATAAATGAAGGATATCTATCTCTGATGGTTATTGATAAACTCAACATTAAGGATAAACCTATTGTTTGGGAGTTTCTTTGATGTCATTCATAATAATTTCATGGTCTTCCACCAAATAAAGTAGTTGATTTTTCTATATAACACATACCTGGTGTTATACATATTTCAAATAATCCTTATTGGATGGCCCCAATTGAGATTTAGAAATTGAAGAAGAAACCCTAAGGTATTATTGACTAAGTATTCATATTCCCTAGTGTGTCACCTTATGGTACACCTATTTTGTTTGTTAATAAGAACTATAGATCAATGAGTCTCTACATTAATTATCAAGAACCTAACAAGATCACTATCAAGATAAAAAATTCTCTAACCAATATTGATGAAATATTTGATCAACTATGTAGAGCTTAATAGATTTCTATGATTGATCATCATTATGGATATCATAAATTAAGGTTCAATAAAGAAAATATAACCAAAATGGAATTTCATACAAGTTATGGACACTATGAATTTATATTTATGCCTTTTGGTCTTACTAATTCCCCTTCTATATTCATGGATTTAATGAATATAGTCTTTAGAGGTTATCTTGATCAGTTTTTTATAGTCTTTATATAATATATCCTTGAATATTAAAATATAAATTAATAACATGAATATCACCTGAGAATTGCATTAAAGACCCTCAGAAAGGATAATCTATCTATAAATTTTATTGACTGTGAATTTTAGATTATGAAAGTTTTATTTTGGGGTCACATAATCTCTAGAGTGGGTATATTTTGGGATCTAGCACGGGAGAAAGTTATTGAATGTTTTCCTAGACAAAAAATGATATTTGAGGTCCAAATTTACTTTGTATGGATGTATATTATTAATGTTTTATAAAACAAATCTTACAATTATCTAGTCCACTCACCAAGTTGACTTGTATAGAATTTAAGTTCATATAGATGTAATAATGTGAATAGAATTTCAAGGAGGTAAAAATTAGGTTAGCCAGTGAACCTATACTCCCACTACCCTATAGTATATAAGGGTTTGTGATTTATAGTGATTCATCCATGAATTTTTTGGGATATGTTCTCATGAAAAATGATATGGTGATAGCTTATGCCTCGCAATAATTTAGTATATATGAGAAAAATTACCCCAACTCGTTATTTAGAGTTACTTGTAGTAATGTTTTAATTAAATATATTGAGGCATTATCGTTATAGAGAAATGTGGGACATATGTACAGATCATAAATGTTTAATGTATATTTTCACTCAAAATGAGAATAATATGAACTATAGAATATGGTTGGAGTTTATTAATGATTATTAATGCTCAATACATTAAATCCCTAGGAAAGAGAACAAGGTGGTATATGCTTTAAGTTAAAAGGACCATGTTATCATGTCTATGGTGAGGATCACAAGAGATATAATATTTATGGATTTGTAAAGGATGAATCTATAAATAATAAAATAAGGGGAGAAATATTATTTTTTCCAATGAATGTTCAACCATATATATAAGTGAATATTAAGGAGGTGCCAAAGGAATATGTAAAACTACAAAAAAGGTGAAAATGCTTTTGATTTTAATGTTTATTGTGATTGAATAATATGGTTAGTGAACTATCTTTATGTATATTCTATACTAGAGTTAAATGAGTTGTTGGATGAGAATAATTTTTCATCATTATCTATCCCTCTTGGAAGTATGAAGATGTATGGAGACCAGAAACAGTATTTTTGGTGGGATTTCATGAAGTGGGATATTGCAGAGTATGTTTCTCGATTCTTGGTTTTTCAATAATTTAAGGTTTAGAGATATAATTTTAAGGTAATTTTATAACCATTACCCATACCATAATTCAAATGGGGTGTATGTTTTCATCAGACCTCCCAATACATCTAAAAACTATAATGGTATATGGGTTATAGTTTTTCACCTTATGAAGTAAGCAGACTTCATTTCTATTCGAAATTGTTTCTCTCTTGAAAATCATAATAAAATATATATTAATGAAGTGGTGAGATTTAATGGAGTATCAATTTCATTTATATCTCATATATATTTGAGGTTTACCTTGATATTCTGGAGAAGTATTCAGAAGGCTCTGGATATAGAGTTAAGCTTCAACACTGCTTATCATCTTCAGTTAGATGGTCATTATGAGAAGGAAATTAAAACTCTAGTAGAATTGTTGAGTTATTTCCATATGGATTTCAAATTTGGTTGGGATCAGAAACATTTCTTGGAATAATTCTCTTTCAATAATAGATATCACTGCAATATTCAGATGGCTCCTTATGAATCCATCTACGGTAAGAAGTAAAAACTCCAAAATTCAAGAATAATGTTGGGGAAATAAATATACTAGGACCTAATTTAGTTGAGTAAATGGAAAATAATGATAGATAAATTCAAAAACACATAATAGAATCTCATATTCTACAAAAAAAAGTTATACTGACAATATATGAAAAGGCATAGAGTTTGAAGTGGGTAAAATAGAATGTCTACGAATATCTCCCTAAAAGTGAGTAATGATATTTAGAAGTATAGGAATGATAATACCTATGTATATCATTAATTTTAAGATACATGACTAGAACAGGAGTAAAATCAGTTCAGTAATATAGGGTTAGAACAAGGAGTGAGCTCGGTATAGCAAAATAATTTTTCAACTGTGATGGTCTTGGTAGTGATCATTGACTAAAATTAAAATGATTTTCCATACTTATTTATATGCCATAATTTCATGTCATATGTTATACTCCCATTAATTATTTTCATTGATTATTTTATCATTCATGTCTTATGAAATTATATTATTTATTCCATGAATCAATATCATGATCCTTGATATGTTGATATAATTTTCAATAGTTATTTTCATGTTTATATGCCCTTTTACCTATGATTTGTCTATTAATTACCCTTACTAAGTATCTGATATCACCCTTTTCTAATGCTTCTTTTCCCCATGATATGAATAAAGGTATAAATTATGATGGTTCAAAAGGGTTTCTAGTTATTGAGGAATAAACTAGAGAGAATGTTTATGTTCTATGAATCAATTTTTTATTTTTCCATGATTCCAAAGACACTAAACCTATTTGGTTATTATGTGCTTTTGTTATGTTATGTATGGAATATTATTATATTTAGATATAATATATATATATTTAAAATAATTATGGTCCATTATATTTATTTCATGGTAGTTTATGTGAATTCTATGAATGAAATCAATTTTGATAATTGAAGTGATATAAATCTTAACAAAAATAAATTTCATCAATTATATATGAAGACAATTGAAAACAACTATCATTTTATCAAGGATAAAGTGGATCATGGTTTCGGTAAGTTGAATTATGTTCCTACATAACTTTAGGTTGAAGAAATTTTGAGGAATACTTAACCCAAGAAATAATTTAAAAGGAATCATATATCTCTTGGAGTCCAGTCAACTTCTCACACTTGAACAATGTGAATTTTTCACCCCCACTCCCTAAGTTATGTTTTTTATTTTCCTATGTAATGATTTTTTTTCTTTTCCCTATTGAAATCTATAAAAGAGTGACCATTGGGTTTATTGGAAAAGGGGTAGAAATCATATTGATGGAGGAAAAATTATCAATTGGGGGGAGTGTCCCCATGAGGAATCGGGGGAATGAAGATATAGGGTTAGTTTTATAAATAATGATGATGTTGAAGATATTAGGACATTAGATACTTATTGAAAAAGAGATATTATATGGGTTCATGATAAAAGAGGTTATGATTTGTTGTTTAGGAAGTAGTCTTCTCGAGAGCCTCACTTTATACAATAATTTTAAACAACTGTTATCAGTTATTTTGTATCAAGAATGAACATGAGGATTCAAGAATGAAGTGATTCATCAATGAAATTCACATTTTACTCTTGTTTTTTGAATATATAATTTAATATGTGATATTAAATTTTGTGTTGAGTAAATATTTGATCACTATCTACATTTTTAGGATGATAATGGTCATTGAAGAAGAAGGTGATTCAATAAAATGGTTGAATAGGTATAAGTGCCTACTGAATATTCAAAATATCCATTGGGGGGGTTGTTGGTTAAAATTACCTATTATATTATTTCCATGATTTTGGGTTTCCATGTTTTCTACAAATGTTAGTATATTTTCCTGATGAAAAAAAAACTGAAGAAGGTGGTGCAGTTTCCTAGTGTATAACAAATTTTTTGATACAAAAAATGAATTTTTCTATGAATGCATAATGAAAACTATGAGGTTGAGTAAGAAGATTATGATTCTGATTTTATCAAAATAGTGGAGAACATTTGTTTATAGGGGACTATGGGATGAAGTCTGTGAAGTACGAATTGTGTACAGGGTTACAAGGTTGTAATTTTTAGGCCACCGTAAAGTGAATATGTGAAAAATAAAGTAGTATACATGGATCCATGAAGTGGATTCATAAATCAGAAACTTTTTTATGATCATAAAGTTTTTTTCATAGGTAAGTAGTGTACATTTTATGTGATATTGCGATGAATAAAAGTTAACATAATCATATCACTGAAGGAATGAATGGTAATTGATTTTTCAATTATATATTCAAATATATTCTTCTATACAAATAAACCTTAAAAAATTTATTAAGAGAGTTAATTTCACAAGAGATAATATCACTTGAGGAAATTAGTTGAGTTTGAAAGGGTGTTTATATGTGAATGTTTATGGATGGGAGTTCATATAGGTATATCCTATGAAATTAGAGATCATAGTGAATAGTATCCCATGATGTTGAAGTCTTTGGAGAAGATTATGAGGTCATGGAGAATTTTCCCCTAAGTTTGAAAAATGCATTGAGTGCACACCATGAAGTATAGTTTGTGTTTGTGAGATGTGCGTTCATGGTGAAAAGTGTTTTCTAAAGTCATTTTTTTTAAATAACATTACACTAAAAGAATGAATTTCCCAAAATTCAAGAACATGGTAAAGTGTATTTCATATCTCAGGTGAAAATAGGTATTCATGACACACTCACATATATATGAATCAATTCTAGACTAATTGAAAACAATGGATGAATCATATATATGTGTAGTGTTCTCTCTTCATCTTAAAAAACAATGAGTTCTCATGTGTGTTTGGTTATAAACAAGGGGATGGTATTTCAACTCCAAATATTGTAACAGAAGTAAGATATACTTTATTTCGGTACTATAATGACCGCGATTTTATAAATAATATTATTTCCTGAATAATTGTGTGTTATATTATATTTTATAGTATTGCACATATACAACATATTAAAAACCCAACAAAACCTTATTTCATTAATAGAGTTTTCTAAATTATTCAAAAATTAAACCCACGAAAATTTCAGATATTATAGTGGGTAAAAATATATAACACAAATAGTATGTTGGTAAATTTTATATCCTCTCAATCCATTAGAATTATCATTCCCACAAACAATAATATGGAAAATAAAAAAATATTAGTAAACCATTCGGGATTTTTGAAAAGTAAAATATAAAAACATGGTAGGAATTGATTTTAATGGTGAATAAATTAATTTTAGGGTATTTCTAGGTTCAAATATGACGATTATAATAGTAATGCAATTATTGGAATAGTAATGTGATTATGGGAATAATAACCTGACCAATAGAAATATAAACCCAACTCTTGGGAAAAGTGATATGGATTTTGGAATAATAATTTAGGCTAAATTTAAAAATATAACATAAATAATATTTATTATATACAATTTAATAAAATATAAATATTTAAATTTCATAAAATAAATTCTGTGATTAAAAACTCAACGAAATTATAAGTATTTTCTTAAATATATTGTATTTTTGATATATTTCATAAAAAATTTATCTTAGTAATTCAAATTATCTATTTTAGAAAATAATTTTAGTTAAATTAATATAATTTTTAGAATCATCACGTCAAATTTTTCCAAGGGTTGTATTTTAATAATTTTCTGAGAAACATCAATTTTTATATGAATAGTGAAAATATAGTTTTTCAAATACCACATATCTTATGACATAATAATGATATAATAATGGATTCACAGATAATAAATTAATTATATTATCCCAACATATATTTAATAAGATAAATGGGTCATTTAAAAACCATAAAATTATTTTCCAAACCTAAAATGATAATTTCAAACATCTAAGTGTCTAATGTATCCCTTTAAATAAATATTTATTCATTTTTCTCCTATCTTTTTTATTAGCATAATATATTTGACATATATATCATTTTAAATTCCTAAAATAATTTAATTTTAGTCAAATATGTTTCATAATGTCCTAAATATTACTATTGAAATGTTTACCCTTAGTATAATGATTTATTCCTTATTATAACATAAAAATAACAATATCTTTATGTATAAATTCTATATCTCCCTCCCCTTGGAAAACCACTCATCCCTTACATAAAAAAGATATAACTCAATGAAAATCCCCTCTCTTAATATGATTATTATCTATAGGCATTTAAGGAGTCGTGTAACTCTAAAAAATCAAGTTCTTTAGTTCCATAAAAAAAAGAAACACTGAGAAGAGGGTAAGTTTGCATCAACTTTTTCCCTCATTTTCTACTTCTCTTTATCCGTATGTCTATTTATTTTAAACCCAAATATTCTAAGATTAATTGAGTATTATGTTAATATTTTATTAATTATTTTAACTTAAAATGTTGAATATATTTATGATTTATTTATATTTCATAATTTTCTTTCCCCTTCATTTTTTAATGTCCCATCAACAGTCAGTTAACAACCCACGAGGATGTTTCCAACTCTCTAATTATCATAACCATTCAGAATGAATATAGTAAAATATTTATAATATATAAATGTATAAATATATGTATTTTTAAGGATTTGGATTAAATCATAATAATTTATAAATAGAAATAAATAAATATCATTAATTCAATGAATTACAGGATATGTTAAGGAATATATGGTATAAAAATCACCTTTAACAATTAGAATCAAGAAATAAAATCCAATTATTATAATTGATAGATTATGATAAAAATAAACATAATTGAATTCTAGTTCTTGGTCTTAATAAACTAATAATTATTATATAGTAGATGGAAAAGCGATGAAATAAATCCAGATTTAATATAAGTCGATTCTGGAATAGAACTCCCTCTTTTAGGTTATCTTCTATACCATCATCATATTCTATTTTTATTCAAAGGAGGAAAAAGTTCCACAAAGAGCCAAGGACAAGAGATTGTGGGGGTCTGAAATAGTGAATACTGAGGGCATCCCCTCTAATAATGTCGATCCCTGTCGTTTTTAGACTTTGAGGAGTGTGAAAAAGAAAAGCCTCCGGACTTGAAGAGACAATTAAAGTAAGGTAGTCGTCAGCTTTATTGCCCTCACGCCAGGTATGGGAAACTTTTGTGTTATTTCCAAGGAAACCCTGACACATCCGGATGATGTACTGAATAGCCCAAGAAATGCTCCCGATGCTTTGGAGAGAATTCGAGAGGAGCATGGAATCAGTTTCCACCTCCACTAGAACCACACCCCTTTGGCTACATTCCTGTAGACCTGATGTAACACCCAATAATTTTATGAGAAATATTTTGTTTTTATGTTATATAAATCATCAAAGGAATCTTTCACTACACACAACACTAGCTTTTCTTGCTTTACACGCAATTTTGACCTTCCTCGATAGCTTGTGTTATACACAATATCGAGTTTCACTAAACAATGATATGCTATTAAAATATTATTAAAACTAGCCATTATGAATTGTAATACCCGCTTTTTGAAATTTTATAAATTTTATCTTTCAAAATGGACTTCATTTTTGGATTCGTAATATCGAAATTATCCGTGGGTAAATTTTTGGTATTTTTCTGAAAACTTTCAATTTTTTATGAATAGTGAAAACACTGGGTTACTATTTAAAAACCGAATATGATTTTATTATAAAATATTATTTAAAGTTTTTTCTAAGGTGCCCCTCTCCTCCCTTATAAAAGGGCACCTTCTCCCTCTCCTCCTCACACCACTTTGAACCTTCAAGCTCAGCCAAACCCTGCCCATTTCCCTTCTCAACTTCCCTAAAAACATCCTAGAGGTCTTGTTCTTCTTCAAAGACCATCTTTAGTGCCCTAAGAAGAGGTTAAGAAGAGGCGCTTCAAAGAAGAGGTAATGTCTGTTGCCGATTATTTCAACTTTATTTATTCTTCTACTTCTTCTTATTTAGTTGTTTCATTATGAAGTAATAACATCAGTATCACTCATAAACTAATATGTTATTAAAAATATGAAACAACCCTATTTCAAATTCTATCCATCCTACGGAAAACAAAATCACCGCCTGTTCGTACGTACGGAATACCGTCTCCACACCGTGGTGTAATCTGTTTTCCACCACCACCTTACATGGATGGGTATAATGGTGTAAATAATAACTATGTATGATTATTGTAAACTAATATTAATTCAGAAATAGTATACATACACTTCAATACAATTCCATGATCATGGGAACGATATCATCGCTCGTGCGTACGTACGGCCTACCATCTCCATGATATGATGTGACTTGTTCTACATGATCTTCAATGCTTAATGATTATATAAATGAATTTAATGAATAAATATTATATATATTACACTAATACCATTCTGGAAATGAGGTATCTATAACATAAAAAGATGAATTAGAATTTATTCGACAAAACACGCATAAGAACAAAAAGCAATAAACACCCGAATAACAAGTAGCAATGAAATATTACTAATAAGAAGCAAATAATATGACCATATATGATATAATAACAATTAGTACGATTATGGAATAAGGCAATAACATTATTTAAATCATTATACAGGAGGTTCGGACACGTACGAAGCAAATCGGACCTAAGGTAAGGGAAAATCTCGCAATCTCATTTTTATCTGAGATTGTTTATACTTCGGAATTTAATGGGGAATATTTATCATCCACATCCATGTTTCCTCAATATGTAATATTATTTCTATCCTCCTACAATTTTTTAAATCCAATTTTACCCTTCGGTGAGTTTTTAGTAAAAGATATGAAATGAATCTTTTGTCGTTTTTTTGTACGAGGTACTTTTTTTACTTTTCCAGGAAAAGTAAGAGGAGGATGTTTTTCTTTCACTTATATGGAATGAATGGATTTTTAGAAAATTATTTCCATGAAGCTTCCTTTACAATTTTTCAAGTTTATTTTTAATCAACTTATTTTATTTTAAAATTTTATGACATGTTAAGAAAGGAAAAAAAATGAAGTAGAAAGGATATTTTCATCAAGAATGAAGTTCAAGTGTTTTATCAAAATTATTTTCCATCTAAGATAATATAGGGTTCTATTTCAATCCGTATTTTTTTACATTTATTTGATTATGTTATGATGGAATTATTTTTATGAGGTCCTTTTATCTTATATATATTATGTTATGATGGCATGATGTTTAAGAATCCCATTTTTATTAGATGGGTTACGCTATGATGTATGATTTATGATCTTATAGAACACATAATAATGGTATCATTATGATATGGGTGGGACCTATATCTCCCTCCAATGAATTGGGTAAAGATTTATATCTCAATAGATAGACATGGTTGGAATGGCAGTTTAATCCGGTTTAGTGAAACAGGACTAAAAAGATGAGTGAACTCGGTTCAGAAATAGATTTTGTCCGCTAAGATAGTCTTGGAAATGAGTCTTAACTACTAATAAATTATTCTCTATGATTATGTGTGTATTCCACAAAGTTTCATGTTTTAAGTTATGATTATTGGGTTTACATTTCACTACTATTATTTATCCCATCTTATGAAATTATGATCTCTTTTGCAGGTTATGATTTCTAAAATGTTATGTTATTACTAATATGATGTGATTGATATTTCTTTTGTTTACCCTTACTGAACATTTTAGATCACCCTTTTGTATGTTTTCTTTTCCCCAGGTCAGGAAGAAGGGTATTAAGTAAGATATTCCAAAAGGGACTCTAGATATGATAAAATAAAAGGGAGACCGTGTAGATTATTTATGAACCAGTTGTTTATGTTTCCATGTTTCCAAAGACACTATATATATAAGATCCTTTCATGGTTTTGTTATATTTTGTAATAAGTTTGCTTAAATTTGGAATTATTAACAATGTATATAAATTATGGGTCATAATATTTCTTATCAGATGAAAGGTATAGTCAACCTTTGGAAACTAGGATGTGAAAGCCTTAGTAAGAACCCTAAGGATATGTATAAGCATAAGACAAAATCTTCGTGTTTTAGAAATTTCCATGAATAACCTATGATAAGACCTAAAGAATGAAATTTTATTCTTGATTATGTGGTTTTACTATTTTTATTAGTGTTTCTCACACTATGCTTATTGGTTTTAGTCAATGGAAGGAACCTGAAGGAACCGTGTTAATTCTGAATGTGATGGGCAATGCAATGATTGTCCCCCTGAGCAACCAAACGTTATAGGAGCTAGAATGCAAAATCTTGTAGCCATGATCACACAACTTTCTCAAGCTATGAATCATATAGGACTTTCAAACGAGCAATGGAAGCAGAAACATTCTATTGAATCCTTCATGAGGTAGCGTCCACCCTCATTCAGTGGGTATACTGATCCATTAGTTGCTGAACAATGGATCAGTACTACTGAAAAGATATTTTCAGTTCATCAATGTTCTGAACATGATAAATTCATCTTAGCAGTTGATCGTTTGGAAGGTGAATCTGATCAATGGTGGAATCTTATAAATAATATGAGGCCAAGAGATGAAATTGAGTCCATGGAATAGGACAAGTTCAAGAACTTATTTTTCAATAAGTACTTCCCTCGTATTCTTCGACCAAAGATGCAGAAGGAGTTTCTTGAACTGAAGCAAAAGGATGATGAATCTGTTGGTACCTACGAAGAAAATTTTACAAGACTTTCAAGGTACACTTCTGGGATTGTTATCCAACATGAGAGTAAGATTGATCGATTCTTTAGTGGCTTAAAACCAAGTCTTTGAAGGGAGTTAGCCATAAGGGACTTCAATAGCTACGAGGAAATCATTCAATGTGCTCTAAAGGTTGAGATAGATATTGGAGTAACCCATCAGTCATATGTGTTTGATAAGAAGATGAAAAATTAATTCAAAGGGAATACTATAGACCAAACTAAAAAGAAGATGAGTTTTCCCTTATGCTCAAAGTGTGGAAAGAAACATGGAGGGAGTTGTCTTAAAGGGACAAGTAAATATTTCAAATGTGGGAAAGAAATTCATTGGGAATTTGAATACCGCAATGATGGGAAGAATATTTCTAGTGATTCAAACAAAGAAAAGGCTACATAGAGTGCACCTCCTACACTTCAATGTTAAAAGTGCAATGAAATGGGGCATTATGCCAATCAATGCCCTAATCCAAGGGTATTTTTATGATGATCGACTTCAATAAACTTATAAGGCCCAAGAAAAAGGAATGTCACATGCAATTTCTATCAGTGATGTAGAGTATGATAACGAAGTGGTGAAAGGTACACTTACCATCCACTCTAATGTAGAAAATGTTTTATTTGATTCTGGGTCCACCCACTCTATTATTTCTGAAAAAATTTCTAAGGGTATCGTCATATTACCTCATCCGTTAGATATTGAGTTAGTTGTGACAACCCCTAATGGCACAATAGTCGCATTAAAAGTTTATAATTCTTCTTCGATTGAAGTTTGTGGGAAAGTGCTTCCTAAAAATCTTGTAATCCTTCCTATATTTGAATTTGATGTGATTCCTCACATGGATTGGCTTTTTTTATATGGAGCTCATATCAATTTCCAAAGAAGGGAAATCACATTTAATATTTTCGATCAATCTATTTTCCTATATCGATGAAAGGATGAATGTAACCTTCCAGTGGAAATTTCTTCCATCTTATGGGTCATTCTTCCACTAAACGAAGGTTATTTATCTCAAATGGTTGGATAGAAACTCATGATTAAGAATATTCTTCCGAAGGAATTGCCTGGTCTTCCACCAAATATTGATGTTGAGTTTTCAATAGAACTCGTACTGGGTGATTTACCTGTTTCGAAGACACCTTATAAAATGGCCCCAATTAAGTTGCAGGAAATGAAGAAGCAACTCTAAGAGAATCTTGATAAGGGATTCATATTCCCCAGTGCATCACTTTGGGGAGCACTAGTTCTGTTTTTTAAGAAGAAAGATGGATCTATGAGACTCTTCATTGATTATTGAGAACTTAACAAGATCACTATCAAGAACAAATATCCTCTCCCACGCATTGATGACTTATTTGACCAACTATGTGGGGCTCAATAATTTTTCAAGATTGATCTTCATTCAGGGTATAATCAATTAAGGGTCAAAAGGGAGGATATACCAAAGATAGATTTTAGTACAAGTTATGGACACTATGAATTTATAGTGATTCCATTTGGTCTTATTAATGCCCCTGCTATCTTCATGGATCTAATGAATAGAGTCTTTAGAGACTATCTTGATCAGTTTGTGGTAGTCTTTATAGATGATATTCTTTTCAATTCAAAGAGAAAGGAAGAACATGAAGATCACTTGATAATTGTATTCAAGACCCTGATAAAGGAGAATATTTATGCCATATTTACCAAGTGTGAATTTTGGCTTCAAAAAGTTGCATTTTTTAATCACATAATCTCATAAGAGGGGATATCTGTGGATCCATCAAAAATAGAGGTTATCAAAAGATGGTCGAGACCAACAACAGTAACTGAGATCCGATGTTTTCTTGGTTTGTCTGGATATTATCGATGTTTTGTGAAAGATTTTTCACGATTATCTAATCCACTCACTAGGTTGACTCGAAAAGGAGTTAAGTTCATTTGGACGGAGGAGTGTGAAGAGAATTTCAAGGAGTTAAAAAGAAGGTTATCCAGTGCACCTATGCTCACATTTCATTAGAGTGGAGAAAGGTTTGTGATTTACAGTGATGCATCCAAGAAGGGACTGGGGTGTGTTCTCATGCCAAATGATATGGTGATAGCTTATGCCTCACGACAGTAGAAAATCCACGAGCAAAATTACCCAACTCATGATTTGGAGTTAGTTGCGGTAATCTTTGCATTAAAATTTTGGAGGCATTATCTTTATGGAGAAAGGTGTGATATTTATACTGATCATAAAAGTTTAAAGTATATTTTCACCCAAAAGGAGCTGAATATGTGCCAAAGATTATGGTTGGAGCTGATTAAGGATTAAGACTGCTCAATTCATTACCAACCTGGGAAAGCAAACAAGGTGGAAGATTCATTAAGTCGACAAGACCATGCTAGCTTATCCATGATGAGGATCACAAAAGATCCAATATTTATGGATTTAAAAAGGATGGATCTTGGAATTATAATGGAAGGGGAAAAATATTATCTTTCTCAAATGAATGTTCAACCATCTATACATGTGAAGATTAAAGAGGCACAGAAAGAAGATGTATAGTTACAAAAGAAGGTGAGAAATGTTCCTGAATTTAACCTTGATTGTGAATGGATAATAAGGTTCAGGAATTGGGTTTGTGTTCCTCCCATACCAGAATTAAAGAATGAGCTGCTGGATGAGGATCATAGTTCTTCATTCTCTATTCATCCTGGAATCACAAAGATGTATAGGGACCTGATAGAGTACTTCTGGTGGGATGGCATGAAAAGAGATGTTGCTGAATATGTCTCTCGATGCTTGGTGTGTCAGCAAGTTAAAGTGGAGAGATAGAAGTTTAAGGGGATGTTACAACCATTACCTATACTCGAATGGAAATGGTAAAACATCACTATGGACTTTGTCACCAGACATCCTAAAACATCCAAAGGCAATAATGTTATCTGGGTCATAGTTGATCGTCTTACGAAGTCGGCACACTTCATTTCTATTACAGAAGATTTCTCTCTGGATCAGCTTTCCATGAGATATGTAAAGGAAGTGTTAAGATTGCATGGAGTACCACATTCCATTATATCTGATCGGGATCCGAGGTTTACCTCAAATTTTTGGCGATGTCTTCAGAATACTCTGGATACAGAGTTGAGTTTCAGCACTGCGTATCATCCTCAGACAGACGGTCAGTCTGAGAGGACAATTAAAACTCTAGAAGATATGTTGAGAGCTTTCTCTATGGACTTCAAAGGAGGTTGGGATCAACACCAACCTTTGGTGGAATTTTCTTATAATAATAGCTTTCACTCCAGTATTCAGATGGCTCCTTATGAAGCTCTCTATGGAAAGAAATGCTAAACTCCAACATGCTGGGATGAAGTTGGGGAAAAAGGTATTAGGACCTGATCTTCTTGATGAGATGACAGAAAAGGTCCGATCTATTCAACAACACATAAGAGCCGCTCAGAGTCGAAAAAAAAGTTATGCCGATAACCAAAGAAAATACCTAGAGTTTGAAGTGGGTGATAAAGTGTTCTTAAGAATATCTCCTTGGAAGAGAGTAATGATATTTGGAAATAAGGGAAAGTTGAACCCTAGCTATGTCGGTCCTTTTGAAATATTGGATCGTGTTGGGAAGGTAGCTTACCGATTGGCACTTCCACCGAATCTCGCTCAAGTTCACGATGTGTTCCATGTATCTCTCCTGAGAAAGTACATACCTTATCCTTCATATGTACTCAGCTCATAAGTTGTACCGATGGAGCAAGATATTTCTTATGAAGAACAGCCGATAGAGATTCTGGATCATAGCGAAAAAGTCCTACGGAACAAGACCACTCGCTTGGTGAAAGTTTTATGGACGAACCACTAATTAGAAGAAGCTACATGGGATCTTGAGGATATGATGAGGGAGAGTTATCCTCATCTATTTGTTACAAAGTGACAAATTTCATGGGCAAAATTCATTTTAAGGGGGTAGAATGTAACACCCAAGATTTTTATGAGAAATATTTTGTTTTTATGTTATATAAATCATCAAAGGAATCTTTCACTACATACAACACAATCTTGGCTTTCTTGACACGCAATCACGACCTTCCTCGATAGCTTGCGTTGTACGCAATATCGAGTTTCACTAAACACCGATATGATATTAAAATATTATTAAAACTAGCTGTTATGAATAGTAATACCCACTTTTTGAAATTTTATAAATTGTATCTTTAAAAATGGACTTTATTTTTGGATTCGTAATATCGAAATTAGACTATGGTGAATTTTTGGTATTTTTCTAAAAACATTCAACTTTTGATGAATAGTGAAAACACTAGGTTACTATTTAAAAACCGAATATGAATTTATTATAAAATAATATTTTAAGTTTTTTCTAAGGTGCCCCTCTCCTCCATTATAAAAGGGCACCTCCTCCCTCTCCTCCTCACACCACTTTGAGCCTTCAAGCTTGGCAAAACCCTGCTCATTTCCCTTCTCAACTTCCCTAAAAACATCCTAGAGGTCCTGGTCTTCTTCAAAGACCATCTTTAGTGCCCTAAGAGGAGGTTAAGAAGAGGCGCTTCAAAAAAGAGGTAATATCCATTACCGATTCTTTCAACTTTATTTATTCTTATTCTTCTTCTTATTTTTTTGTTTCATTATGAATTAATAACAACAGTATCACTCATATACTGATATGTTATTATAAATATGAAACAACCCTATTTCACCTTCTATCCATCCAACGGAAAACAAAATCACCGCGCATGCGTACGTATGGAATATCGTCTCCACACCATGGTGTAATCTGTTTTCCACCAAAACCTTCCTTGGATGGGTATAATGGTGTAAAGAATAACTATATATGATTATTTTAAAGTGATATTAATTCCGAAAAAGTAAACATACACATCAATACAATTCCACGATCATGGGAATGATATCATCGCTCGTGCGTACATACGGCCTACCGTCTCCACGATGTGATGCGACTCGTTATACATGATATTCAATGCTTAATGATTATATAAATGAATTGAATGAATAAATATGATATATATTACACTAATACCATTCTGGAAATGAGGTATCTATAACCTAAAAATAAGAATAAGAATTTATTCGACAAAACACGCATAAGAACAAAAAGAAAAAAACACCCGAATAACAAGTAACAATGAAATATTACTAATAAGAAGCTAATAATATGACCATATATGATATAATAACACTGATTACAATTCTGTAATAAGTCAATAACTTTATTTAGATCATTATACAGGAGTTTCGGACACGTACAAAGCAAATCAGACCTAAGGAAAGGGAAAATATCGCAATCTCATTTTTATCTGAGATTGTTTATACTTCAGAATTTACTGGGGAATATTTATCATCCACATCTAGGTTTTCTAAATATGTAATATTATTTCTATCCTACATTTTTTTAAATCCAATTTTTCTTTTCAGTGAGATTTTAGTAAAATATATGAAAGGAATCTTCTGTCATTTTTTTTGTACGAGGTACTTTTTTAACTTTTCCAGCCAAAGTACAAGGAGGATTTTTTTCTTTCACTTATATGGCATGAATGGATTTTTATAAAATTATTTCCATAAAGCTTAATTTATAAGTTCTCAAGTTTATTTTTAATCAACTTCTTTTAGTTTAAAATTGTATGACATTTTAAGAAAGGAAAAATGATTTTGAAGTAGAAAGGATATTTTCCTCAAGAATGAAGTTCAAGTGTTTTATCAAAATAATCTTTCATCTAAGATAGTATAGGGTTCTGTTTCTATCTCTATTTATTACATTTATTTGATTATGTTTTGATGGAATTATTTTTATGACGTCCTTTTATCTTATATGGATTATGTTACGATGACATGATGTTTAAGAATCCCATTTTTATTACATGGGTTATGCTATGATGTATGATTTATGATCTTGTGGCACACATAAGAATGGTATCATTATGAGATGGGTGGGACCTATATCTCCCTCCAATGCATTGGGTAAAGATTTATATCTCATGAGATAGACATGGCTGGAATGGCAGGTTAATCCAGTTCAGTGAAATAGGACTGAAACGAGGAGTGAACTCAGTTCAAAAATGGACTTTGTCCGCTAAGAGAGTCTAGGAAATGAGTCTTCACTACTAAGAAATGATTCTCTATGATTATGTGTGTATGCCAAAAAGTTTCATGTTTTAAGTTATGATTATTGGGTTTACATTTCACTACTATTATTTATCCCAAGTTATGAAATTATGATCTCTTTTGTAGGTTAATATTTCCAAAATTTTATGTTATTATGAATATGATGTGATTGATATTTTTTTGTTTACCCTTACTGAGAATTTGAGCTCACCCTTTTGTATGTTTTCTTTTTCGCAGGTCAGGAAGAAGGGTATTAAGTAAGATATGCCAAAAGGGACTCTAGATATGATAAAATAAAAGGGAGACAGTGTAGATAATTTATGAACCATTTGTTTATGTTTCCCATTTTCTAAAGACACTATACCTATACGGTCCTTTCATGGTTCTATTATATGTTGTAATAAGGGTGCTTAAATTCTGAAGTATTAATAATGTATGTAAAGTATGGGTCATTATACCTGCAAGCATATTCTTTTCCTCTGCAAGAAGAGGTGTACCTTGGCCCAACCGGATGGAGAAAGCAAACAGAACTAAGCCGTTGCGATCACAAATGAGACCCCCACCACTAATGGTACCCGCAAGATAGGATCCATCGGTATTGAGTTTGAAACCATGACGCGGGGGGGGGGGGGGTTCCATCGTACCCAATTACTAGAGTGAAAATCAAGGGCTGGAGAGGGATTACGCACGGTGGGGAGAAGATGCTACAGAGTGGGAGCCTCCCTCCAAGCACTGAGGAAAACTTCCATATCAAGTAGAATGCTCTTAATGAGAAATATGATTGTTCAAACAGAGGAGGCTGCCCCTTCGTGCTAGAACATGTTCTGATCCTACCAAAAACTCCAGCATCCATCGTGAACCACCCAAGTACGCGCTCTTCTCTCTAGACCCTCAGCACCCGAGCTATGACACCATCGGGTAAAGAAGGGATGATCTGCCATGGCTGGAATAGAAAATCCAGTGAAAACACCAAATAACATCCACACCCCGCATGCCCAATCACTTTCAAAGAACAAATGATCTGAAGATTCCTCCTTGTGCTGCTTAGAGCAAACACATTTGGATTCCATGCTCATCCCACACCTTTTGATGTTCTCATTGGTAATAATTCCTCTATGGCGGATTCTCTAAGAAAGGAAGTTAAATTTTGTGGGTATAGATTTATCCCACAGCAGATCGCCACATGAATCCTCCACCGATTGCATGATAGACACGCGATAGTAGTATTTGGATGTGAAGAGTCCAGACGGAGATGGGGTGAACACACATCGATCGGGAGCCGCGGTCAGGTCAATGAGGTGAAATAGATCCTCATGGTTTGTGTCAAGGATAGCACCGATGAATGGCGGGTAGTTGTTGGCCTCTTGGAAGTAAATGTTGGTGATAGGGAACCCCAGGTACCCAATAGCCTCCTCACACCAGTTTTCATGCCAGAAGGAGGATTCCCTGTGCCGATGATCCAACGAGCATATGGTCTGAGGTCATTCACCAGAGGAAAAATCTTATGCCAGAAAGGGGAGGCTTACCCATCCCAACCATTCCCATTCCCAACGTAGAATGAATGAAAGTTCGAACCCCATAATGTATGCTTATCCAGCACTTCCTAGGCCATTTTCACATGCATGCAGGTGAGGGAATCCTGGACATTTCGGACGCTGATATCGCCTTCCTTGACAGGCCGCGCCATCCTAAGCCAGGAAACACAGTGCTTTCGACCCTCGTTCTTGGGGTCCTAGATGAATCCAGCAATAATATTGTCCATGGTGCGAGTAACTCCCTTGGGGACCTTAATGGAGGAAAGGGCGTGAATCGAGGTGGTCGTGAGAACACTGTTAACCAAGGAGATCCTTCCTCCAAAGGACAGGAACCGGTTCTTCCAGTTAAGAACCCTCTCCATGATTTTACAAACAATGGAGTCAAAATCACATATATGCAAAGGCCTCGTCGATATTGCGGCTCCCAGATACAGCATGGGAAGATTGCCTTTGTGAATGCCCAGGATACTACCCACATTAAGGATATGACTGTCAGAACAATTGTTTGAGATATAGAAGTTACTCTTACCTTTGTTGATGATCTGACTGCTCAAGCGACAGTACACCTCAAAATCTATGTTCAGGCCATGCACAGAACTGATGAATGCATTGAGGAAAAGGATGGAGTCATCTGTGAACATGATACGGGAAAAAGTTGGGAAGCACATCCTTATTCAAATGAGCAGGATCGTATTTCTAGAAAGGTTCCAGTGGATGAGGCAGTTGAGACCGTCCTGAGTGATGATAAATAGACTCGGTGATATTGGGTCTCCTTAGAGAAGCCCAAATATTTCATTAAAGAATCCAAACATTTTCCCCATGAACGAGATCGACATCCAGGATGAACTATAATAGTGAAAGATGATATCAATATTCCATTGAGAGAAACCCATACCTATGAGAAATTTGATTAAGAAGCTCCACTCCACCCGGTCGTAGGCCTTGCTCATATCCAACATAACCGCCATATTGGAACCGCGTGATTTAAATTTGAGGTCCCTTATAATTTCATATGCCAAGACAATCGCCCCTTGGATAGAGCATCCTTTAACAAAGCCATGTTATTCTTTGGAGATGCACCTGGGGAGATGGGTGGACAGCCTTGTGTTAATAATGCCTGCGAGAATTTTGTACGGCACGTTGCACATGCTGATTGGACGAAACTGCTCTAAGGATGAGGGATACTTGGATTTGGGGATGAGAACCACGGTTGTTGCACATTCCACTCTAGGGAGAGGAATTCAGATGAAAAATTCTTGGATGGCCACAATTATCTCCACTTTCACAATGTCCCACGAAGCTCTATAAAAACATCCGGGGAAGCCATCAGGACCCGCCGCGTTATCAGGATTCAAAGCCATCATGGATCCTCGTATTTCATCCTCTTGAGGAATACCACTTAGGGGTATCATTATCACAGTCTGAGAAGATAGGCTAAAGGTTGTCGAGGGGTCCCATGTCTCCCCCCATGTACCCATTAGTAAAAGTGTTACTAGGACCATCAAGCAAGCCATGGATGTGAGAGTACGCAAGAGCCCCAACGACCTCCCTGTCATCTCTGAAAGAGCCATCCCCCAGATCAATGTTCGGATTTTTCCACCTTTTCTTCTCCTTAATAAAAGTGTGGAAAAAAGATGTATTCCTATCACCCTCTTTCATCCAATGAATCTTGGCCTCCACCATGGCATTACGTTCCTACCTCATAAGAATATCCGAGAGGAGATATTTCTTGCTAGCAAGCTCCTCAAAGATCCAATCATTCTAATCCTCCTCAAGAAATCTTTCAAGACGATCAAAATCCTATATGACCTCTTCGAGATTTTTTTCTGATGCTGGATAATTCTTCACCCAGGATTGCAGACTCTGCATTATCCGTCTAAGTTTGTCGTGAAGAGAGCACCACGTATGGCCCGGGATAGAGAGGACCCAAGAGTCCCAAACTAGATCTCTATATCCTGAGATGTTAGACTAGTGATGATAAATCCGAAAGAGGTTATGATGGTCTTGGACAGATGATAATGATACGAAGAGTGGGGAATGATCCAACAAACCGCGCGTCAAGTGCATAACGAGGGTGTTTGCAAAAGCAGATATTGCAGACATATTGGCCAGGCATCGATCTAGACGACTCCAGGACCTATGGGGACCCCGCTGGTTGTTTCACCACATGAAGCGGTCGCCTGAGATACCAAGATCTATGAGACCCCTTCCCACCTCGAATTAGAAAAAAATCGAGGCAATCCTTACTATTAAACAGACCTCTACCCCTGCGTTCCTCTGGATCCATTCCTTTGCATTTGTGTATTTCATTACTATGATATGTTTCCTTTCCATGGGTTATGCATGGTTATTAGAATTTTTAACGTGATGGGTGGGATTGAAATTATAAATCCCTCCAATCCTTGGGTAATGTGATATATCTTATGAAATTATCTGTATTAAGTGTAAAAATTTTTCTATCTTTGTTCATAATTACGATTTTATGGTTTCTACACACATGTCACGCATGGGCATGATATTATCTTTGTTCACTAAATTTTATAGTCCTCGAACACTACGATATTATTCTTCATTATTATGTATGGAGAATATTCCATGTATTTTTAAAATAATTCCCACATGATATTGATTATTTTTCTATGATTATGATATGATGATAATGACGATTCTTACCCATGTACTATTGATTCGTGTCTCTTATTTCTTCTAAGTTTCCCTACCTTTTCTAAGATTTTATCTCACCCCTTTCTTGTATGTATATCATCAAGATATTACATATAATTATGAGATAATGAGATATTTTAGAAGTATAAATCATACTTTTTTAAATAATGTTTATGTTTTATTTTGTGTAAGTGATGTAAGAGCCAATTTTTTTCCAAGATAATAAATATTTGGATCTAAAGGTGTACAAATGTTATGTTATTTATTTTAAAAATGATGTAATAGTCATGTATTAAAATTTTAGTTCTCTATAGTTTATATTTGATCATGGTTTATTAAATTTTGGAATTATGAAAAGAAAACTCAAATGAAAACCCTAGTGATAAGTCTACGTTTTAAGGGAAACATAATAAAACTTTGGTAATATAAAAGAGTGTGTGGTTTATGAGTAATAAAAATATTATCTAGATACAACTAGTGAATATGGTTTTTTCATATATTTACCTAGGGGTAGTAACCCCAAAATGGGAAGATTGGTTATTGACTTGATCATCACCTAGTTCATGATAAAGAGGCCTTACTTCACACATAGTTTGACACTCCTAGAGGTTATGCTTTGGTTAATCACAGGCTCTATAAAAACCATTATTTAGGATATATAGCTAAAGTTATTATTCCTCTTAATGTATTCAAATTTCAAATTACATGATCATAGAATAATTTCATAATAAAATGGAAAAACATAAGGATGCCATAAGATATGTATTTATAATTGATTTTCATACAAAAAGAAAATATTTATTCATTATGGACATTCCCAATGAAATTTGATTTGGAGTTCAAAACGTCATGGGGATTTTTTTTCTAGCTTTCTCAGGATATATATAATAAACACTAACCCATGTGAAACTTATGCCTTCACCCTAGAAAGAAAAAACAAGTCACTAGGTCCCTTATTTTCTAATGAACAATGGAGTTTATCAAATATTATAATTCACTTTCTACAGAATAGTAGGCTAACTCTCTGGAGAACATATTTTTTCTCTATTTTTTAAGGAGAATGTTTCTTTGATCTACTATCATTTATATGTATCGTCTGATATGTGGTGGTTGTTAATAAATAATATAATTCGAAAAGATGAAATGGAATAAATGTAGGGTGAAGATTTTAATAAGATATTTATTAACAGTTGTTTCCCTCAAACTCTTTAAAAAATATAGAGATGGAATTCCTCAAGCTTAAGAAATATGATCGCGAATCTATCATGGCATACAAGGAAAATTTCACAAGTCTACCAAGATAACCCTTGGTTTTTTATCAATAATTATTGTAATATAGATAGAATCATTAATGGTTTAAAACAACACCTCCAAAAGTATCTATCTATCTAAGACATTGGGTGTTACGAAAAAGTAGTTCAATGAGTTCTCAAAGTAGAGATAGGGTCTGGATAAAGGTCTCAAGGACATGAGTATAATAAGATAATAATGTAGTTTCAAGATGTTGGATTTAATGGAAAATAAGAAAGTAATATCAAACCACCCACATTCAAAATATGTGTCAAGAAGAATCATGAGAATTCTCAAAAAGGTATAAGGAAATGCTTCAAGTGTGGTATATATGACCACCAAACTCGTGAATTCTGAAGAGACATAAAGAATTCTACCAACATGATAGAAGAAAGGAAGTCAACATCAAATTTCCCACCCGTGGTTCAATGATTCAATATTAATGACCATAATAACTATTAAATCTAGTGTATTAAAACATGATCCTTTGAGGGTAATCAGTGTCATAAAACACCAAATTTGAATGAGTAAGGGAAATACTATTTCATCACCACTGATGAGGTAGAACATGAAATTGAATTTGTATAAGGTACAATTACTATTCACTCAAGAATAGAAAAGGTTTTATTTGACTCTGGTTCTAAACATTCCATTATATCAATCTATTTTTATAGAACTATTGAATCACAAACCTGATACCTTGATGTAGAGATATCCATAAAAACATCTTATTGTGAGATCAATGAAACCCATGTGTTGGACTCTTCTCCTATTATCATCGAAAGGAATATTATTCCAAAAAAAATACTTCACTTCGTTAATTTTTATTTTATAATTTGAAGGATTACCTCTAATTATATGGATCTAACATCAACTATTTTCAAAATAAAAGATATTTCTATATTCTAAACCATCTCATGATCATTTCAAATGTAATTTAGATTATGAATATCCTTTCTAAATCCATCAATAGTGTAGTTCTTGATACCCAATGAAGATTAATATCTTGACCAAATGATTTTTTCAATTGAAAGAAACATCTTCAAGGAAATTCTCATTTTAAGTTAATATACTGATTTATTTCTAGAAGTGTTTATGGGCATTCCCCTAGACTGTGGGGTATATTTCTCAACATATCATATACTCGAAGATAATAATATCCAAATTTTTCAATTTGATGATCCAGATATAACTAGGGTAATTTAAGAAATAACTATATGAGAATTTAAAAAAAAGGGTTCATATTACCTTGTGTATAACCCTAGGGTGCATAAGTGCTATTTTTCCTAAAAAATGATGGAATTTTGTGGTTGTGAATTGATTATTAGGATCTCAATAAAATCACTATAAATAAAAACTATCCCATGAGAAGTATTGGTGACATGTTCAATCAAATTCAGGGAGGTCAGTACATCCCAAAGGTGGACCTTCATTTTGGATATCATCAACTAAAGGTGAAGAATAAATATATTCAAAATAGAATCATATATACAAGGTATAGACACTACAAATTTAAAATAATGCACTTATAACCTACTAATTCCCTTAAAATATTGATGGATCTAATGAATAGAGTCTTTATAGACTACATTGATATATTTTTTCATATTTGTTTGATGATATTATCATATAATCCAAGAGTAATGAGGAACATAATTATAATATTAGAATTCTGTCAGTGACATTAAGAAAGGATAACATGTACACTATGTTTAACAAGTGTAACTTTTGGATGCAGCTAGTCCCTTTCATGAGGCACTTAATGACAACTAAGATAATTTCAGTGGACACTTCAGAAAAAAGCAATTGTGGAATGGACAAGACCATCACGTTTCATGGAAATCCATAGTTTTCTTTGATTAACTGGGTACTACTTATCATTTGTGAGAAATTTCTAAGGATTTTCTAGACATATTATTATGTTATCACAAAATGGGTAAAATATATACATATATAAGAATGATAAGAAATATTTATGGATCTCAAGAAGAGGTTAATCCCTATTACTATAACCAAAATACCATCAAGTAGATATGGATTTGTGATATACATTGGTGAATTAATGAAATTATATGGTTGTGTTATCATGTAGAATGATAATGTGATAGCCCATTCCTCACAACAGTTGAAGATCAATTAGATGAACTACCTGAGACATGATTTAGAGTTCGAAGTTATGGTCTTATGTTTGAATATTTGAAAGCACTGCTAATATGGTGAGAAATGTAACATATATATTTATTAAAAGATTATAATGTTTATATTCACAATGGTGATTTCTTAGAAGTATTTCATGGTTCATGTGGACATGCCACCGCTCTAGAGGTAGAAATGGTAGCCTTTATCAAAGTAGTTGTTGTCGTGCATCAAAGAAATTGGAGAAATATCTAGTTTGAAATTGACTCAACTATCATTTTCCAAGTATTTTGAAGGGGTTAGATTCATCATGCATGGAATATCACCTCAAAATGGTGCAATTTCCTTAATACTCTTGCCTCAATGAATTACATCATCACATATTTATACCATGAATCCAATCAACTTGTTGATTGTTTTTCAATCATATGAGCTATGGATGTTAGTCACACCCATTACTCTAATATAACAAGTGAGTTTCTTCCTTTTATTGAGTGTTAAAAATGTATATTTCATTCTTTTCGAATCAAGTAATATGTTTTTATTATATGAATCCTTTTTTCTTCCTCTTTTAAAAATAATTGTATATTCCCATAGAAATATCACAACATGCATTAGTAAATATGGATATATCTGATTAATGACTATGATTTCTCTATTCAATACCAGCCTACAAATGTAAATAAGGTTGTTAATTCTCTTAGTAGAAAATAACCGGCTATATTTTCTATGATCTAGATTGAGAAAAAGAATATCTTATTGGATATAAAAAATGGATATGGAAATCATAACAGCAAGAAATACATCCTTACTTTCCTTTATTATTTCTCAACTATCAATCGAATCGAATATTAAAGTGGTGTAAAGGGATGATTTTGAGCCTAAAAAGAAGGCGAAAGTGGTAAAGGTAATCATTTGGAATTCCACATTGATTAATATGGATTCAGTAATTTTGAAACTATAATTTGTTTACCTACATCAACAAAGATAAGAAAATAGCTATTGAATAATTCTCATAGCTCATCTTTCCCCATTCATCTTGGAACTTCCACAATATGATCTTTGAGATCTCTATTGGTTGGAAAAAATGAAGAAATATATTTCTAAGGACACATAAAATTTATTTTCATGCTATCAAGTTAAGGTAGAGTGACAGAAGTCAAAGGGGATGATAGAATCATTTCCCATACCTATATAGAAATATGATAACATCACCGTGTACTTTTTCACTTCTCTCACAAATATAACTAAAGGAATAAATGTGAAATGATTTTTCGTAGATCAACTCACCAAGACTACCCACTTCATATCTATTTGGGAATATATCTCTCTTAACAAACTATCAGATATATATGTAAATTAAGTGGTGAGTATTCATGGTGAACCACTTTCTATTATTTATGTTTATGATTCGAGATTCACCTATAAATTTTAGAGAAGTATTCAATATTATCTAAACACTAAATTAAATCATAGTATGTCCTATCACCACCAAATTGGTGGAAAATATGAAAGTTATATTCAAACACATGATAAAATATTGAGAGCCTGATTAACAGAATTTAAAGGTGTATGGTTTCAACATCTCCCATTGTTTGAGTTCTTGTACAACAAAAATAGTCACTCGAGTATTCAAATGGACCCATATGAAGCTCTATATGGGAAGAAATGTATAACCTATAAAGGTTATGATGATTTTTATAAATGTAAGAAATTTACTCATGATCTAGTGTAAGAAACAATATAAAAAGTTTAGGCCATCCAACATCATGTAAAGTATTATCATAGTTGGTAAAAGAGTTATGCTGAAAACCATTGAAGGGATGTGAAGTTTGAAGTTGGAGAAACAGTTCTCCTCTTATCATCACCATATAAGAGACTCATCGGGTTTATAAATATCATAATTAATATCCCTAAGTAAATTGTCTCATTTTATATCCTTTATTATATAGTATTAGTTTCCTATCATCTAGCACTTCCACTAAACATGGCTCAAGTTCCTGATGTGTTTCATGTATCTCTCCTGAGCAAGTACATAACTGGTCCCTCATATATACTGAATCTTGAGGTTATGTAACTATATAATGACCTCTCTTATATGGATTACTAGGTGAATATATTGGACCATAGATAAAAAAATTACACAATAAGAAAATTCACCTTATAAAAGTGTAATTGTGGAACTATAATTATGAAGATGTGACATGAAAACATATGGAAACAATAAAATAGAAGTACACTCATCTACTATCAACATAAAAAATGCGTTGAAAATTCAAGTTTAAAATTTATAAAGGGGGAATAATTTAACAATCCATAACTTATAAATAATATTTGATCACCTAATAATGTTGTGTTATATTGTATTGTATAGTATTAAACACATACAACAAATAGAAACACTTTATATCTTTAATAGAGATCATGAAACTTGTAAAAAACTAATCCCCTGAAAATAAAAAACATTATAAAGGGATAAAATAGAAAACATAAAATGTATAATGGTAAAATTGGATCATCATAATCTGCTACAACTACTGCTCGTAAGAACAACAATATGGAAAAGAAACAAAATAGTAGTAAAACATTTAACATTTTATAATAGGAAAATACAAGACCTTTGGAGGAATTGAGGTGGATGATTAATCATGGAATTAAATGGTATTTATATGATGCAATGTGACAATTATAATAGTAATGTGACCTTTGGAATAGTAATGTGACTATTAGAATAGTAACCTCACCATTAGCAATAGTAACCTGACTATTGGAATAGTAATTTGGCCTTAAAATGAGATGTAATAAATATAAATATTAAAAACTAAAATAAATTTTAAGCATTTTTGAAATAAATTGTATTTTATAAAATTCATCACATATAAGTTAATAATTAAATTTACCTATATTAAAAATAATTGGATAAAACTAATATGGTTTTTAGAATTAGTATGTTGAAATTTCCCAAGGGTGATTTTTTCATAATTTTCTAAGTAACATCAAATTTTACATGAATGGTAAAAATATCATTTTTCAAATACTATGTTTTTTATGAAATAATAATGATTTAATAATAACTTAATAGATTTAAAAAAAATTATACATATCAAATCAATTTAATATGATGAATTGGTTCTTCAAAAAATATATACATTATTTCCAAACCTAAAAACTAATTTTCAGATTCTAAAATTCTAAAGTGTCCCTTCAAATAAACATTTTTATCCTTTTTATCATCTTTTTTTGATTAAACTAATAAATTTGAATTATAAAGTGTTTTAAAGTCCTAAAATCATGTTTTTTAATCATTTTTAATTCATTATAACAGAAATATTACTATTCAAAGGTTTACCATTGATATAATAATTTATTCATTATTATATATTAGAAAAATACCTCTCCTTAAGTAAAAATAAACCATATTTTCCTCCTTGGAAACCCACTCCCCCATCACCTAAAAAAGAAAAAAAATAACTAAATACCCTATATGAATCCCCTTATAATCCTTAGTTTCATTCTTGAGGCACCAAACTCCAACCATTCAAGGATTTTTGTTGCATAGAAAAAAAGAAACACTGAGAAGAGGGTATGTTTTCATCAAATGTTTCTTTCATTTTCCTCTTAACTTCCTCTTTGTATCTATTCATTTAAAATCCTAATATTATAAGATAAATTTAGTATTATTTTAGCATTATATTAATTATTTTATCCTATTATAATGATTATATTTATGATATATTTATATTTCATACGTTCCTTTCCCCTTCTTTTGACAATGTCCCGTCAATGGTTGGTTAACCGCCCATGAAGATATTGTGAACTCTCTAATTATCAAAACCATTATGTATGATTATTATAAATTATATAAAATATAATAATGTAAAAAAGAATTTATTTATAATATTCTATATTTAACCGTAAAAATGTATAAATATAAATAAAGCAATATCATTAAATTTAATTATGATGGGATATTTTAATGAATGTATGATAACAAAACATTTCACCTTTAAAAAGGAAATTAAGTAACAGAATCCATTGAATGTAATTTATCAAGAGAGAAAAAATGAGCATAATTCATTTTTTCCAAGTTTTAATAAACCTACATTTATTATAAATGGGGTGTAAAAGTTATGAAATAAATACGTATTTAAGGTAAGGGGATTTTCAAAACCAATTCCTTTTTTGAGTTATCTCCAATTTTACATTATTTTTAGTATAGAGGTTCCTCTAATATTCTTAAAATTCTCTTTCACTATTATTTAACTTTTTATTTTATGGATATCCTTATTTCTACCCTTTTATAATGTTTTTTAAAAAAATTATAAAAATTCTCAAAGAGAATTTTATTTCAAAAACATCACATTGACACCTCTTGATTTTTTTCTTATCCAATCAATAATGACGATGTTTTATGCCAAAGGATGATTTACCTTATTCATATGGGAACCCCAAAGGCTATTCATGAGTGTATTATTTATGAAACCTTTATGAAATTCATTCATGTACATTTTGTTTATTTCATTACTATGATATGTTTACAATCCACATGGCATGCATGATTATGAGTATTTTATGATATGATGGGTGGGTCATAATTATACAACCATCTAATGCATTGGTTAATGTAATATATCTCATGAAATTTTTTTATATGTGAAAACATGATTCAATATTTATTCATATTTATGATTTCATCATTTATAAACATATTTTATGTGTGAACATGATACAATATTTTTCCACAACTATGTGTGGTATTTGACCACTATGTTACGATGTTTCATTATTATTCATATGTCATATTCCATGACTTTTTCAAATAATTCCCTCATGCATATGAATATTATCTCATGATTATGATATTATGATTAAGATTATTCTCACCCATGTACTAATGATTCATGTATCTAATTTCATCTTTGTTATCCCTCCCCTTACATTGATTTTAGAACACCCTTTTTTTTAATGTATATCCTCTAGTGATTATTTGTTATAAGGAATTCATTACTGGTTTTAAGTGGATATTAAAGAATTATTTCAATAATTTATTGGTTTTATTATGTTTAAGTTATGTATGAGATTAATTTTTCCTAGATAGAAAACCTTCATATCATGGAATGTATTACTATTATGTTATTTATCTTAAAAATTAATTAATAGTCATTTATGAAAAATGGGGTCAATATAGTTACATTTCAACACAGAGTTTGTATGCTCTCTAGAATATCCTAGTTATGGTTGAACCAATAATAAAATTAATATGTATCTTAAAGTTTTCTATCATGCATATCTACATTTTTGTGAGAATAATGGAGAAGAATGTTTTATTTAATATTGAAAAAAGATCAAAAGGGGTGATTTTTTTACCTACCAAACCCTGATACACCCCCCTCTCTGCATATTTATCCTATTGATGAAAATAAATACTTTAAAAGTTATTAATCAAATAAAATAAAAAATGATCTCTTGAATCAATTATTTAATATATTATTCCATGAATAAATTGAGAAAATAAATTTTATATTTTTAAAATTTATGAATCATTGAATTGGTTAGTTTTTATATATTATATTAGTTTTATTAAGGTTTATTTGTACATCTCACCTGGATACAAATCTCACCTTCTTCTCCATCCATTTGGGTTTATTCACCCATATATGTTTTATCAACTATAATGGTTAGTATCATTATTCCTTTATAAGGTTAAAATTTATTACTATAATGTATTTACTTATGAGATTATTTAGTTTTGTTCATGGTTCATAATTCCTTAGTTTCTTTTCATGGATTATGCAAAGTGTTATCTTCCACCTCGCAACACTTTTACTTTTTTATAGTAGTTTTCTTCTTTCCCCTCTCATAGATGGTTATTTGTATCACCCTCAACATTATCCTTCATGTGATTTGACTATTAAATGGTATTCATTTCCTTTGTTTCTATTTAATTTCATGGGTTTAGATACCTCATCTCATGTCCCCCAATATTGGTCCACATTAGGTTCTTATCTTAGTGTAAATATCATACTTTCAGTGGAAGTTCTCTATTTTGTGGTTCTTCGGGTAAATATTTAGTGGTTCCCATGATATTATTTGGAATTATTAAATCACAAAATTAGTTTTTCTCTTATTTTATCGGCATTGACTTTTTTTCAATTTCAAGGACATAAAAACATATGTTGGTAACAACAATGAATTTTAAGTGATGATCCATTAATTGATGGGGTGATGGTATCTATATAATTATTACCACCCAATAATGACGAAGTTTTTTGGTAGTTACTATATTAATGACCCTATTTAGAATTTAATTTCTTTTATTTTAATTTGCTTTAGTTTTTTATAACAATAGTAGTCGTTTCAACAATATAGATGATCTCACTCTCAATGGTCACTTCCTAAAGGTGATGAGGTTATTTGATTATTGTTTTTGGGGTGGTATATAGTCTAATGTGTTGTTTATGTCATTATTTGATGCCATGTCTGTCTTTCTGGTCTTTGGATATTATTTCTGGATGTAAATTTTATCTATTTTCTATATGTCTACATTTTTTGTGACTTAGATTATGCTATGTATATCCTTCTTGTTGGCCCTTATTTTCTATATAGGTTCCCCAATGTTCCTAAAGTTTTTTTTAAAAAATATATAAAAAAATGATGGGAGAGAAAAAAATTAGTCATTTTAGTATGATAATTATAAATTTCATTATGACTATACACAGTAGTTTCAAGAGGTGCTTCATCATCACCAAAAATTAAATTAATGATTTGTTATCTTATGTGGGAATTTAGTACAATGGAGATAGAATATGGGATACTAGTTAAATGGAAAAAATATGATATTTATGATACATCAAAATTATTTTTAAAGGGTTATGGATTATACCTTCCCTCTTTTAATATTCCATATTATATTTTTATATTCATCTTTATTAGACAAAATTAGTCACACTAAGGA
This sequence comes from Viscum album, assembly GCA_963277665.1. Taxonomy (NCBI): domain Eukaryota; kingdom Viridiplantae; phylum Streptophyta; class Magnoliopsida; order Santalales; family Viscaceae; genus Viscum; species Viscum album. Next base: position 515,617,216 of record OY728163.1, on the reverse strand, counting down.
TGTAGTTATATAAGTTGTGTGAAAATATTGTAAAATTGTTTTTTTTTGTTTTGATTAGTTTTAAAATCTTATATACTAATGGGGGATATGTAAAAATTAGAGATAAAAATTAATATCCTAAAACATCATAGAAAATGATATTTTAAGATCTTATAAAATAAGAAAAATAGTAAAATAATTCATCCTTATAACAGCAGACCCTTGTACGTCCATGTCATTGAGAAAAAACAACTTGTGGACTCTAGTGTGATCCCTAATCACTAGAGGCTAATGACTATCCCAAGGAACTACAAAAATATATTAGGGACCAATTTACTCTATAATGGTTCATTTCAGAAAAATTATAGAAATACACAAATCAATTGTAACTCCTATATGCTTTTATGAAATATTTTCTTTAAATAATTTTAATTCCTCAATAGCTTTCATTTCTTACTATAATGAGTTTAAATGAACTATCAGACACCTTTTGTATAAAATGACAATTATAACCTAGTCATTAAATAATTAGGAATAAATATATCTTACATATTATAATTTATGATGAATTTTGTGGCTGTCAGTTATTTATGAAAAATATAAACCAACACAATATAAAAGAAATATTTGTATTTTTTATTAAAAAATTAAGTGAATTACAATCAGAAAAATAAATTAATGAAATATATATGATATATATTTAATAATATATTTGTTATATTTATCCAATAGAAATTTTTGTCATAGGGTACGGATAAACCGTATTTTATATATAAAAACATATATTATTCAAAAGGGTGATTTTACCGCCTTTTAATGGAAAACTCTTTTTAAATTATTATTTTTACACATTAATAATTTTTATATGAAAAAATAAACCTATTATTTATAAGTGGGATATAAATATTTACATTGGATGAATTTTGGATATTTTTCTGGTAACTTAAATTTTTTAATGAATCGTAAAAATATACTAAATTTTAATTAAAAAAACATTTTTCATCAAAATAATTTATATGGATAAATTATATTAGTGAATAGTTTCAATATATAAATATAATATATTTATATTATTTAATATAATTTAATTCATTGGAATTAATTTTACATTGAATTTATATGTAGAAAAAATTCAATCTTTAGAAATGTTCTAACTTTTAATACCCATTTTCCCATTTTGACAATGATATTATGTTAAAATAACTAATAAACCATCTATGTTTTCAATCTTTATAACTGTATTGAATATTTTGAATCAGAATGTTAAAATTTTTAAATATCTTTTTTTTTGGCATTAGGAATAGAAACTTCAATAATTTTTATTAATATAGAAAAAGGGTAAATCAGGTAATTACGGGTAAAAATAACAACAAATTACCTTGAAACTTAACCTAATATCATTTTATATGTTTTTCACAAGATAAATCATCCTTGTGTATAAATGGTATCCTTTAGAATCCACTTGGATGATATTAGAACATTTAATTTATTTTATTTATTGAAAAGTTAAATATGTCTCAACTAAATTTTTATAACTAAATAATTTTTAATATATGTATATACATAATATAAATTCATTTATAAATACACATATGAAATTTAATTTTTTTCCTTTATCATGGTAATTTATATGTAATTTTTAGGAAATAGATAATTATTTAATAAATATAACAATTTTAATGTAAAAGTTTCTGGAAGATTAGTTCGACTATAAGTATTATTATGGAATCAAGATGATTTACTTTATTCATAGAATTTTATTTTTAATTTTTATTCAATTAATATCTCTATTAAATAATTACAGAAAACTAATGTGGTAATTATACTATTGAAGGATATAAAAAATAAATGTTATTAAAATATTGAAATAAATAAATTTTGGGATAATTCATACGTCCAATAAATTTTAAAGATTACCTTGAACTCTTAGGAATATAATAAAATATTTTTTTCAAAGTTAACTTGTTATCTTTATATTTTTTAGAATTAATGAATTGAATAGTGTCAAAATAGATACTATTGATTTTTTTTAAATAATGTATTATTAAATTATTGAAAAAATTAAAATAATTTAAAATTTTAGAATAATTTTGATATAGTCTAAAATATTCTAAATTATTCATTTATGGTCTAATTTAAATCAAATAAATAAATATTTCACCATTTTAAAGTTGAAATATTTGTTACCTTAGTGGAAAATTAAATTGAATAACAAAGTGTTAATTAAAATGATAAGGTGTGAATTAATATAAAACATGTCTAAAATTTATTAGTAGATGATATTAAAACCTTTTAGTAATATCATACTATAAATTACAATATTTTTTACATTTTTTTATGTGGTTTGATTTTATTATAAACAAATATTTTTTGAGTTTTCATTTCAATTACAAAAGTGCACCTCCAACCTCACAGATTCACTTAACTTTGAGCCTTCAAGCTCACCCATATCCTACCGATTTACCTTATCAACTTACCTATTCACAATCTAGAGTTTCTGTTCTTCTTGAAAGACCAACCCTAGTGCTTTAAGTGGTGATCCAGGGGGAGCTCATTGAAGAAGAGGTAATCTCCTCTACCAATTATTTCATACTACTTTATTCTTCTACTTCCTCTTCATGAGTTGTTTCCATTAAAATTACAAAATACATTATAACTTATATATAGATATTTTATTATGCATATGGAATAACCATTATCCACCTTATAACCATCCTTGAAAAAATGAAATCACCAGGCGTTCGTACGTATGACTTACCATCTCCACAATGTGGGGTGATTTATTTTTCACCAATTCCTTACAGAGATGGGAATAATGATGAAAATAATAACTATATATGATTATTATAACATGATATGTATTATGGAACAAAATATATCCCATCCAATTCCATACCATTTCACAATTATTCAAATAATATTGTCGTTCATGCGTACGTATGGAATGCCATCTCCATGATGTGATGGAATTCATTACACCTGATATTTGAGCACGTCAAGCCTCAAAGTTAGCATCCCTATGCTATGCCTACATCACTCACTAAATAATTGGGGGTGTGACTGTAAGAGACGGAAGAAAAGATGCTCTATCTCGATCCACAAAGGATATCTGTAAAGTGGACAGCTGCTCCATCGCCTCACCTAGCAGCTGTAAACCAGATCTATTTCTGAGTGAATCTACTACAATGTTCCCCTTCCTAGGATAATAGACTATCATGAAGTCATAGTACTAGAGGAACTCAAGCCAATGCCGCTACCTTAGGTTCATGTCCTTCTAATAGAAGATATACCTGAGACTCTTATGATCAGAGTAGACTGTAAAACGCTCATCCATCAAGTAATGTCACCACATCTTCAAGGCGAAGACCACTACTTCTAAATCTAGGTCATGGGTAGTGTAGTTATGCTCATGATGTATTAACATTCGAGAAACATATTTGATAACTACTTGCTCCTACATCAGGACACATCTGAGCCCGGTCCCTGATGTGTCACAGTAGACTACATACCCAATGCCCTACTATGGAAGCCTCAAGATGGGGGCACTAGTCAGCCTCTTCCTCAGCTCCTGATAACTTTGTTGGAATCTATCCGACCACGCGAAGGGTTTCCCCTTCTTCGTTAACGTTGTTGAAGGTGCTGCAACTCTGAAGAAATTTGGCACAAACCTCCGATAGTATCTGGCCAAACCCAAGAAACTCTATAACTCTGTCACACTGCTAGGTGGATCCCAAGCAAGTACCACCTCAATCTTCGCTAGATCCAACGCAACTCTAGCCTCCGAGATGACATGTCCCAGAAAGTGAACCTCTCGGATCCAGAACTGGCACTTCGAGATCTTACCATAAAGTTGGTGCTCTCAGAGTGTGTCTAGAAATATTGGAATATGATAGGCATGATCCTCCTCTGTCGTTGAGTATATCAGGATGTCATCCCATGAACACTGCTGGATCATTGGTCATGCCTAACGGCATGACCAAAAACTCATAATGACCACACCGACATCTGAAATCCATATTCTTCACATCCTTGTCTTGTACTCTGAGCTGGTGATAGCCTGATCTGAGGTCTATCTTTGAGAACCACCATGCACCCTTCATCTGATCAAAGAGGTCATCAATCCTTGGGAGTGGGTACATGTTCTTCACAGTCACCTAGTTCAGGCGTCGATAGTCAACACAAAGTCTCAAGCTCCCATCCGCCTTCTTGGAGAACAAAATTAGGGCTTCCCAAGGAGAAAAATTAGGTCGGATGAACCCATTCCCCTATAAGTCCTCCAACTGTACCCACAGCTTATGAAGCTTCGCGAGAGCCATCTGATACACTTGTGTAGATATCGGTGTCATCCCACGGTACAAATCAATGTAAAATTCCACCTCTCTACGAGGTGGTAGACTTGGAACATCATTAGAGAAGACATCAATGTACTAGTCCACCACTACAGGATATCTCGGACTATCCACATCAACAACTCTGTGGGTTTGGCTAGCCAACTAATGAGTGATCGGTCACACTCTCCTCTGGGTAAGTCTGTCCTGTGTTGCGAAGGCTCCCTTCTCACTGGTGAACTTAAACCTAGTCCCATCAGTACGGAAACACTGCACTTTTCACCTAATATAGTCTATTTGAGTGTGGACTGTAGATAACAAGTACATACCCAAGATGACGTCTTAAGGCCTCGACGCCACTACTAGGAGATCTCAGCCAAAGCTCTCGCCTCCTGGAGTAAGCTCACACTTCCGGAACTAGTTTGTAATCATCAAATCCTCTCCCGTAGCAGTATCTAGCCGTAAGGATCAAGCCAACGGCTCCACCGGAATCTCCGAGCTCCAAACGAGGGTAGTGGAAATAAAATAATTATTATCACTTGTGTCTATAATTACTGCCGCTAAGGTAGAGTAGACACATATTGTACCTCGTATCATCTCCTGAGTGTCGTGGTCATAGGCCTCATCTGCCTGGAGCTGAGCTCGCCCAATCCTAGAGCTGAGCTCGCCCCTGTCCAACTTCTCCCTGCGGACCTCCTCGGTCGAACCTCTGTCTTTGTCTGGACGGTCCTTCGACCATCTGTTGATTGTCCTTATGACAGGTCAGGCAGTCATGAGCCATGTGACCTTTCCCTCCACATGCGTAACACTACATGATCCTCTCATGATTGGATCTATCTCTGGTGCTCCACACAACTGACCCTGAATCCTGTGGTCGTCCACCTGTAGGTCTAGTTCTCTTGGACCTCTACGACATTTGTCTATTTCCAGCTGCAGAAGACTCTTCTATGTGACGCCAGGTGGTGGGTCTCACTGCTAGTGACTTCTCATCAATAAAACTCTTCACTAAGAGGGCTCTCTCTAACACCCTCGCCTACGTTGAGATGCTGAGAGAAATCATCGAAGCCATAATCTCCTTCTTGAGTCACTGCTCGAAGGTTAGGGCCTTAAAGAATAGGTCCCTCACCATATCTATGGAGTAGTGTGAGCATTTGGGGAACCTTGCTGAGTAATGAACCACAGTCATGCTTCCCTACTTTAGATGAAGAATCTCATGTATGTGCACTACGCGAAGAGTTACTGGGATGAAATCTACCCGAAACAGGCTCTTGAAGTCTTCCCAGAGAAGTGTTACCTCCCTGTGAACCTAGATAATCAAGCTCCACCATCTGCCTGCTACTACCTGTAGAAGACTCGCGGAAAGGATCACTATAAGATCAACCGGTGTCCCTACCAGTCATAAGACTCTCACCACAGCTTCCAATAAATCCTCAACCGCATGTGGGTCTGGGTCACCCCAGAACCGGGGTGGCCTATAGTGTCGGAACTCGTGTAACGCACTCAAGCAGATTGTACCCTCTACTGCTAGGTCTGGTGGAATCAGTGGCCCAATGGGTAATGGTACCGTTAGTGCCTCCGCTGGTGCTTCTACTGATAAAGGTCCCTATACCGAGGCCTCGTCACTCGATGGGCTATCATCACGTACTCTACCCGGAACCCTAGCTGACTGTCTGGCATCCTGAAAAAAAAAGAGGTGCATCACGTTCAATAAGTTATACTTGATGACATAACTCAAAGATATCATAAATAAAACTTTTCAAAACACACATTCAATCAATATTTTTGTTCACTGAGATAGAAATCATAAGTCAATGTCCTGGTGTATGGATATGTCGGCCGCCACACCAACACTGGATTCCCTAAACTGATAACCACACTCACTACACTTAACACTATTTCCATTAAAAATATCAGATTCTAATGTTCTACTATATAATAGACTCTTCTGATACCAATTTGTCACGACCCATCCCCCGGGGCCCGTGTCGTGACTACCCCAAGTCCACCTTCCATAGGACAGGGGCTGGCGACTAGCACCAAAAGGTGTATTCCCTAAAACCGGGAAGGTATTGCCTTTAAAACCTGTAAACTCACACAACTAAGCAAAAAAGCAGGATATGAATACAAGTAAAATGTATAGTAAAAAGAATGTGTACAGTAAGAAAAAGGGGCTAGAAAACAATCCCAACTAGAAAGTACAAGTAAACTGAAACATCTCCTATGAACTCCCACCATAGACCCTACCTGAAGGGTAGGTACAGCTATCAAATTTTCATCACTGCAGTATGCCTCTTCTAATTTCCACCTATGAGATACCTTCAGTCCTGGTATGCTCATCCTCAATCAACAATGTTTGTTTTCTGCACCAAACACAATGTGGTGTGGGTGTAGCCCCTGTAGGGATTAGTATAACGATAATCAGTAGGGACTTCGAGACCCTCGAAGGTCTCACAAAACCAACAAAGGATAAACCAAAAATCATGAAAACATCTGAAAACCCTACTTAGGTATATTCCCATGCAAATACCTAAGTTATCAAGTATACCCAGCTTATTCATGAGGAAACAAAAGGCCCAACTCTTAGCCAAAGTACAATTGTTCCACGTAAGAAAGAATACCACGAAGGTAACACCAAAAAGGTAAGCACCACGAAGGTAACACCAAAAAGGTAAGTACCACAAAGGTAACTCCACCCAAAAGAATACCATGAAGGTATCCCCACGAAGGTAACTACCACAAAGGTACGCCACACAGAATAAAACCACAAATGTATCACCATGAAGGTAAGTACCACAAAGATACGCCACACATAAGAATACCAAAAAGGTATACCATTAAGGTAAGGACTCATATCAGACCAGGTATAACTTAGGTACGGTAGAAAAGATGATTAGATGTAACTACAAAAACATATTAATCTATTAAGAGGAAGACCCACGTAGTAACCTAAATCATCATACCCATGTAGGATCTTAGTATAGCAGACCCACGTAGGTTCCTAGAGTAGTCCCACATGGATTCCTAGACCGGATCCAAGTGAGACTCTAGAACACTGGCCCACATAGGATCCCAAGCACGTACCCACATAGGATCTCAAGCACAGACCCATGTAGGATCCCTTTCTCATGTTACAGACAAAAACAAGGTTCCCACACTAAGCTTTCTTGATTCTAGGAGGTCCTGATACTCAAGCCACAGGTCGATACTCCAACTGCAATGAAGTCCCAAGAAGAAGAATCCCAAAGGATAGCCATGTAAAGGGGGTCTCAATTCAATAGACGGTGCATTAATCAGACGCCCGGTTTGTATGTTATTATACTTTTAGTCCGAAGGGCCCGATTGGATTCATGGTCGATCCAACCCAATCATACCCTAACTTTATCCAAAACTCAAGTGGGTTATACCAAAAGGACCATCTCAATCCAAGGATTCTGGCACTGTAGATGGTTCATTAGATGACACTCGTAGCTCAAGATATGGTCGAAGGAACCAAAAGGGTTGAAGTCGGACTTCGTCCGGTCCGACCAGGTCGGACCGGACCCAGACCGACCCAGGTCTCACCCGCTGGGTTCGTCCCGGCCTGCTGGGTCTGGCCCAGCCTACTGGGTCCGGCCCACTGGGTCTAGCCCACTGGGTGGCCCGCAGTGCGGCGACACGCGGTGATGTGGCCCGCGGTGTGGCGGCCCGTAGTTCGGCGGCCCGTGGTGCGGTCCGCTAGGCCGGACCACTTGGATCCTCAGCTGGCTGGATAGCCAGCCTCCTCCGTGTGGCGCGGTCGCACGCCGTGCCCCCACCGGCGACCAACAGTGAGCCGTCCACCACTCAACCGCCACTGAGGCCTTGCGTCGTGGCACCTGCACACCGGGCAGTGCGGACATGCACCGAGCGGCGCGGACGCATGCCGGGCAGCGCGGTCGCACGGCGTGGGGCACGAATGCACATCGGGCGGCGCGGACGCGCGCCACTGCCCATTCGTGTGTTTGCCGTCGTCCACGCTCCGCCGTGGCCGATGGGCTGCAACTCTTCTTCGGCGGCGTGGTTTCACTGTCGGCATCTTCGCGGTCGGCCGTGGTTTCAGCCGCTGTTCCCGAGTCTCATCGGTGCCAATCACCAGTACTGTTCGCTGCCCTCCTCCATCATGAAGAAAGCATCAAAAACCAAAAGGGTTGCTGATAGGTCGGTCCATGTTCCTTTGTCCCACACCCTCTGTGTTATAGACATAGAAAAAGACTCATGGGGAGGGATTCAATGTAAAATAAATTTGACGAAGATTAAACAAAATCACACCCCTACCTCAAAGGTTTGTTTACGTCGGTGAAGAGGGAAGGACGGACATCGGTTCATTGTCATTGAAGATTTTCCTCATTGTAGAGGGTGTTCTTTATTGGAGATCGTGTGTTCTTCATTAGAGAGAGTCCCCCCAAAGCTATTCTCTCCTTTTCCCATTTCCCACAAGTGGTATGGTTCCAATTTAAAATCATATAGTTTAATTTAATTAAACTTTTTCATTAATTAAATTAGGGTGGTACAATCAATAAGGAGAGAACCAAGATTCACCTCCATCGTTAAAGTGAGAGTTTAAGGGGATCGGGTGGTCCCCACTATTAAGAATTCAATTTGGGGGTTTCCGAGATTGGGTGGTCCCCAACACTGCACATTCAAATTGGGAGGTTTTAAAAAAATAAAATAAAAGTTTTCATTATTTTATTTTTATTTCTACAAAAAACATGGAAACTAACTTTCACCCTTGACCAACTACGGTCAAGGTGATGGTCTCATTAAGTGAATACTGGCACTGTGAATTCAACAGTGTCCTTGGATTTCAATTCCGAGAACTGGTTCAACAGTTACAGAAACCCGCTCGTACGTTTACTGAACGTTCCAAAAAAAAGTTCAGAAATTCACTCAGTACGCGATGGAGTTGCGGTGAATTATTGAACAAACTATGAGTGGTCCAACTGAGGGAAATATTAAACAAATCATCAATAGTTATTACTAAACCTAGGAAAAAGTAGATCTCATTTATGTTTATTATTTTAGTACATTATATGAATAGCCTTTTATTTCAATGATCAATATATATTCTATCCTTTGAGATAATATGGACAATAAAAGAAACCTCATTAATCCAAAATTCCCACTTATATTTTCCATATAATTATTTTTTTCTAAGGATCTCAGGATTTATTTTCAGTTGAATCTAATGATATTCATATCACTTAGAGTATATCAGGATATTATCAATGAATACAACGACAAAGTGATCAATATAATATTTGAATACTCTATTCATCGGATCTATAAGGACATAAGGTGTGTTATTCAATCCAAATAGAACCATAGTAAAATCATAATTTCTATATCTTTAATGAAAAACCATATTTAGGTATCAATCTTATTCACCCTTAGATAAAGTTATCATGAGTAAAGATCGATCATTTAAAAGTATTGTTATCCTTGAAGTTTTTAAAATAAGTAATCAGTGTGTGTTAAAGGATACTTATTATTTATGGTAATGGAATTGATCTTCATTTAATTGATGCATAATATAATATACCAATCCTTAGTTTTTCAAAATAAAATATGGGCTCCACACAATGAAACATTAGGGAATATAAATCCCTTTTCAAACAAATATTTTAATTGTTTATTCAACTCCACCAACTCCATTGGTTCTATTTTATCGAGTTTTTTAGATTCATTTCTTGAATTATAAATTATTTCAATAGAGAACTCATCTTCATAATCTCGTGGATTACCAGGAAATTCTTCAATAAATGATTCAATAGGTTTTTTTACCATGTGTACATTCTCTATTGTTAGAAGGTAACCTTATTTATATATTGTTTTATGTCTTCCTCTTTATCTTACCTTTCATTATGTGGTGCTCATAAAATCTTCTCTTCTCCAAATTTTATTTGAAGAAATATTTCCTAGAGAACTACTTTTGTACATTAAGGTCACTTGAGACTATATAATTATATGATGAAAAGTTATAAGAGTCCAATTTTCTTCAATGGATAAGATTTATCTCTTCAATGAAATGATAAATATTTATTTCTAGTCTATATACATTGTCCACAACATGCCTAGTTGACCTGGTAAAGTTAGATGCATACTTAGTAACATTTTCCTCCTCCTTTCATATAATATTGAGGAACTAGTTTTCCATTTTTTTCTCTTATCCTGTGAGGGAAATATTTTTCGTAGAATACCTATTTAAAAGTTTCACATTCTATGCCCTTCATCTCATCTTCCTATTTAGTGTTTTAAATTAGACACCACTATTTGTTCACATCTCCCTTAATATAAAAGTCCACTATGATTACATTTTCCTTTCAACTACTTACCAAATTAAGAAAGATATTCTCTAGGGACTTGATACAGAATTTAGCTATCATTGGAATAGTAGTTACACTTAATCCTATAGGTTATTTTAAAAGAAATTTTTCCAACATAGTTACACCAAATTATGTATTAGTAAATTTATTTATCTGTGTAATGTTTTTCTTCATAACCTAGTTAACTACCCTAGTATGGTTATGACTTTATTATCCTCAGCTCTATATTCATTGACTTTCATAGGGGGTACACCCCTACATTGACTATGTGTGTTTATGTGGTTCTGATGACTCCAATTAATTTCTATCTATTTATAATGTCATATAAATAATTATATTATGATATTTAATTGTAAAATATAATCTCTATTAAGAATTGAACTTCTAATATCTATGACACTTATAGGGGAGGGGTGAATTGGTGATCATATTTTTTTATGAATTCGTCCTAAAAATCAACCTCAAAGACTTTTCATTGTTCTTGATCAACTAAATTTTATCTCACAACCTCACCTCATATATAATAAATCTAAACATATATATACGAAAAATATATTTACAATGTTTTTCCATTTTTACATACTCATTTCCATGTTTTTATACCCATAAAAATGAATTTTATTTTCACATCAATAGTAATTGGTTATAAACTCTTATTTAAAACTTTAATAACTAGTTATACCACCATAGTTACAAACTTATTCTATGATTGATTAGACCCCCCACCCCCCAACACAATCTTTTATCAGCTAGTTATACCCCCTATCCAAAATATATTTGTTTAGTGCAAATCCAGTGTAGAGAGTTATTCTTATCTATATAGTATTTATTCATAAAAAATTTATATCACATTTTCCTTTTTATAACTTTTTCATGATCATCAATATCTCTTTGAAGAGTTAGTTTCTTTCTGAACATCCCCTAATCAAATCATAACTTTAAAAAATATAGAAAATTTTCTCTACAAAATTCCATTGGATAATACTCATTCTCATATTATTTTTATAATACTAATCATTATAATCCACCTCCATCTGATTCACCTCGATCTAATACACCTCTATCAAATATACCTCTTACTCATACCACTGTCTGATTCCTCTATCGGATGCACATGTCAAATTCCTCTATCAAATAAACCTTTGTCTTTCATATTGTGTCTGGTACTTATCTAATTCATTTATGTATGTTCTTAGTCAATAATTGACACTGAAAAACGTCAACAATTTTACACTTTTCAATTAGTAAATACTTTATAATAATCTTATAACACTTTATAAATAACTAATGAAACTAGAGTAAAAGTTCATTAAAATTTATTCGAATTTTGGCATCAAAAAAATCTTCAAAAAATACTGAATTTTTTGCTGGATTTTTGAATGTTGAAATTAAATATCAGCATCATCAAAATATAGTAATTTAAAAAAAAATATAAAGCTCTCAAATTTATTTCTAGTGTTTGAAATATCGTCATGACTTCCTAACTCAAACATTACAGAGATCATATTTATAACTAAATCTTTTCCCTTCTCAACTTTAGAACTCAAACATCATAAAACTCAACATTAAAACATGATCATTTAACAACTCAATTTTATTACTCCAATATTGTACAACTCGATATTATAACACAAAATTTTTATAACTAAACTATATAACTCAAAATTTGTATATCTTAACATTATAAATCAAACTTTTCTAGATTACTCAACTCTATCTGGTGAACATAGTAAATATATGGTAAAATATTACTTAAATTCATATTTATATTTTTATGGTACAACTATATATGGTCCTCTAACTGGTAGAACTTTAGATAATTCCCTTTCAATTATGACTTCAAATATTTCTCCATTTGGTATAAATTTATAGAATTATCCATATAGTATAACTTTATATATTTATTTTTCCTATTGAACTTCAATTATTTATTTGTGTAGTTGGAATTCATATATTTATCCATATGAACTTTAGAATTTATCTATACTGTATAACTACAAATATTTCTCCATCTAATAATAGCTTTAGAGATCAAACATTTTACATCTGTAACATTGTATCATCATAACATTTAACTTTTTACAGTATGAAACAACATCACTTTATAACCTAAACTTTTTACAAATTTTCTCTATCTAGAAACTTCATGAGTGAAATTATCTAGATCCATGATAATATTTAGTAATCCTGATGTTATATACTTTGTGAATTAGAGAAGCATCATTAGACTTATATATTTTTTCTCTAAACTAAGAAGAAACTCTACTCTAAATATTCTTTAAGTAAATTCATATTCAAAAACATATAGAAACATTAAGAAACAATTACACTAACACACTTTTGAATGACAATATTCCTAGATTGTTCCTTATAAAGATTGAAATATTTTCATAGTACATGCGTTATCTATATAGTTTAATCTGAATATAGTCCCAAGGTTCCTATTAAACCATCTATGCTACCAAAGGTAACAACTCAGATAGAAAAAAAACTATATATGGTAGTTATATTACATTATTGGTATAGAATACAATATTTTTAATAGGATAAAATAACTTAGTAGTCTTATAAGATAAAATACATGCATAAATTATATTTGAGAACATAATCTATAACATGAACACATTGTGGGAAAATTATCAACCCTTCCATCATATCACTAAAAATTATGCATTGTTTTTCTCTAAATATCATGGGGAAAGAAAAATAAATAAGTTTGAGCTTATATGCTCTCTAAGGTGTAGCATACAATTGAAGTTATTAAAGCATAAACATGAAAAAATTGATATGGTTGGAATAAATAAACAACATGAGTCAATAATCAATTGAAACTGAGAGAATGTTATATCTATGAAAATAAAATAAAAAATGAATAAAAAATTTTATTTATCTTATACTGATGGAATGGTTAATGTTGGATATAAAAACATGTTGTAAAATCCTTTTGAAAAGACACTATATGGTTATGGGGAGAGGTATAAACTAAAACCCAAGCTATTTTCTCTCGTATGACATGTTAATGCATCAATGAGATATATAATGTTAGGCCTCACCTATCTCTTGATTAAGTTCAATGAATTCACCATGTGATAAAATGAATAAATCAATATATAATCATCTTTCCCAATAATCATCCTTATTTGAAAAATAAGGTATGGAATTCCAATACTCTTTCCCATTTCAAAAAACAATAACTTGATCATAACATGTCCTTAGATATAAGGTGGGTTGATAAAAAATACACAATCAATAAGACTTAGTAATCAATTAACATCATTAAAAAAATAAAAAATTCACATATTTTCAAGATTTCACCAATAAATAAGTGTAATAGCTTTATATTTAAGGATCATTCAAAATAACCCTGTATAAAGAAGTGGGTATAGGGTTATGTCAATAATTTCATTAATAATTCTATTTATAGAATCATGGTGAACACCCTCCAATCAAAGAAATGAAAGATAGGTTATTCATAAAGAAAATGAATTACAAGAAAAGTTTTACCTATTCATGGTGGTTATCTAGGAAAGATAGAGGCAGGGATATATCATATATTTGATAGAAAATAACATTACACTATTCATCCAGATACAGAAGGTGGATAGACAAATAATACAAAATCTACATGGAAACTATTGGGTGTTTTCAACATGAAAGGAAGTTCCAATATAAAATAAATAATGATAAGGTAGTGGTGACTGGTACATTCTAAGTGTTAGGTTATCAATATAATATAGTAATTGATTTAAATAGTTTTTATTAGTTGGATACCATATAAGTGGTAGAAAAATCTTTCATCATTGTTTATAAAGACTGTGTGAATATTCCAAATCATATCCCTAAGAGTTTCTAGCCAGGACTGCAGTATTAGTCAAAATCATCATGAATCAGGGTGATGGTTGAGTAAATTATTCAACTAACCCTTATTGTGGTGATTATCCCTGGGTGGATCTATACCACAACCGTATCTACTTACAAGTATCCATATGAGGATTTCATTTCTAGGAAAACCATACACTATTTAATATTCCAAAATTTAGGGTTTTTGGTCATTTTGAATGCTTAGGGAAAGTATTTAATAATATTAAATAGCATTTTAGTTATATAAATTTGGTGATAATTCCATATAATTATATTAATTATAAAAATACCATAATGTTTTGTAATTTAAAATAGAAAGGGTGGAATGTGAGGCCTTTTGTCGGCATAATAACAGCATAACAAAAAGGTTGTAATGATAGTTGATAAGCATTATCTCATTAATGAAATTTAAAATGGGAGATAATAACATGAAATTAAAATCACTTAAATATGTTTATATGGTGTTATAATAAAATAATTTGTTTTAAAAGTGAATAGAATGGTTTGAAACCTTTACCTTTTGAAGTATCTTGTTAAATATTGGCAATACTATTTAGAACCTTAGGAACTCCTTGGGAGGTAATTAGAGAGGGAAATTAAAATTCATGATCAAATCCATTGGGGAGGAGTGTGATGAGATAATGGTTTGGGGTGATATCCTTTTATTGGTGAAAAGAGAGTCTTTTTCATAGAAACTAAAGTTAGGTAAAGGGTGGGAATGGAATCACATGGGATTTAGGTGGGTTAGGTGAGTTAGGTGGGGAAATGGTAGGTGGGACATGTTTTCAGGACTTTAAAACCTAAAATATTTTTCTATATGGTGTAAGTGGCCTTTTAATAATTAAAATTTTGATATACTTCATTTACCCATTATTAACCTTATTAATCATGATTAAAAATATCACGATGGTAATTATTTTTTTACTAAAGACATAATATGAACCATCTTAAAAAATATTGAAATTATGAATATGACTTTGGAATATATTTAATGTATTTTTATTTTTAAATTTGAGAAAATAAACTTTTAAATTAAAACATAAGTTATAGAAACAAATTACAAAAAAATGTATTTTTTACATTAAGTGTGTTTTTTTATTTTCTATTACTTATTAATTGAATGATTTTTTAAATATTTCTTTATATTTTTAAACATCATATTAGATTCATAATATTTAAATATATTAATCCAATTCATTTATATTAAATTTATATAACACTTATAAAATTAATTCTTTGAAAACAACCCTTTTACATTTACCATGGTAATTAATTTTTAACCTAAGTAATTTATTTTCAATGAATAAATATAATATCACTCTTATTATATAATGTTGACCTAATTTTATTACATATAAATTCAATTTTATAAAATAAAATTAATATGTGTAGGAAAAATTAATTTTAACATTAACGCATGTAAAACCAACTTTTTAGAAAAAGTTCATTTTTGAGCCTAAAAAATATGTTTAGGATAAAATTATTTATTATTTCAATTTTCATGAAATAAATTGTTTTATCATTAAAAAATAAATTTTATATAGATTTCAAATCAATCCAAAACTAAATTTTTCCAAAATAATATTTCGTTAAAATAATTTACCTAAAACATTTTCAATTATTGTTGAATGTTAGTTAAGTTCATTAAATTTTTAACATAGTTATTATAAATTAATAATAGTTATAAAAAACATTTTTGAACATTTAAAATGTTTTACAAACATCTAGGTATTTCACATATAATGATAAAGTCATAAAAGATACAATTTCAATAAAACATATATTTTCACTATTCACATAAAAATAAACTATTTTAGAAAAAACCAAAAATATCATCTTAATATAACATCTTTATGAAGAGTTAATATGTGATGTTTATTTTTTTCAAAATAAAATTTTAATATTTAGGATTAATATTTAAAATATACTAAGAAATAAAGTCTCTCTATAGTGTGTATTATGTGATATGTTAAGATATGGTGTTTACCTACTATAGTAGGGTCACGAGTATTACAAACATAGATACATAGAGATATAGTAAAAAATTCTCTTGAACTTCTATAAAATCTCAAGAATACTCTCACGATATTATTTTTAATTATTTGAATTATAGGGTTTTGAGAAGTTTTGGTTAATATAGTGGAGCATACTAAAATTGATATTTAAGGGGAATCCTATTTTATATGAAATTTTTAAATCCATCTAATGAAAAATAAAAATCATAGAAAAATCATTGAACTTATGACTATGAAAAATAAAGGTTTTATTCTATCACAAAATGAAAAATATTTTGGTGAGGGACCAACAACCCTATAGTAGTGAGATCCTTACATCCTTAACTTTCCTTGATGAAACTTTCAAACATATTGACTGAAGGGAATCTCTAACAAAATCGAGCTACCAAAGATCATTGTGATTCAATACCTTATAAAATTATAAGAGTAATAACTTAAGTATAAGATCCCCCGAATATAGTAGGGGGACTTTCAAGCTAAGGGATATATAGGGAAAGTCTATAATGAAAGTTGGTTTAGGAAAGGGGAGAAAGATAACTGGAAATATGAAGGATAACTGGCTATGTCCTCTCCCCATTATAAATTTTTTAGGGAAGGTGGATCATCCATCACCCCCAATGGATGTTCTATCATGAGAGTGAGATTGATGATTACAAAAATATTTCCTGATATGTTGTTAGATGTTTATCTTTTACTTTGTGTAAGTTCACCTAATTCTATTAAGAGAAAAACCTACATGGTCAAATAGTAAGTGTTTCCAAAATATAATTAAATAATATTGAATTTAACATTTATAATTAATTTTATTATCAATTATATTAACATTAAGTTGATCACAAAAATTTAATCACAAGATATATTAAAGTTTAAAATATGTGTGTTAAATATTAACACTTCTCAATTATTCCCAAGATAATAAATAAATATTTCTGTATTCATTAGTTTAGTTATTATATTAATATAAATGTTTATATAATTACTTGAATATTAAAATTAATATTTATTCAAGAGTTTATTGCATATAATATTTTTTATTTATTGAAATAATATTATTTATTTAAATAAATATTTTATTATTAAGGGTTTTATCAATGATTATGTGGAATGACAGGAAGAGTTAATGTCCTGGGGGAGATGATATAACAATCCATGAGTTTAGGACAAGTCATGAGAATTTATTATTATTATTATTATTATCAGTGGTATTGTTCCATGATCAAAGGTTTTCCTTGATGGTATTCATGTGTGCAATCGAAACTCTAAGGCCTATAATCCTACATATGAGGGATATGAGATCATCGGGAACCATGAGATTTTCTTGAGATGTCACAAATTAGTGAAGAAAAATCAATGGGACTTTGTAATTTATTATGATATATGTTTCACTTTGGTAAAGTAAATCACCATTAAAAAATCATAAATAAAAGGTGTACAAAAAATATGGTTGTAAATTGGGTAGAGATCTTACAAATAATTGAGTCTCTCAATCACTCGGTTATTTGTTGGGGTCTTATTCTAAAGTACATGAATCTATGGGATTTTAATGGGCTATCAATGATAATTTCTTTATCTTAGGGTTTCTATCATTAGAGGATGAGTATGGAAGGATGTAGGTTCTATCATATCATCTTCCGTTATGAGGAAAAAAAGAGAAGGTCATCGATCTTTAAATATATTTTCCTAAAACAATGTATGCTTATAATTAAATAATAGATCTCCCCTTTCATCCCTTTTCAATATTGGAATACATTAGATCTAGTTTTTGTGAGAATCTATATAATTAGTTGGTTTTATTTCCATCATGTGACTCTATGGTATTTTCCTCTTCACATCGAATCCCATTAAAAAAGGATATAAGAAATTGTAATTATAGATTTGACCACTATTCAAATATCTTAGATAAGATTTCTTCATCATAAAATCATGTTAATCAAGTAGTCTTATCATCTAATAATGATGAAATAAATTTTAGATTCGTGTATGAAAATGTAGATACATTTTTTAATTCCTGTAAAAAAAATTGGGCACTATGTTATGACTTACCAAAGGAATGGCTCTGTTGCCTGTTCATTTTACAATACTCATGGTCATAAAATTTTTTATTACAATAATGAATTGGGGATCCAAATAAATAAACGCAAGAGTGTTCTTGAAACTTATAGTAAATGGGTCATAATCTGTGTGTGGATGAAATTAGGATTGATGGAAGGTCTGATGTTGTCCCTTTTAATGGATATAATTTTAGGGTTTATAATGAGTGTCAAACATAGGATTAACAAAGGATTTGAATCCTATACAAGTCTAGAAAAACCAATAAATGTTGATAATACATATTTTTCCAGTGTAAATCAGTTGTAAAATCATATGACCCTTAATGGTGGTATATTGAAGGATCAACTACTAGGCCTATTCAATGCTGAGGAGAATCTAAATGATACTAAAAATTAGGATACAAGTGCTTTTATGGTTCAATCATATGATTTAAACAATGATTCTAAACCTAATTAATGCAGGGATAAAAAAGATCTTAAATTTTGTTCAAGTGCTTCTAAAGGGAAAAATATCTAGGATGTCGGTGGGTCGTTCCCTTTGAAAACTTATTGGTCATTGAAAGATTAATCTCACTTGAATAAAACTATGGTGATAATAAAATACAAGATATATACTTTTTCCAATGATGTTTAAGGAATAACAGGTAAAAAATGAAATAGTCTATTCTTCTTAAGATTGAGTTTAATGCATATATTTATAAATGGGTGGATGAGAAAGTTGAAAGGATAATCAAGATATATAAAGATTGACTTGTTAGTCTTGATACTTATATTTAAATAAGAATCTGAATGGTATATGAGACTAAGAATAGTATTATTATTAATCTAAATTTGGGATATAAAACCCTCACTAGGTTTTGATTATACTATTGTAAGCAGGAAGTAGGTATGGGGATATTCTAAGTTCATATGAATGTTGTTCAGACATTGTTTTTAATGGAAAAACTTGTTGTATTGGGATATTGTATTGAAGAATATATCTCAGACATGTTTATGGATTGATAGTATTTGTTTTTCTTGGGACAATTTAGTATTTTTTTCAATCTTTAATGTCACACATAGGTGTTTAAAAAATTATTCTATATTTTCTTTTGATTCTTACATGAAGGTGGTTGTTTTTCAGCATCTATTTTTATATTTTTTTCATCAGGTTGAATGTGGTTTATATCTTAGGTTAGATGGGAAATTCAATGTTTTTCTAAAGGTGGTTATACATTTAAGGGTTTATTTGATGTTGGTATGGAATATACTCTAAAATAAATTCTATTTACAGTATGATTATTTTTAAAACCTAATTTTATTTTCTTTTTTCTATGTTTTAGGTTTTATCCATGTAACACTAATGTTGTACTTATTTGTTTTTGTTTTAATAAATTTTTCTTGGGACCATGGATTTGGTTTCAAACCCATGGTTAACATTTTCCTATTATTTATTATTATTATTATTATTATTTTGTTTTTATTATTAATAATATTATTATTTTACCAGAATTTTAATTAGAATAAATGATTAGATAAATATAAATTTTATAATTATATATTGTTTAAACCTAATAATTTAATCTTTATTATATCATTTACTTTGATAATACATTTTTTATAAATAGAAAATCTTTTTTATATTCTCTCAATCCCTTGAGAATAATCCTTCTCCCTCTCACTCAATAACTAGAGATAATAAGAGAGTTTTCTTATTATGATCAATGGTGAATGATGTAAGGTACTCAGACACTCTTTTATAGCACCTACAATATCATGAGTGATATTTAGAGATTCATGGTGCACCTATGGAATTGACTTGTGGGATAATAGTTTGGATTCTCTATCACAACAATGACATGTTAAGATTCGAAAGTGAATTGATCAAAAGGAAGTTACTAATTCAAGGTAATTATTATTTTAATTTAATTATGAATTAAATGTAAAAGGTCCCCCTTAAATGTTATCAGGTTTCATTCATTGATTTAAATTGATATTATTCATTGAAAAAAATAAAGATCATATTTTTGAATAACCTAACACTTTCTTTTCACCTCACAGAACCTTCATGTCATATTAGAGTAATTATATTATAATTTATAATTATTTATTATTTTTTGAGCAATTACGTATTTGTCTTGTCGGTATTTTTTATGTTTTTTATTATTTAATCTAAAAGTTGTTATAATGTGTTTGTTCAAATTTATATTACTAATAATAGATGAAGGACACTAAAAAATCACATTTAGTTGTATCATCGATATTGAATAAATAACAAAGAGACACATCATATAATAAAAACGAACATGTTTTTTAACCATGGTCATCCACATAAAGGTGGGCCATAATTATCATGTCATGTCATATGGGGTTTGGTATATAGAGTCATTATATGTTTCATATTGGGTGATATCTAGAACATTGAGTGAACAAGAGTAAACAGTGTGTAGTGGGTTTATACACTATGTAACCGTGCACAAAAGTATCCCCATATAAATCATAGCAAGATATGTGGTCAAAGTATGGAACATCATTACACATATTGTATTGGTTACCCATTGAGAGACACATGATCTCATGAAATAAAGAGTGTGTATATGGTTGTACACATTGTGTAACATGTGATAACCCATAACAAATATATGTTGATTCCCTAACCATTTTGTGCAGGTATCCATAAATGGATTATATCATGTGTATTCAATTGTATACTTTATGTAACTCATTCCAACTTATACAATGTTCATACTGAGATAGAGATGATGTTTGAGTAAAACATGTGGATAATTAAAAGAAAGAACAGACTACAATATGTGTAGCTAACTGTACATGTCTTGTGATAGGTATTAATCCACACTAAGTAAACACCAAGAAATTTTTAATAAGCTATATTGAATTAAATTATTAATAATTATTACTCATGAAATTTTTTAAATAAATGATGTTTATATTTTTCATACATATTATGTACGTAATGGGAATTTCTATTGGTATAAGTTGTGATTATTCATTGATTATCATGTGGTCAAACACGCCATGTAGACTACATAGATTTATCCATGGAAAAAAAGTTGTGAAAATCATAACAAACCATATAGGTGTCATGAACCAACCTAGTTACCCAGGTACACTGATACTTTATTTTCCTCTAACATAGATTAAAGGGAATTCCTAGTCCCTATGTGTTGTTAACTAGTACCTGGAATCGTATCTAAGATCAAAGGAAGTAATTTTTACAGAATAAAAAACGTCAAGATAGAATAGTGGAATGAAAAAATACACAATCTATATGCCAAACACTCCTCAAGGAGAAATGTGCCACAAGTAGTTAGATAAAATTCCAAAATTAAAACATCATCCAAGAGATAAACAACATACATCAAGTAATATGATCTCAAACCATGTGAAATGGGTGGACCATAGCTCCACCAGTCAAGATCAGCACTCTATAGTCTCATGGACAAATCACTTCCACCACCCCTAAGTGGAACATCCCATTCCCTAGGTCTATCATAAAAAATCAACAAATTACAAAAGGAAAATGTATGGTTTTATCTAAATATCCTTGTAGAGTCTCATTAAGTGTTCCATAGTTAATTTCATGATTATAAAATCATTTATGATTTCAATTTAAAAAAACATGGTGTGGAATTTCATTTACAAATTTCTGATCAAAACATGCTTTCAAATAATAGGATGGTAAGTATTTTAAAAAAAGTATTAATAGAACATTTTATATAAACCATTTATATAAAATAATTTGAATGAATAAAATAGTTTTATAAATTGTGAAATGTATAATCCAATCAAAACCAAGAATCATGGTTATATACCCTATATTATGTTAGTTCCAAGCTCTTGGATCATCACACTACTCAATCGTCAATCATGGGTTATGTTTTTTTTCACACATATCTAAGGCTCAGGACAATAGGACCAATCCATCAAGATACAATCTTGGAAAATCATACTAAACTAGGTCTATTTAGCATTATGATCATAAATCCATTACTATAAAGTTAAATTCCTTGTGTGCTTCACCTAATCACCTACTAACAACTTAAGAACACATGTGCTTTAAGAAATCAATCATTTAATCAATCTTGGTAAAATCATTCATTTCAAATAAATTCATCATTCATAGTTTTCATTCAAAATTTTACGTTTCAATATGTTATTTTATTTCAAAAAAATCATACTTTTTTATCAATTTCATTATTTTAAAATCATAAATTATTTTAATACAATTTTCTTAAGAATCAACATCAATAATTTCATCAAATAATCTTTCAATTCAATCCATCAATTTTTTTTCAAAATATACCCAAAAATTTCAAAATAATTTAAATTGGTGGTTTTTCATAGTTTCTATGCCTTTTAAAATAAAATTTCAAATCTTCTTATATAAATTTCTTTTAAATCAACTAAAAAATCATTTAAAATAAATCAAGAAATTTAGGGTTTCAATTTTGGTAAATTTGTTAAGTAAACACCTACCTTTAATCATGAGATCAAACAAATCAACACCCGTAACAAGAAACACCAATGGAGAGACAAAGGTGATAGAGATCAAGTGATCATTCCTACAATCAAAATCAATCAAAACAATATCTATTAAAACTGAGATATAATCTATCAAAAATGTGAGGATTCACCACTCTCAAAAGGGAGATACATATAGGATAAAAAAACCCAAATCAAGAGGTTAACCACATACTATATAGGGATTTAATTCTTCCAATGACACTTCAATCTAAAAGGGAAGAGGTTTATGGATCCATTAAATCCCCTAGAGAGCCTCCAAAAATAATGAATTTGTTTATGGTTGAAAGGGGAGTGATTAGAGGTTAAAACATATATCTAGGGATTTTAATTAAAAATTTCATGGGATTAAAAACTCAAACACATGGCTTACTGGTTAGGTCACAAGGTTAGTATTAATTATGCACCGTAACCATGAGCTCGTACTGGGATTCTGGAAAGGGTTCACAATTTGGCTTCATTGTAATTCTAACAATGAACCAATATTTTGAATACCTATATCAATGGGTGTACAGTTTTTAGGGTGAGGCCACATGATTTGGACAAACTATGCTCCC
The DNA here is from genome assembly GCA_963277665.1 of Viscum album. Taxonomy (NCBI): domain Eukaryota; kingdom Viridiplantae; phylum Streptophyta; class Magnoliopsida; order Santalales; family Viscaceae; genus Viscum; species Viscum album. Next base: position 515,593,563 of record OY728163.1, on the reverse strand, counting down.
CACTATAGAGCACTAACATAGAATTCATAGTTTAATGGGAAAAATTTCATGGTTTTCCCTAATTATGATCCAACTATTCATAGTCCTAAAAACATTCCAAAAAGTTAAAAATTCAGAAAAAACTTTACAGTAAAAAGTTCCAATAATTTTATGATCCCAGCAAGGGTAAAAAAGTAACTAAAATCAAGTAATAGGATGTTCAAACCACCCCACCATAAAAACATTATCTCCCCATAATTCCAATCAATCAAAATTCATGTCAAATAGATGTGGCCACTTATATCTCATCATTAACTCTCATTCCCAAGTATCATGTGAGTTGTTACCATGTTACAAAGAATACAGACCAAACATATATACTTCCAATTAATAACCATTTTATCTAAATCAACAATCGTGATTGGACGCTTAGTTGTGGATAAATATAACTCAACATCAAGGTCATGCCAACTCAAGACATGATAAGGGTCATAAAGATACTTTTTGAGATATGATACATGAAACAAATTGTGGATTGACATCAACTATAGTGGTAAGGCTAAATAGTGATCCACATTACCCACCCACTCAATAATCTCAAAAGGACCCAAAAACTTTGGGGTTAGCTTCCCATGTTTCCCATTCCGTTGATGACCCAACCGTGGTGAAACTCTCAAAAATGAATTTTCACCTACTAAAAACACCAATGTTTTATGACAACGATAAGTATAGTATTTATTCCAACTCTTCAACATTATTTAAATAATCAATTGAATCATTTCAATCATCCCTTAGAACAAACTAGGTACAACAAAAATATTCCCTAATATCCAACCAACACAGTGTAGATTTAAAATGGTATATATACAAGGACTCAAAGGGTTCTATACAGATGGAAGACTGGTAACTATTATTATAGGAAAACTCAACCAGTCCCAATTGGCTATCCTATGCTCTAGAAAATTCAAAACACAAGCATAAAGCATTCCTTCCAAGATCTGTATATCTCTTTCTATTTGTACATCCATATATCGATGATAAGTCATTCCTAAACTCTCCTAGGATCCCAACACCTACTATATGACTCTATAAAAACAATAAGTGAACCAGGGATCCCAATTAGAAACTATAATATATGGAACACCATGAAATCTAACAATCTCATACACATACAAGCATATCAAGTCCCCAACATTAGCTGTATCAGGAATGGGGATAATGTGAGAAGATTTGGTGAGCTTATTGACCACTTCTTATATCACATTATTTTTTATGGTTACATGGAAACCCAAACATGAAATACATATATATATCATTCCACTTTCATTTCAGCATAAGAAGGGGATGATGTAAACTTGAAGGTCTCTGGTGATTGGCGTTGACCTTCAGACAGGTGTAACAACATGAAGAAAAATAATCAATTTTGTATCTCATTCCTGGCCACAAAAATTATTTCTATACATCCTAGAACATCTTTAATATTCTTGGGTGAAAAACCTATTAGGATTTATGGAAATCCCCCATAATGACCTTTCTCATGAGTAAATTCAAAATATAATAATTTCAGAAAAACAAGACACCCCCGAAAGAGGATAAACACTCACCAATGGTCTTACCACCATGAAGAGAATCCTTAATTATGTATAATTAATCCTCTAGATACTTATTATGAATAATAATCCAGAGAATATAGGAGGTAAACAGAATATTTTTTTGAACAATCTTGGTCACATCCTTCCAAACTCCCAAATAAAACCCAGAAAATGGAGACATCAAATTTCGATCTTCTGATGATTATTTAATGTCTTAGGTTAGAAGTTTTCTAATAAAATCATTTGTAATGAAATTCTACTAAATAGGGATAGAGTAAATGCTTAAATCCAAGGACTGTATATTCTCTACCCAATTCCACTTTTAGAGATTCAGATATTTGTACAATAACATATAATTCATGATTTTTTTGTTCGAATAAATGGTAAATGTTTCTATAGAAAGGTTATTACACCAGCACTTAAGAGTATACATCATATATATGAGTTCAATATCATGGGTTGGATATTTCCTCTCATGGATCATAATATTTCTAGAACTATAGGCTACCAAATGATAACCATTAATGATAATGTATCCCAACCTTAAACCTGATGCATCAAAAAATACCACATAGACCTACGCAGCCTCTAGAAGAGTCATAACAAGCATATAAGTCAAAATATATTTCTAATGAATAAAATAATTCTGAAATTTCATGTCCCAAATAAATGGAACTCCATTCTGAGTGAGAGTGGTCATCAGATAATCCAATTTCGAGAAGACTTTAATGATCTGATGTTAATACACCACTAAACCCAAAAATCTCTAAATCTTGAAAATGTTATGTGGTTGTTACCATGTCATAAAACCCTTAAAATTAATAGGATTGAATGAAATATCATGAATCAATACCACATGTCTCAATAATTTTAGTTCCTAAATATATAAATTACATTTAGACAGTTATGTGTAATGTATCAAATTTCTAAAAGTTTAAAACATTTCTCTCAAATAACCAACATAATCATCCTTGGTTTTTCAGAAAACCAAGAACAAATCCAAAAATATAACAATTGATGAGTAAATACACTCATGGAATATCATGATCATCAGTTTCATAAATACTATAGGAGAATTTCGTAGACCAAATAGTATAACAACGTACTCATAATGGTTACACCTGCTCCAGAAGATTGTTTTCAGAATGTCAAATTCATTGATTATCAACTAGTGATAATTAAAAAAAAGATAAATCCCTAAGAAACAATTTTCCACTTTTAACTTATCAAAAAATCATCAATCTATAGAAATGGATACTTGTTCTCTACAATAAATTTATTGAGTTTTTAGAAATCAATACAAAGTTGAAGTACTCTATTAGACTTATTCTAAAAAATAGTTTAATTCCAAGGTCACACACTCAGACATATAATCCTTTATCCAAAAAATAATACAACTAATACATCAACTCTTTGAATTATACTGCATTCATATGGTAAGAAGGAATAGATATGGGTTAGGTGCCCGATACTAAATCAATGGATAACTCTACTTCCCCTAATAATGGAAATCTTAAAAATTCATATATAAATAAATTGGGAAACTCAATGGAAATTGTAAGGAGATAACCACTCAAATATACTTACTCTGGATCAAGATAATCCACTGATATTACCCATCTCAACTCTAAAAAATGTGGTTTGACTATACTCGACCTTGGGTTCCATTCTCCCTAAAAAACATTGCACACCCTAGCGGGCATAGTAAAGAAGTCCCACCGAAGATAAAAGTCAATCCAATAATTATGAGAAATCATACAATCATTATAGAGAATAATTTCAATATGTTTTAGCATGAAAACATGAAAATTACAATAGAGTCTAATATTTGACAAGAAAAATGCAAGAGGGGCATCAGAGACCATGATCTCCATACATTCTGTGGGGAGTAATAATTCACATAACGTAAGATATCATCTATATAAAAATATTTATAAAATTTAAATAATGACACAATATGAATGAATGATATGTAATGGTATCATGAAAACTGGCCACTAAGGGTGAATCTTTAGTAATTGTACCTCTCACTATCACTGGACCGACATCGGCTTCCTCTTGAGATTCTTCCACTTCATGAAGAATATTTTTATCAATATCTATGGTTGGAACCCCTTGGTTATTAAATAATATAATTTCACCCCCATACATTTAGAATATGATAATCCCATTCCAATTCACTGGGAAAAAAATAAATGTTAAAAATTCTACAAGTGGCCTGAACGACCTCTCGAACAACGTATATTTAGTGCCTCAGTACAAAATCACCTTGAATGACTAACCTTTCCATGATACAATTAAGTCAAATGACATATACCCAAAAATTTAAAAGTTATGGATGAATACTTCTATTATGATCCTCCACGAGTCTCATTGAACTTCCTCTTTCATTTAATGTAACTAAAAGAACTACCACTCAGATAAATAGGAACTCACGTCAACCCAAACTTACTATCCAAGTTAATCTCATACATTAATGTTCCATCCAACACATCCATATAATAATTGAACATTAGTATAAAAACATGAGTTCAAATATTATATCAAATACCCATCCCAAATACTTGAGCCTTCAGTTTCTCATTTATCACTACTTATGGAAAAAACTGAAGAAGTTCATCAAAGTGGTTTGCATACTATGTCATTGTCCTACCACCATTTTGGAACCTAAGAAAATCCATAGAATTAACCAAGACCATCGATTATAGATATAAATTCTCAGTGAAAATATCATTGAAGTATTTCCACTCTAATCCCAATTGTTTACTTATTATCACTGATATATCTCACCAATCATATTATTCCCTTAAAACATAATGGTATCATACTTCACCTTTATAGATTATATCCTTTCCAAGAACTCAAAAAGTTGATCAATATTTTTTAATTAATTATAATAATTTTAAAGATCATTTGATCATTATAGAGATGGTTGTTCCTAGTGAATAATATATTGTGAATGATCTCAAATATTATCCATTAAAGGTTCCACAATGAGAACATGAATTAAAATGGGTGCAGCTAGCTATCCCAAAGCATGTAAAGTGAACACCACTAACTCAATATGATTCTATTGAACTGTTTAATTTTATTATTTTAGTTCACAAATAGCTTTCACCTATGGAATATTCAAAAATTTCTTCATCAACATGATGCTACACAACATCAATAGGCTGTATCAAAAATCATCGAGGATACTCAGAAGAACCACTAAATCAAGAGTACATGAAAATAATGTTTAGGAAAATGACTAGAATCATATCAATTCATTCCTCAAATATTCTTTTCCAAAACATCCATGGTGACTTAAGGGTCGCTACGATGATTGATGGAGAGGAACTCACTTCCAACTACCTCTTAAGTCTGAAAAATCATGCCTCTTGTATACTAGGAGATCCTAGACTATGTATCGACATCCATAAATGATGAAAAACATACATTGATACCATCTTTTCATAAACCAGGCTAGTTACCCTAGTAAATTAATAGCTGAGTCATACCTGGCATAGCATGAATAGTTTTCTCGATCCCCATGGGTTGGAGACTAGCACCCTGAATCATGTCAAATATCAAAGGGAATAGTTTTTTCATAATAAAAAACATCAATATTGAATATAAAAATGGAAAACAATACATAGTTGATATTCCAAACACTCCTCCAGGAGAAAATTTCTATAATAGGCCAGGTGAATATACCAAAGTCAAACATCATCTAACATACAATGCAATATCCATCAAGGCATAGTCCACAAAACTATTTGCAATAGGTGGAATATAACTCCCCCAATCACTATCATCACACCAGATTCTAACAAATCAAAAACAAAAAAAACTCTATGTAGCTCATTATTTTTCCCTGGAATAGGAATAAAAAAATCAAAAAATCCGTGATGGCAAAGTTAAGGTGTGTGATAAATATACCAGTAGTTTTTCACCATGTGTTCCAAAAAAACTAAACCTTATAATCAATCAATTTAAGTGAAAAAGGAATGGATAATACAAACATATTTTAGATAAAAAATATTTCAAATCATAATATGGAATATATTTTTTAAAAATAGTCTTAAATGAACATTTTATATAAAAATATTATATAAAATATTTGGAATGAATAAAAAAGTTCTATAAATAATGGAATATTTAATCCAATAAAAAATGAGCATAATGGGAATATTCCCTAAGTTGTGTTTGTTGTAGGATAAAAAATACTCTCACTACTTGATCTCTAATCATGGATTAAGTATGTGTATAGGAATACCTATAGATTATGACAATAGGGAAAATCAATCAACATCTCGTCGAGGATAATCATATAGAACTAGGTTTTGTTATAGTTATTGTCATGAGTCTATTGATAGTGATTTAAAGTGATGGAATTCTTTTACTAATAACCCACTAAATAATAAGGCTAACATGTGATTCAATCAACCAATCAATCAATCATGGGAAATATCATTCATTTCAAATAAATTCATCATTCACAATTCAATTGCCTAATTTCATGCCTCAATATGCCATTTCAATTTCAAAACCAGTCATTGGTTTTTATCAATATCATAACTTTAAAAAATATTTAATTTTAATCCAATTATCTCAAGAATCAATATAAAATTATTTCATAAAAATTATATTTCATCCCAAGCCATCATATATTTCTCAAAATATGCACAATAATTTCAATACCATTTAAATTGAGGGTTTTAACAAATTTCATGCTTTTTTAAACCGGACATCAAATAATCTCAAATCAATGTTTGATAAATAAATTTAAAGGTAATTTTAAACCAGTAAAGTAATTTAGGGTTTAAATTATAGGAATATCCTTATAAAACCACCAATATTTAATCACATGATCAAACAAATCAACACCAGTAATGGGAAACCCCAATAGAAATATAAAAGTGAAAGAGATCAAGGAATCAAACCTAGAATCAAGATCCATAAAAATATATATATAATCAATAAAAAAGTTAGGTATTAACTAATCTTAACATTGGGAGAAATATAGGTGAGATAAAACCCAAATCAAGAGGGAAATCACATACCAGTGTGCGATCGAGATCTTCCACCGGAAGTTATATTTTCAAGGGAAGTGGTTTGATGAGCCAAGAAATTCACTTGAGAGCCGCCAAATGACTACGAAATATATTATATTTTAATGTGTGTTGATTATAGGATAAATATGGTTCCTAGGATTTTAATTAAAAACATTGGGGTATTAAAAACTCACGTGACTGTTTTCTTGGTTGGGTCACATAGTTAGTAGTAAACATACACCATAACTGTGTGCCCTTGTTTGGCTTCTGGAATGGGTACATGGTTTGGAAAAATTGTTAATCTAAATATACACTAACCATTAAATCTCATATATCAATGGTTTCATGGTTTTTAGGGTGAAGCCACTAAATTTGGAAGAGTTGTGTACCCCTCTAGAGCACCAACATTGGGTGCACAGTTTTCTAGGAAATAATACATAGTGTTTCCTAATCATTCACGAACTGTGTATAATCCAAAAAACATAAAAAAAAAATTCAAAATCCATCAAAAGCACTTCAAAAAAAGTTCCAATAATGTTATGATAAAAATGGTTAAAATTTAAAACAAATAAATTAACAGAATGTTATAGTAGGCATACATGTCCTGTAAGAACAACATACACATTAAATACCTTACACAGCACAAGTCACACATCGATTCAAATAATAAAACATATCTTGTAAGAGTTAAACTCCAAAATTGGTTTAATTAGATGCATAAGTATACATATTTCACCACCTATTGTAAACATCATGTATATATTAAAATCAAGTATTGAATTTAATCTGATAAAAAAATAGGTTGTGTGAACTTCTCAGTACACATTTAGTACTTAATTATTTTATGTTTTATTAAATAAATTTATTTACAATTAAAAAGTATAGAGAATATCAAGGGTTTTTGGAAAATTTTTAATATAATATACTTAATTAATTAATTAATTGAGATTAATTTATTAATTCAGATAAAATAATCTTAATAAAAGATGAATTTAAATGATTGATATCAATATCAAATGCATAGTATTTTTATGTTGTGTTTGATCGTGAGATTGATCTACCTATTAATGTGTGGATTTTAAATAATTTAATTACTATTTCCTGGTTTTTATGATATTATTTAATATCAAATTAAATATAATGATTTTCATATCATCTCTTCCTACTTTATCATGTAGGGGCATCTGTGTATTTTATGTAACCCTAAAACCCTATGCACTCCACATCAACAAGTGATTAATCATATGTGAAGGATGAAACTTTTAGTGATATGAGATGATTTAGGACCCTCTCTAAAGTGGATTATACCAAATAGGTATGTAGGTTAGTGGAGGAATACTACAAATTTATTCAAGCATTAGCTCGAGGATTAATTTCCCCTAGGTTCAAGGTAGGTTTATAATCCTCTTGATTAACCAACCAGTCGTTACAATATCATGATCATATCACATATTTATTTTATTTTATCAGCTATAAAGTTATTTTTTTATGTGATTCAAGGGTTATTTGGTTGATTAAATGTGATCACATAATGAAAATGAATTAACAAGCATGCTAATATGAAATAAAATTAAATGAATTATTTGTAAATTATGTTACAATACATGGTTAATTTATTATTTAAAATCAATATGATCATAAAAATAATGTTAAGAATTAATTAAATGATATTGAATGAAAATAGTATGTTATTAAATGAAATTTTCACTTAATTTAGAATACAACCATAGCACAAATTTATTTTCTAACCCTTAACATGGTTCTTCCAATTATTGGAAATCTCTAATGAAATTCTTAGGTCGAAAAACATAGTTAGAATTAGGGGTTTATTTACTTGGAAATAAATGGGTTAACATGAAATAAATCATTGTGTAAATCCTAGTTTAAAATTTTAGTGTTAGGGAGTCCACTCAAAGGATCATGGAACTGTGACTCAATGCTATTTGAAAAAAAACTCTACCAAAATACTTTTGAATAATTTTCTATGTCCTCGTCTAGATTATTTTAATTAGAATATAGATCATTTCTAATATAATATCCATTTAATGTGATATTATAATTCTAATGGTAGGTGAGTTTTGGATTTGATAAAATAGTGTGATACCAACAAAACTGATTTATTATATCTTAACTACTAATCAATGAAAAAAACTAAAATATCATTTCATTTATTGTAGAAAAGGGAATGTAAAACCACTGGAACATTGGGATCATTCCTCGAAAAAAAATTCATTACCACCATAAATTTACCAGAGTATTACTGTCCTTTGTACACTATAATACAATAGGGAATATGATTATGTGATGATATCCCATATTATTGATCATGAACCTGTAAAATAAAGCAAAGGTGAATAGGATTTATATAGGAGATACCTGGAGGCTGATTCAAGTTTTTATTACATCATGTTATCATCAATGTTTAGAGAGATGAAAATGAAACATAAAAACATTGATGGATACACCATGATAACTCATCTCCTAGAGAATTAAAATGAGAAAGAGAGACTAAATATAAATGAGATTTTTACTACACTGTACAAAGGTAAACTAAAATATAGTTAACTTTTGTTGATATTTCCTTCAAGATGTTGAAGTAAATTGAATAGTTATAAAATTTGGGCTTCCATTTAGATAATGAATTATCAATTAATATTGTATTATCAATCTTTCACCCAGATTCTCTACATTAATTAAGAATAATAGGATGAGTAGTATGGAAATTGTATTCAAGAATCAATTGAACAATCCTTTATAATAAGATATGAATTTGTGGGAACATATCTACTCAAAACTTATGGTGAATTAGGTGAAGAAATTTTTTTTAAAATTCCATGATATGTTTAGAGTCAATAATGTTTTTAAAGAGGAAAATGATATATAGGGAGGGAATTGAATAAGAGGTTATCTTCTCTACATTTGGAAAGAAAGGTAACTAGAAAAGGAACTATAATAAGTTGATAAAGAAAAAAAATAAGTGTCTACTCCAGGTTTATTCCTTATTGAATATTATTTTTTAATTCAATCCTTTGGTATTGAATATAATATGTAACTCACATATTTTTAATTGAATATAGGACTTATGGTTTTTCAGAATGATAATAATAAGTAACATGTATTCTATAAGTAAAGGAATGAGATTGATCCTTATGTAAACTAAGAGAATGTCACAACCTCACATATTCCAAGTGGATTGATTCTTATAAAAAAATTGTATTAAGTATTACAAAAACATTTGTCTCAGTGTCTAATTGGAGACATGGTCAAACATTATTTCATATATGAAATGAATGTTGTTATGGTATATAATATATGGTTAATGTTTTAATAACAATTGAATCATATATATCCATTATTATTAAATATTTATGAATTTAATATATACAAATCATACCCATTTGTGGAAAGAAATTTATTTCAAGTAAAAAATAAAATTAATTGTAAATTATATAACCAGAAGAGTTTCTAGACTCTTAAAATCTAAAAATATTAGTTTTTTATGTACTTACTTGTTAATTTAAATGATAAATAAGCCATTTGAGATAAAGTTTTATCCATAAATCTTCTAGAATTAGTTCAATAAGATATGTGTCAAGTGTTCTAAAGAGAATATATAGGTAAATTTATATAATTCAAGATATTATGATAATATATTTAGGATATGTTAAGTGGAGTAGTGATTACTCACGGTAAAATATAATAGAGCCTCTGGGTGAGTTAGTTGAAGAATATCTTAACCAATAATTCAATGAACATTTAAATATAGAGTGGAACATTTCCTGAAGTCACATTATACACATCCAAGTGATGATATTGTCAAAAGGATGATCGATCGTGAGTCTTATAAGTATTGAAAGTATTCCATATTTCCTTTCGAGAAATGTTTGAAAAATGACAAAATTAATACTTAACTATGTGCTAATTATGTTGAATAGTGGATATCATATAAGTAATAATATAAAATAAATTCATTATGTCACAACTTCTTGTGTTTTAATATGAAGTGTTTGTTAAAGATGATTCTAGCTACAAACTTACATTAGGTAAACACTATGTAATTCTAATTTAATTATCTTCAAATATACATAGGATAAACTATCATAGATATATAAATGCACTAGTCATATGATCAACTATATTTATATAAGAAAGAAGTAATCTCTCGTTTAAGATATTTAGAGAAAGTTGGAGTTCCAATAAGTAAAGGAACCAGATGCACATGAGTTATCATAGGAACAATAAACTATATAATACATAGTGGGGAAGTTGTTCCAAATACACATAATTCATAGGATAAATTAAAAAAATATTGTTTTATATTCCCTAAGTAATGTTATATATTATTTTATAATAATAATTATTCCTCTAAGGAATAACTAAATGAAATCCAGCTAAATAAAAAACATCAAATGAATTCAATAATGGATAAAATATACCAAAATACGGTTCTGTATTTTGGTGGTATCATTAGTTTATGTAAATACATTGGTGGGTATTCAAGAATAAAATTAGAAGGATGGTAACGTTTGTGTCAATGAGACATAATTGGTTATGAAAGTATTCATGATTGGTCCAAACATACACTATAATGAATCCTTTTCATTAGAAGTTATACTAAAATCCATTAAAATTATATGTGTCATAGAAACCTTCCATGATCATGAAATGTGTAAAAGGGATGTCAATATCACCTTCCAAAAATGGGAATCTTATAGAAGATGTATATATGAAATAACCATAAAGGGTTAGTAACACCATAGAATTATAATAATATATAGATGTTGCATAAATCTATTTATAGATTGCAATAAGCATCATGCTCATGGAATATATATTTAACGAATTCAGAAGGGAGTTTGGTTTTATTATGAATGAAAGTAAGAAATATATCTATATGAGGTTAGTAGAAGATCCAAAATTTTATAAGACAAATATGTTGATAACATATTGATAATAGATGTTTGCTCTCATTTTTCGTTAAGAATAAGATAAAAGATATTTCTCCAAGAGTGATATAAATTAGAAACATAAGTTCTAAGGAACAAGATATGCCATGATAGATCTATGGGGATACTTAAATCAAGTCATCGTACATATATGGACAAGGTATCCAAAAATACATGATGGAACAATTCAAGGAGAAAATACTTTTTATATCACATGGGATGAAATATTTCTAAGTCAATGTGTTAAAGAATGGGTAGATATTATAATGTATATGAATAAATATTGATAAATGATTTGTATTTCATGTATATTCCATGATATTCACTAAAAGTTTACATTTATTATGTGAAAATTATAAAGATAAAAAATCAAATAGAACCAAGACCACTACACTAGGTAATTATTAGAACTATCTAATGGTACTTCGTAAATTACAATGGATTAGTAACACTACTACAAAACACGCCTTTAACAGCGCTATTATTATCCTTTATCAAAGCTAGAAAAGCGTTTACTACCTCAGCGATGTTAAAAATATGTGGCTTTTATCAGTGCTAAAAAATCACTGATAAATCATACTTTTATAAGAGCTTTTAAAATTGCTAAAAAAAGTCCCATTTATCAGAAATTTATTTTAGGACAGATAAATAGACCCTTTTTCAGCACTTTTATTCACACTGATAAAATTAGATTTATCAGTGCATTTATTTAAAATGATATAATTATGATTTATCAGCACATTTAAAAATCATGGATAATGATAAAATTTATTAGATCCTATATAAGCACTGATAAATGGTAACTTTATAAGTGCTAAAAATAATTCTTTTATTAGTGAATTTATTAGTACTGATAAAGGGGAAAATTGTTGTGTGATGCTACAACACACTGCCTCACCAAAAATAGGTGTAGTGTACTGCAACAACACACAACATTACTAGAAACCATAATAGAAATTACCAAAAAAAGTTACAAATACTAAATTTAAATGAAATAAATTTTTTAACACAAATAAAATAAAAGGAAAACAATATTACATTGTATTTAATATTTTTATTTAAATGACTGTAAAATTTGAATAAAAAGTTGGACTTGGAGTCATACTGGTCACACTATGAGTTAATTTGTTGTGTGACTGATTCCCACACATCATAAATGAATTATGGACTATTTTAATAAAATACTAAAATAAATCAAATGTGTTTTCTTATTATTGATCTTTTCAATTGTTTTTTTTTCACAAAAATTAATGTAAATCTTTAATAAAAAGATGAACTTGGAGGTATACTGGTCACACCATGCATCAGAATATGGAGCATCTAATTCTTCCATGTCCCAAATGACTCATAGATAATTTTCCTAATGTATAAACAATTGGAATGTGTTTTCTATGTTTTGAGTATTCAGCGTGGGTTTTCTACTAAAATATCATTTTAAACTAGAAACAAACACTTTGGGACATACATGTTGCATAATGTGTGGGTTTGATATAAGGATAATTCATACATATCACAAAATAATTATGGAGAATTATCCCAAATTATTAATAAAATCCAATTGAATTTTATTGGTTTTCATTAAGCGACACTTTATTATATTAAAATGTCAATTCTAAACTGATAATGGACACATGGAGTCATATCGGTCACACTGTGCATTAGATTGAGGAGTGGATAATCCCTATACCTCACAAATGGACTATGTATTATTTTCCTAAAGTACCAAAATAATCCAAATGTGTTTTCTCAATTTTGAGTATGTCAGTTGTTGTTTATCTAAAATTAATGTCAATTTTGAATAAAAAATCACACTTGGAGTCATATCGGTTACACCATGTGTTAGATTTAGGCATGGCTGATCACTATACATCCCAAATGACTCATTGATCATTTTTCAAAAGTACCAAAACAATCTTAATGTGTTTTCTTGTTTTTGAGTATGCCATATATGTTTAATATTAAAATATCATTTTAAACTAGAAACACGCACACTGATCCATGCAGGTGGAATCGTGTGTGGGTTTGACAAGATAATAATTCATATATGTCACAAATTAATTATGAATCATTTCCCAAAATTATGAAGATAATCTGAGAGTGTGTGCCCAGTTTCCAGTGAGTGACACTTTTTTATTAAAATGTAAATTTTAAACTGATAAAGAACACTTTGAGTCTTACTGGACACACGGTGCATTATGTTGAGGTAACAATAATCCATACACATCAAAAATGATTTATGGATATTTTTTCAAAAGCACCAAGCAAATCTTAATGTGTTTTCTCAGTTTTGAGTACGTAATTTTTTTCACTAGAATTAGTGTCATTTTTTTATAAAAATACACACTTGGAGTCATACCAGTGACATCGTGCATCATATTGAGGTGAAACTAATCCATAAATGTCAAAAATAATATATGTATAATTTAACTAATGTTCCAAAAAATCTAAATTCATTTTCACAGTTTTGAGTATATTTGTTGTTTTTTTCACAAAAAGTAATGTCAATTTTGAATAAAAAGGTGAAAATTGAGTCATACTAGTCACATCGTGCATCATATTGAGGTGCAGCTGATCCTTAAACATCCGAAATTACTCTTGTATAATTTTACTAAATTACCAAAAAAGTCAAATGCATTTTTTCAGTTTTGAGTACGCAGTATGTACTTTTGACTAAAATGTAATTTTAAACTAGAAGCACACATTTTGAGCCAGACATGTAGAATAGTGTGTGGGTTTGAAATAAAAATGACCCATACACATCATAAATGAATTATTAATCACTTTAAAAAAATATCAGGACAATCTAAGTGTGTTTTCTCAGTTTTCAGTGAGTGGCACTTATGAATTAAAATGTCAATTTTAAACTGATAACGAAAAATTAGAGTCAGATTGATCACACCATGCCTCATATTGAGATTTAGATGCTCCCTAAATGTCATAAATGATGTATGGATCATTACCCTAAAGTAAAAAAAACTATCTGAATGTATTTTCTAGGTTTTGAGTACGCTATGTGTGTTTTTTACTCAAATTCCATTTTAAAGTAGAAACATGCACTTTGAGACTTACAGATGGAATCGTGTGTGGGTTTGACCTGAGACTAATTAACACGCTCCAAAAAATTAATTATGAATCATTTTACCAAATTATCAAGAAAATTTGAGCATGTTTTATCAGTTTTCAAAGAGTGACACATTTTGTATTAAAATGTCAATTTGAAACTAATAACAGTCACTTGGAGTCAAATCCATCACATCGTGCATCAGATTGAAGTGATGATAATCCTTATATGTCCCAAATGACTCATGGATCATTTTTATAAAGTACCAAAAAAATAAAAATTTGTTTTCTCAGTTTTGAGTATATCAATTTTTTTCACTAAAATTAATGTCAATTTTGAATAAAATAATGCACTAATAGTCATACCGGTCACACCACGCTCCTAATTGAGTTGCGGATGATCCCAACATTTCCCAAATTACTCATTGATAAAATTCCTAAATTATAAAAAAAATAAGAATGTGTTTCCCTGGTTTCGAGTACACCACGTCTATTTTTTACAAAAAACAATCATTTCAAATTGGAAACACGCATAATGGATCATATCTTAAGTGAAAACTGTTATGTAAACTTTTAAATAATTTTTATAAAAACACAATCATGGTATAATATTTATTATACTCAATTTCCCAATAATTTTTTTGTTGGAAATCCAATGATTCTTATCCTCCTTTGCCTCGATCTTCACCTCAGTCTTCGCATGTTTCTCCTCCTCTATGTCAGTCTCTCACTCCAAATTTTTCTCCACCTTTGCCTAATCCTCTTACCATTCCTTTTTATTTTCCTCCATAATTACCCAAAAAAATTATTGTTTATAATCCAGTGCTTCGGAACAAGTTGATTTTCTATATTATTCTTCTCCTTGAGAAAGAGATAAAAAATAATATATAAGAATTCTCACACTAATGATTCACATCCCAAATATATTTTTAATGTCATAAATCATACTAGATCACAAATATAGTAGTTAATCACCTAAAATTGTTCACGACATACATTCTGAAAAAAAAAGTACACTACCCCCTCATATCTAAACAAATTGATTTATTCTTTTGAGTAACTCTCTTGTCTGCAGTAATGATAGTACTGAGAAAATATAGAAAAATAAATTATTATGAAATGTATTAAATGAAATTTCAATGAACTTCGGAAATTACATGTTGGGGGGATGAAGTTATTTTCACGCTTTATGATTTCTCTCATAAATTTACAAACATAATATCCACAATCGATTTCATTATCTTGTTTCAGACAATGCAGAAACATTAACCAAAATAAGTAAATTGTTTTGAAATGTTTCAACATTTTAATATTTCTATATATAGATTAATTTTTTTCCATTTGTAGTAATCTGAAGGTGTTATTTTTTCAAACATTAACTTCATTCCATGATATTGATTATATTGAGTGACCACCCTATCATAACAAAATTCTCGTTAAAAAATATTCTGAACATATAATTCAAAGTTTATCTATAAAATGTTGATTTTAGTGTATTACATATTCTGAATACACATCATTTGTGGTTCGTTGGTATCATATACATGCATTGAATCCCAAAAAAATAATTCAGGTGTCTATATTGACTACTATAAGCATCAAGTACATCCTAAAAAATATATATGTAATGTAAAAATTAAAAATATATTTTATGTGATTAGATCATAGAATTTTACCCCTGAAATGTAGTCATCAAAAAGAGTATGTCATTTGATGGTTTTTTATTAAACACTTTCAATAACATGCCATTTTTCTTGTTAATTTCTTCCTTATTTAAAGTAAATTATCATGTAGAAATGTTAAAGGGATTAATGAACCCAAATCATGCTTCACACAATCTTACCTTTATATATATTTAATATAATCTCCTTCCAAAAATCCATTATTAACATTAATAAACATATTTATCACACTTTTTGGATAGAGGTATTATGAAAATGTACCTTATATATGTATTCACAACTGAGACATCCATCCATTAATGATTGAGAATATCAATTAGAGAATTGAGACTAATTAAGTAAATGAAGGAATATTCATATATTTTTTCTTCATATTCAATGTAAGAAATAGTTTTATCTTTAATTATGGTCTATGCATGAAGTTGTAATGACAATTATTGTTTCTCTACAACTAGAAGGGAGATGGTACTCTCAAAAGGTCATTTTATTTTCTTGATCGATTCACTATATTTTGTTAATTAGACCTTTTGTTTCAATGTCGTGTTATCCATATGAAATATCATACTTCACTTAAGACATTTTATCATCAATTGTTACATGTTTTTCATATGAAATTATTTTTTAATGTTAAACCTCGTGTATCTTTATATGATTATAAGGATATTCTATGAAAGATCCAATAATATCTTTGATCATTGTTATATCGAGACCATCAAGTGGAAGCGGAAACTTAGCAATCTGCTCACAAGCTATCTCAATCCCCACTCCCATGTGATTTTTTGGGCGGTGTTGATTGTGTAGCTGGTCTACCGGGATATTATACATTGTACCCATCGCAAAATGGTGTTATGTTGGTATTGATATATAAAAATGACATACAACTGTACCCTGTAGAATTTTAGTAAAATAAATTTATCGGAAGTTGTTTGATTCACATTTCATAGAAATAATAATGAAAAATTGGATTACCCTAGGTAAAGTATGTGGTTGGGGGGGAATTACTAGACATAAATCTAGTGGGATCATTTGGTTCATGTGTGGATATTTTCTCCACCACTGGTTCGCATTAAACCTTTCTTATACATTGGTCTTCCAAACTAGACCTCCAATTAATATCATGTTGTGATTATATTTTTTTATACAATTCTCACATCATATTATTTGTATCATCATTTTGTTTTATCTTCTTGAAATATGTTAGAGGATAGGCTCTAGCACCTATTCCTCTAACACAACCATATTTTTTAGGCTACTTAAAAGATACTGAAATTAATTTTTCTTCTAGTATGGTCATAGTCGATTCTTATGTCTAAACCATATAAAAAATTATGAACATATTTGTTTTTATGTAATATTATTATAAATTATAATGAAATATAGTTATTTCATACTTACACATGATTACCATATTGCTTATATGTTTTTATTAAATAATATACCCTCTTTATTTACACAAGTCTCCTTCCATAGAACATGGAAAGGGATGGTAGTGGATTCAGATTTTTATTCTTCAATCTAAATATAAACAAAGGAATATTTGTTTTTCATATCACATAATTAAAATGTTATTGTTGATTTAAAATACATAATAATTTTTTCTCCAATAAAGAGTAACTCATCCTTTGCAGAAGTGGTATGCTTTTTTATGTATGTTGTTTGTTTTCAATACACTTTTTTTTGTTTCATAAATAAAAAATTTTGAATCAGGTATGATAGAAAAATAATTTCAAGAAATATATTATCGAAAAAAATTCACCTAAAGTTGTTTATCATTAAAAAAATTCTAAATTAATTCCATGCTTACAACTTTATAATGTGTTTATAACTAAGTGGTGGGTGGGGCTTTATTTTCTCCTTTACATTCGTAAGATGTAACATCATCAGAATTGTCTCGAATCCTCTATGGGATTTTCTAGTGGCCATTAAGACAAATTTCTTATAGAAATATTTTAAAATAAACAAATTATGAAAGGAATAATGAAAAATAAATCAATATTTCATTATATAACTTTTTATTAAAATGAAGAAAGTATATTGTATTCTTATAGTTATATTTTTTCAAAGGATTTACAAAATTACAAGTTGGACGTGATGCAATGAGTCAATATCAATCGGCACATTCATCCTCATTTTGACCCCATGATAGCTAATGGTCATTGATTTTTTATGTTCTATAGGTTTGACACATTTATTCCAACCAGCCTCAAATTTTATACCCTAACTTTTTTCCTTGAACATTTTATTCAAAACTATGATTCTGTGTCATTGTTGTTTTCTTCTTCAACATGTAATTGATCCCCAGATAATTTTTCAGTTTTATTATCAAAAGTATTTCTTCCTTGGGATTGGTATCATCATCATATTTAGAATACATTGTAATCATGAGTAGTCCAGCATTTTATTTGTCTTGAGTAACATTAATACAATACACTCCTTGCATAAAATTCCACAATTACATGCATCTTGCATGAAAATTATTACTATCTTAAACAGAGATATAATATTTCAATACTACAGTAAAACTAATCTTTAATTCATTTATTTAATCCTTCCTCGGATTCTTGATTACCTTATATTTCTTGATGATGGATGTAGGGCTACTAATTCCCTATTTCGAACTATCCTTCCTCCAATCACTGTTCGAGATGTATTTCATCAACGAACTTTGGAACCAAAATGATGGTATGAAGGCTAGTTTCAAATAGGGAGTCCAATCCATCATCAAGAGATGGAAGACAGTCAAACATCTAAGGATTTCAGTTTCCTAAGAACATACACTAATGAAATCACTCAAAAATTCTTCTCAATTGCAGAGGAATTGAAATACCTCTACCCTAATAGTTATGATGAAATGAATCACAACCCACCTACATTGGGCATAAGTTCTTTCTACTCAAGGATTACTCACCATTATATTTTGTATATTTTTTTAATCTATTATATAATCCCTCTAATAACATACATCCCTTTAAATGGTGAAATTTTCATCTTATGATAAGTATTGATCAATAATTTTTTTACTCTAAAAAATGAAATGAATCTATTAAATGAAATCCTGAATTTATTATTATGATATATTACCATAAAATCTTATAGTATCCATAGATACTTCACATCATTGAAAATTATACCACATAGCTTGATGTATATCTATGGTTACCTCTAGAACATGAGGATCGATATGTGTTCTATAATACAAAATATGTTCAGCGGATCCTTCTTATAGAGATATAGAGGTTAGAGTGGAGACATATTCTATATTAATTTATAGATTCAAATAATTTTACCCTTCCAAAAGACGATATTCTTTCAGAAATAGGAACAAAATAATCAATATTAAATGTGAACCCCTTTACCCTCTCTCTAATTCATTTCCTTTTTAATAATACTTTTCATACATTATATATAATTTATAAGATGTTAGAATAATTACTTTAAATATAAGCATGAAACAACTAACTAATAGTATCGATAAAGAGGGTTACTAAAAAACTCAATCAATTAATAAGTTATATAATCCTAATCATCACTAATATGTAAATAAGAATTCACTATTTATTTACTATTAATTTTTCAATTAGTAAAAAATTTTAATTGATTCTAGAAAAAAACAAAGAAAAACATAAGAACATGGTATTTCATATATTCTCTCTGATTCCTACCTATCAACTCCAAAATAAGAGGTCTGAGACTCAAGAAGATAGGTAAAGAACAAATCAAAAAATATACTCAACCCTGATAATGACAAACCACCAGTCGACAAGAAAAAACAAAAAATACCACAAATTATGTGTTCTATTCAAAAATTACATCAAGACCCTCAACACAACCACACAATTAAAGAACGGTATTTCCAAATAATGAGGCTAATAAAAGAAAACAAAACCTATCAAAATCAATAAAAGAACCAACCACTATATTTTAAAGTCTCGATGACTCTATATCAAAAAAAATAAATATCCTAAGATGGGGTTTAATAGAAATAAGTTTCTATTTTTAGATTTTATTAATAGTTAAATAAATTTTTAAATAATGTCGGCTCATTTTAAATCATTTCCATGAAAATCAAAAAAAATTAAAAATAATTGTTATCAAAACCCATAAGGAAATTAACCAATATTTTAAATTTATTTTTTGATATATTAAATACATTTTAAGATAAACCATATAAAATATTTAATAACCTATCAATTTGTTTTGAAAATAAGTAAAACCCATTTTAACCCAAAAAGACATTTAAAATTTTCAAAACACTAGTCAACAAAAGATCAAATTAATTTCAATAATCTCAAACAATACCAAACCATGTTTAATTCACCTCCCAGAATTGAGAATTCACTTTAAGAGTAATTTAGTAATTAAAATTGGTTTAAATAAGTCTAAAATAAAATAAAAAATGTCTTACTTGATTAGTGGAGTCCTTAGAACTATCCACATGGGCTCCATATGGTTGGATTGACCATAGGGACCAAGTGTGTAGCTCCATATCTTCATCCACCATCACCCCATGATCAACCAAATCCAAAAATAACTTTAAAATAATCAGGAATTTAAATTTAAATTCTCATATCAAACACATCAAACTGATCAAAATCTCAATCAAATTCCAAGAATCAAGCCTATTTTTTCCTAGAAAATTGTTTCTCTAAACAGAAGAGTGTTTTTGAAACTCTCCCCCACATGTAAATCTCAAGTTTGGATAACCTAACTCCACACTACCCTTACTATTTAAATAAAAAAATGCACTTTGAAACATAGGAACTCTGAACAACCTTTGCTTGGATTCCATTTTTCACAAACTAGCCAAATTAATGTGTCAATTATAAGGGAAATAGATAACATGTTTGAGCTATGGGTTGACCTTTTAAATGTTTAGCTAAACTCAAATTGATCATGATATAAAGCCTTCATTACCTTTGTAGTTTCATGTGGTGAAAAATCTATTTTATTTATCCATACATACCCATATGCATAATTTGACTAACCTTAACATATGAAATCATCCTTATCATTCTTCGAAACCATTGTATATAAAAGAAAATGATGAAATAGAACCACCCCTTGTATTTCAGTAGTGAGGAGGAGATATGTAAGACCATTCATGGTTAAGAACGGTGCAAACACTCATAAAACGGAACCCAAAACATCCAACAATGATAGAGTAAAATTAGAAAGTAAGATACATTCGGTTCTAGCCTTGATTAATCCTAGAGAATATAGAGGAGTCATGCTGACAGCAGAGGATTTCCATGAGAGATTTAGAATCGTGAGTGACTGATTCAGGGTTAGGGTTTTCATAAAATAGATCGGGGACACTTTTAGCAGCCCTTTTAGAAAAATTCTGATAATGATCACTTTTATCAATGCTAAATTTATAAGTGCTGATAAAAGGAATATTTATCGACGAATTTTTAGCATTGATAAATCTTGAGCATTATCAGCACTAACATTTTAGTGCTCATAAACATCTCTTTTAATAGCGCCAAAACAACACTGAAAAAAGTTTTATAATTATAATTATTTGAACAAATGTAATATGATTTTTTTTATTTAAATATATATAATTATATATTTACAGTTATATAAGTACTTATTTAAAAAATAATAATTATGTGTTTATAAGAATTATAAATATAGTAAATATACATTATTATATATATTTTTTAATACATATTTATTTACAAATATATTTTTAACATTATTAATGGATATATAATCTTAAATGCATGCACTTTAAAATGAGTGAAATTAAATAATTCAAAATGGGTACAATTTAAGAATATTTAAAATGGATAAATTTTATTAATTAAATATATGTTTTAAAAAAAATACGGATATATATATATATATATTTAAGTGTATTAATACATATTAAAAATACTAAAACATTGTAAATAAATTTATATAAATAAATAATAGAACACGATCAAATTCTAAAATAAAATAAAACATAAAAAATATTTGAAATGAATACACTAATTGTAGTATTAAAAAATTTAATAAAATTGATCGATTAAAAACAAAATATATATTAAATTTATCATTATATAATGACATTTTAAAATATACTAAAATTTGAATAAATAACATAAATTTTAGTTGTATCTATTTCTATACATTGCATATTTGTGTATAAAAATGAATTAATATATATGTGTGTGTGTGTGAATTTGAAATAAATGCAACACACGATCTTTGATATAGGTTAAATTGAAAAATCAAAGATTAAAAATGAATAAGACATTAATATATTTTTAATTAACATTTTATATATATTATAATTTTTCATTTTATATATCTATATTTAATATATAATATTTATTAATATTAATATTCTATATATATTTATATTAAATTTATTACTTTGTATCAATAATTATTTAATTAATAAAATTCTTTATACTTTTCTTAATTTACTGATTTTATTTTTATTTCTTTAATTTTTTATTTTATTCTCAACCTTTATCAGTGATAAAAATTCACTAAAAAAGGTTTCCTTTATCAATGAAAAAATAACACACTAATAAAGGTTACCTTTTATCAGCACTTATTTTAGCACTAATAAAGATGAACTTTATCAGAGAATTTTTATAGTGTAGATAGATGTCTATGCTGTTAAAGGCATGTTTTGTAGTACTGTAACATATAGTTAGAGAAATGGGTATGTTGTTTATCATAAGGATATAGAACTAGTTTTCCTTTATAATAATTTAATCAAGTATTCCATATATGTTTAAGTAAATAAGTAAGAGAATCTAATTAATGCCAGTGGTATCCATATACATATAGATTGAGTTTATTCTATCTTCTAATGTAGCTTAGGAAGTAGATTATCATTGATTTGTTATAGATTTTGGAATTATACCAATATAGTAAAGTAAAATAAGAATATATGTTGTGGTAAACTCATGACTATGGTATTAGCCAAGATTATTGTTTCTTAACATGGTACAAAAGGAAATTACTCAGTGATATCACTATTAAAGAATTTTGTCATATGAGTGAAGTCATATCATGAATAATATTCATATTATATTATGGAAGGATGAATATTTTTATCCATACTATAGAAAAATCATGTTTAATATATGAGAGATAACAAGTTTTCATTTAGCAGTAGGCTCCACTTTAAGTTGTTGTATATTGGAGGTGGTTCCCTGGAACCAAATTAATTTAGACTTTAAATTACCAGAATATTAATAAATAACTTATCATATGTTGGTTTTTATCATGGGTAATATTAATATGATGATGTCCTTATAAAATTTCTCACATCTAATGGTTATAAAAGTTCCCCTCTTTAATGATATCATATAGATTCTATAATAATATTCTTAAAAATATGTCATATATTCTAGATAACATATGCCTTATAGTATTTAGATGATGTTTTAATATTAGGTGTTGATGGCTTATAAGAAATTTATAATTCATCTCATTATGTTAACAATTGATAATCTTAAAGATAGAATATTACAGGGGAAGACTTTATAATAATACTTCCACTTCTTATATGTGTTACTGGATATTATTATCTATGGACATGAAAATTATACCTTAGACATGAAATTATTATTAATGTATATCATATATCACATAATTTTATGTAAAAATGAAACTCATTATAACATATACTCAGGGTGAGGTGACATATGTTATGTACATCAAAAGTGATATGACATTAATTGAATAATTTAAGAAAGGATTTATCTTTTCTAGGTTAATAGATGAATATATTTATAGACCATTCATTAAAACGGAACTATATCATTAAATCCATTGACCTAATAGTTCATCAATGAGTTCCTTTTAGAGATTCCAAGAAAGATAAATCGAGCATATTGTAAAATTAAATAATCATACAACCTTATTTCAGAGATATTGAGATAAAGGGATTATATTACGTGGTATAATTCGTAGGAATATTGTTTTTATTATGACATTACATTCTTTATTTATGATTTATATAGCATGATTCTAAATTTTGATCATATACTTTAGGAAAGTCTACCAAATGCCAAAGATAAAGAGGCCTAGACTATCATACAATAAGTCTATCTAGAATCTAGTGAAATTCTATTGAATTAAATATTTAGAATAAATATTATTCTCAACTTTTGGAATAATAATTATTCCTATTAAGTTCATCAACAAATTCAACAACTGGACATATTCAGGTTTATAATATTTGAGTTGAATTTTACCAGTAATTTATTATTCATATGGTAAAAATGAATATTTAATTATTCACCAGTTTAGTTTATAGACTAATATAAATATTTATTATGTTATTTAAGTATTATAATAAATATTTACTCCTTATTTTAGTGATTATAAAATTTATTTAATTATTTAATAAATAATATTTACTTAAATAAATATTTTTTGTTAAATTATCTCTTGTTTAACACTATATAATTTAATAGATTATATCATTTTCCTATAGAAAATATTTAGTGTTAAAAACAAAACCTCTAATATTATCTCCAGCCCTAGAGGATAATCTCCCTCCCTCCCTCTCATGAACTATAGAGAACAAGTTAGATTTCATATTGTGATCAGTGAAGAATGACACAAATAAATTGGTTCCTCTATAATAGCACCTGAAATATGAAGAGTGAAAATAATAGATTTAAATTATTCTAGTATTTATTTCACCATGTTTTTAAAATGTTATATATTGAAACCAGTGAATACCCATTACTGATAAACAATTTAAACTTCCATTGTACCTCTTGAAATCTTCAAAAGGATTCACCTACGGGATGATTTTATTCTATTCATCGCCATTTTAGTGAAAATAAATTAATACATTCAATAACCTATAGTTATATGTTATATAGGGGTAATTTTAGGTTCATTCCTAGGATATTTTTTAGGAAATTAGGTTAATCTATTTTTTGATGGATTTTAGGAGTTGAATACTTGAGATTCCTTTTAATTTCTGGTTATTATATTTTTATGGTGACTATATATGTTTTATCCCTTTAGTTATAGAATTTTAATGTAATAGTTTTAGAGAATATTGTTGATCATGTGAGATTGATAAGGCTTTCCATTAATATTGGTAGTCGGTATTTGCTAAATGATTGATTCTTAGAAAATGCATGTAACATGCCTAATTTTTTTGTTAAATTAGTAATGAAATATCATTATATTTTAAGGATATTAGGGAATGGATATAAGGGATATATTTATAGAAAAGATTTATGGGTTTTAAAAGTTTATTTCTTGGTCCTTGTATTCAAAATATTTTCCATTTCATCTTGGTTGTAAATATTTCTTTAAAACCTATTTCAATTTTTGGTCTCATATATGTATTAAGTTTTTTATAAAATTTCCTACAATATATGTTTTGTTTAATACATGATAATACCATGTTTATAAACCTTTTAATATTAATTTATATGTTACTACCCTTATACATAATTATGGATTGTACTAGAAACCATGATGTGTTGGTAGTCTCAAACTATCTTGAGGAAAACGTATATGATGGGAGTCCTACCTCATATTAAATCATCATAGTTTGATAATTGTAAATTATAATGTATACTTAATTTATCGAACAAAATTTAGTAGTTTAAGTCACTTTTTTCACAAACCCAAAACAAGCTTTAAGTCAGCAAAACCCATTTTACATGGGGATAACAGAGTGATTTAGTGGTGATGTGGTGGCTAGGTTTTCAAAGTGGAATGAAGCGACTCAGTAAGAAATTTAAATGGGATTGGTAACTATCTAACCTTAATATAAGGTAATTCTAAATTGATTTTTATAAATTATGGGGTGGGTGTAGTTTTATATTAAACCTTGTTTTAAAAGTCTCTTCCTTTGATAATACTTTCATAAATAAACATCTTTCTTTCCTTTTTTATTTTAATGTTTTGTGAATAAAATTTACAAAACCACCCACCCTCTTCTATTTATATTTCATAATTATATTTAATTGGTTATAAATATGTGTCACCAACATTTTTATGAAATGGTTACATGGTAAGTGAGTTTCTAAGCTACCATTTTTTAATGGTTTCCACATGTCATGTAGTGATTTACATGCATATTTAATATAAAATGGGGTTTCCCATAAGAGATGAGTCTTAAGAAAATTTAATTGATGATTTTAAATACATAAGTTAGTATAGGCATTAAATAAATACCTTAGACCAACCTAGTTGTTGATTATGGACTTTTAGGATCTTATACCTCTGGTAGATAGTGATTCCTTAACAATATTTGTCTGATCGATTCTATTACTGGGTTCTAGTTAGTGCCCCACTTGGCATGTTTATACCAAGTATGAAAGAATTATATTTCCCTTTTTATAGAGAAAATTTTCTCTCTATTAATATACCTCAAGTATAGAATATTTTATACTATATGTTTAGTTTTGGGTTGATATTATCATGTTTGACCGCTTACATGTTTATTTATATTCTTGGGTTGGTTAAACAATTCTAATATAGCATCTAATTCATGTTAGTTACGTAGATGATTATATGATATCAAGATTAGGAGTGTTGATCATGGATATGATTATTAGTATGTTGGGGGGTCCTTATATCAAGAATGTTATTACTTATTCTGACTGGTCATGTTAGTTAATGTGAAGCATATTATTTCTTAAACCATACTTACTATATCTTGTATATAATGGATACTACTTTATAATTAAGCATGTGTATTATCTAGATATTATATGTTGTTGTTATAAACTACATGGGTAGGACCTCCAGCTGATGGAGTACATGTTAGACACATGTGAGGAGAATTAGACGTTGACTAGTTATACATTTAATGTGCATGAGATTAACCAACTAGTTATACCCATTCCCTTATTCTCTAGGATGGACTATGATATTGACTCATCTCGATTGGACTGTGAATTATATATATCAGAAGGGGCTCTAGGACCCCAAAATCCTTATACACATCTACCCATATGTGTGGGTTAATATGAGTATATTTGTATGTCAATACATGGACTATAATGGACTCTCTAGATAACTAGAATAGGCATCATTGTTTTCATGGATGGTACATCTCAATTCATCAATGCTCATCCTGAAGAAGTATATACTGATATAGACCCTCCAGGTATAGGTATTTTCCAATAATATATAAAATTTATTTGTGGATTGACTTACTATTGATTTTTTTATTCTCAATTTACTAATTTCCAACCCTATTTTATTGATGATATATATAAATTAGTGAAAATTTACATGTATACACCTATTATATCAATGTTTGGTTGAGAAACCATTCGAGGTCCCCTAATGAGTATATTATTCACACACATTGAATGCAAATCAAGGTGGACATGTGGCCTCTCTCTACCACTTTTCATGTAAATACATGTAATTATAGGTACTCTAGATTTGTTATGAATCATAGTGGGTTTCTTAGGTTTTCATGGAAGCAGGATCGGTTCCCACTTTAGATTTATTGATTTGGAGATGATCAGAAGTCTCATTCATTTATTATCCTCCCCACTCATTATGACACATACCTTGTTCAATCGTTGAATTGTACCATATTATATACTGGTTTTTAAATGTTGTTTTTTACTTGGTCTTTTATGCATTCATTTAGTAAGAGTTTTGTTTTATTTATTTCTCTTTAATCCTATTATTTCTTATTTAGTTTCATGTTATATTTTCAGTTTATTTTGAGATATATTACTTCTGAGTTTATAGGAGTGCTTAATTTAATGGGTCCCCAAACCATTCCCACCAACATTCATTTATGGGTTCAGGTGGACTTGAAAAAATTATCCCTCATTTTAAATGGGTTTAAATGGAATATGGGTAAAATATTGTGGGGTTAAAAGGAATATCCTTAAAAAATATAGGCTATCATGTGTAGTCATGATGGATTTCTGATAGGATCTAGTCATGACTTCTAAATTAAATCAGTGTAGGTAAATTTCTACCCAATCTTCATATTAATCATGTGGTGCTAGTCACCAACCCCTAAGGATTGAGGAGAACTCCTGGTGTAATAACACATGTGATTCAGTGGCTGTATGGGTATCCAAATCACAAAAATTATGATGTTTTATCAGATTGGTACATCAAGGTTATCTAGGATATATTAATTCTAGGTTTAGAGAGGAACTAAGAATATTGGGCCATGATAAGTAACCCCTAAAAAATAATCACTAACCTATTTATGGAGGAAACTTAATTTACTAAGGATATATATGTTAGGAACTTTTGGGTTAAGAAATATCATAATTTAGTAGATTTTTTATTTGAATCAAGTAAATTTGGGAAATATGTATAGGACTTGATTCGGAATCACTCATTACGTTAGGTGCATGAATTATATGATGTTTTAATATGTAGGAACAAATAAGATATCATGAAACACCACATGAATTCATGTGATTGTTTATCTAAGGATTGGAAAATTCAAGATTTGTATTAACTATAACATTATTGATACATATATATAGTTTTTTTCTATATATATCAATTTGTAATGACTAGGTTAATGTAGATCAAAAGTTGATTCTTAGATTGTGATATATTTTTTATTTTTTATTTGATAAGTTATTTTACATATTTATTTACTACTCATAATGATATCTATTATATATATATATATATATATATATATATATTTTATTATTAATAATTTTAATTCTTATTTATTTTTATCGATTGAGTATGCATTTGATTTATGTATGTATTTATATCTTTTATAATCATGTAACATTTCTATTTTTTGTTTAATTTTTTGAATCTGAACATGTTTTTATTTTCATATTGTTCTATACATTCAAGCATGTCCTATGTTTATCATTGAGCATGCTATTTAGTTCTTATGTATTTATATGTTAATAAAACCTTTGTTGAGAAATTATATGATTATACATGCTATCCATTACTTTATGATAATGTACAAATAGAACATGTGTCATCTCATATGTGTGCCTATGTGTCACTGGGTAGAGGAAACCAATTATTAATATTATATTTTATAATGTGGATAAATTTATTTAAACTAATTTTTTAAAATAGTTTTATATTTTTGGGGTTTTTTCTACTTTAAAACATGTTTTTTAGGTTCCTTAGCATTGAGTAAAAACATTTCATTTTTTAGATGGAATTTCTATTTTGGATTATGAAATGGAATAAGGCCTATTCGAAAATAGTTTTTCAATTATTCTGATTTAAATTGGTTAAAAGGTTTTAAAATAAAAATATTTATTTTGAAAACATATTTTAAATGAAATTTTGTAAAGTAATTTTATTTTGGTTTTAAAATTAAATGGAATTTAAAATGTAACTAGTCTATAATCCACTTTTTTAAATGACATGATGGTTTCTTATAAATGAAAATATTGGTAATCTATTTACTTAAACTGACATTTATAATGTATTTATTTTATAAAGTTTTTTGTTTTAGGAAATTAGATTGTTGGTGGTTGTGAGATATATAATAGTTTTTATAAACCCCTAGGTAAATGATTATATTTATCAAATTGTAATATTTGGAATATCTGGCATAGATAGAATGAGTAAAATCATATGGTGGTGAGTACCTTAGCCTGCATTCTGATAGGTTGATTGAATTTAGAGAATTATAAAGATGATGGTGCATCCTTAGTGTTAGTCTCTCATGGTGGTTTAGTGTAACTATTGGGTTTTATAATTTGTGTATTATAATGATGATGGATAATTTGAGGATCTGGGATGGATTCATTAGTGGTTGTTCCTTTGAGTGATTTGATATTAGTGGTTTTAGTGGTTATGGATATTAGATTTAGTAGTTCATGATGATTCACTCTTGTTTTAAAAATTATGGATTTTAGTGGGATGAGTGATTTGATATATTATTTTTTGTATGATTTAGGTAGATTATTGGATATATGATCATGGTTTGGGGAATTAGGGATTGTAATAAGTCTGTTTTTATGATTTCTGATGGTTTTATGGGTTTTTAATTTAACTTTGATCGAAGATCTAGGGTATGACTTAGATACTTAGATATGGTGAATATTTTTGTAATAATATGCTATAAATTATTAAGGATGAGAAATAATAAATTCGGGAGGTTGAAATTACATGTGTCCAAGATATAGTGATTTAATATCATCATGTGTTTTTTAAATGATTAAGGAATGGATTCTTTTAAACATTTTCATTTTTGTTTAGGGGTCAGTTTTTATTTAAGGATTTAGATTCAATTATAGATATATAAGTATAGATTATTAATAAGTTTAGAGAGGGTTATAGGATCATAATAAGTTTTCAAGGCATCAGGAATTTGAGTGGCCAAGGAGTAGAACTACCTAGAGTCTAAGGACGACATGTGGTGTCGGGTTCCCAGTTGGGGTATCGGGTACATAGTGGCCTGGGAAGGGTCATAAGTGGATTTTGGATGCCAAAAAATACAAGTATTCTATAGAACATATACTCAATATCTTGGACCAAATTTCATTTTATATGGTGGTAACTATGGTCTTTTTCCTTATTCTTTAAACTCCATATCAACCCTCATTAAAGACACTTTATTCTAAGACCCAAATACAAACATTGAGAGCACTTCCGTGATTTCATAATCTCCATCATTGCCTATGATTTAGTGAATTTATTAGGTAATTATTAAAGATAATTCATGTTAGGATCTCTCCCTTTCATTTCATCCCCACTCTGTTTCTCTAATAGCCTAGTTTCTTCTTCTTTGGATTGGGATTATATATTGAATTCAATTTGATTATGGTGGAATTCACTGTAACTGTTAGGGATATTTTCCCTATTCATATGATTATTATATGTGATTATTTCAATCTAATTATAATCGTTTTTATGAAAATAGATTAATATGTGTCTTGGCATAGTGATCTAGGATATCTAGGGTGTAATTTTTTATTTTATTCCTTAGAGTTTATTTAGGGATTTTTGTTATACTATTTAGGATGGATATTAGAATTTGATTGATTGAGTTTACTTTTTATTTTTGTTTATTATGGGTTAATTGTGGATATTTATTTTGATTTGTTTTGTTATAAAGTTTTTATATAATATTTTTAGGGGATGTTGGTGATCTAGTGAGAAAGGGAATGCTCACAATTAATATCAGTTTTTGTCTGGCCTCATTGAGTGATTCTCATGTTATTATTACAACATTCTTACATTTGTTTTTCTTAATTAATAATGAAACAATATTATATTTTAATTATATAAAGTAATATTTTTCAAGGGAATCTTTATATGAATGGATTAAATGTTTTAAAAGTTACTCACTTGAAACTTGTATTGAAAATATTTTCCCATTTAATTATATTCTATATCTATAATTTTAAAAAAATAAATTTGGGTTATCTTAAAAAAATTAAGTATTTTAATTAAATTTATCATAACATATATGTTTTTTAATCCATTATATAACCAAGTTTCTGAATGTTCAAGGAATATTGGAAGTTCTAATTGGGCCCATTTCTAACATGGATTTTTTTTCAGATTCAATGAATAATTTTCAACAACATAATGAATAATAATCATTTCCAAAAAAGTTTCCCAAATAAATTATACAAATAATATCAGAACCAATATGATATCTTCAATTAAATTAAATATATAATTAATTTAATATAAAAATACCCCATTCTGGAGATTCATTCTTTAATGTAAATGTTTATCATTTGAACCACTTTTTTCGTTGTACCATAATTATTCTAAGAGGATCTAAAATACAATCCCTCTATCAAGTATCCAGGTATAATCCAAAATCTCCAAACAGCACCGATGAAACTTCAGGTGTTCATTAGAACAATACAAACATCATTCATCTGGATTTCAACACAATATTTCGGTCTTAACGAATTGTATCTATTGTTATATGTAACTTGATAGAGAGGGAGGTAGATTAACTCTCATAGTATTCAATAAAAACCTAGGGATATTCTTCAAATATAGGATTATTTTCATATATGATGTGTTTTCCACAACTCAAATGATCACACACCTTCTTTAAAATAATATTTGTGTATATATATAAAGATAATGTTTAATATTGATAATTTCACGAAGTCCCTTAATTAAATATTAAACCTAATATATTCCACATGATGATAATTATTATTATTATATTTCATGGAATTAACTAACCCATGCATTGTTAAATATCATTTTATTAGATAAAAAAATTCATATTTATTTAAATGATATATAATGCTTATATCATTCTCATCAACCGGTGATTGACTCAACCTATCTATTCTCCTGAATATATAATGAAACTTGAATAATAAATATTTAATAAACAAATATTATTCATTTGATAAATAAAAAATATTTTATTCATGGTCTTTTAAATCAATATTTATTTTAATATTCATGTTACAAAATAAACATTTATTCAACAATGAATATTATTTATTACCATATAAATAGAATAACTGATTAATAAATATTCTATTATATTGTAATTCAAATAAATATTTATTTAATCATTTAACTCACTTACAATTAGTGAATGAATAATTGTGATCACTAAATATTGAATATATATTATTTATCAATCGTAAGAACAATATTTATTACGATGGTTAAATAAAAATAGTATTTAGCTGAGATTGAAGGATACACTTTTCGTATGAATCTCTAGGACACTTCCTCAGTGGAATTAGGTAGACTTACCTAATGTCTAAGATTATAATATTAAAACACATCCAAGAACCCATAATTTAAAAAGTTAGTGTCGCAACCAAAAAAACCACATATGAAATGTCACTATGTAATATAATCTCTTTTTTCATATTATGTCATAATCAAGAAGGATAGAAACCCACATAATAAACCTATATTATTGATTTATGTTTCTTTGACTGTGTAAAATTAACTTATCAATAAACTTTGGCCATCGTTTTACTTCTATATTTTTATTCCCATCAATTTCCTTGAGACAACATCTTCCTTAAATGGAAGGTAAAATCTTATATTGAATTATTCATTGATGAAATGTCATTATTGATGCACTAAAAAATCATACCAAATAGTGAGCATATGTATTCATGATTTCGGTAAATGCATCAAATTACATGAATTATGATATCCATTAATAATAATATTAAGTTTAAGGATCATTACACACATTCAGATGTAAGAATATCCAATGACATATAAACATGACAAATTCATATAGGTGGGTCTATTATGATAACCTTGACTCTTAGAGAATACCAATTGTGAACATCATGATATGAAGTATCATCCTATTATGAGTATTAAGAAACCTGTATTCGAACATACTTTGTGTCCCATCAGATATTTTCATCAAACCATAGAACCTGTTTTTAAGAACATTGCAATAAAACTTTAAGGATATTTTCATAGCAGGGAACTTCTCTATCCTTTTGATGAAAAAAATACTATAGGACATTATAACATTGATCTTATATAGAATAAAAATCAATATATGATATAATATTTAATAATATTTAATACTTTTATAATATTTTTAATCTAAAGTACATAGTAGTTGGTATAGGGAAGCGACTCCAACAGACTCCCATTTCCACAAGATCCAACTGATGAAAAATTATAGTACACTATTTATCACAATATTTTCATAATTATACTAATATAAGGATTTATTCAATGGTTCCATCATAATATATAACTTTTTTTCTTCTTTCAACGTCTCTATGTGGCTGATTTTCTAAATGTGGCCTTACTGACTTGAGAAAATCACTCAAGTAGTGACATCCCCAAGTATTCACCTTTATTCCCTTATCATAAACCAAAAATCATGATTAATTCTAAATTAAAATATTTTCATAATAATTATAATACTCTTTTGATGGGTAAACCCAAAATTGGAATATGTAATTGTTAAACTACATCTTAAGTTGCATTAGAAGCCATAACGTATTAAATTATCACATATATAAAAATAATATATTTTAGTAAATTTATAATTTATATTACCCTAAAATTTCTACAATTATATATCAAAAAAATATAAAGTAATAGTAGTGTTATATCCCCTTAACCACTAGTATTATTATTTATCCTTTTACCAGGAACACATCCAGTTCTACTTTCTCAAATACTATTGAATAGTTCTAAGTACAAATCTTGGTAGCTAATATATCACTATTTCACATCTTCCTATTATTATTTATGAATATGAAAATATCAAACATGTATATATCATGTAATATGGTATATATTTCTATAATTTAATCTTTTAAAAATGTATTCATAATATTAATATCCTTTCTTATTGGAGGGATTATATACCATGTGACATAGCAAAAATCAGTTATAAATTGCTCCATTCAGAATCTTTTAATTTTTTTAACATATAAACTATGACTAGGTTTAGAAATCCATAGATCCACATATATAGATATCGTTCCCTAGAACCTCTTATCTACGTTATGTCATTATTGTAGAAATTCATTCCTTAGTGTTAATAAACTATTTTGACTAAATATCTATTTTTCATATTCTATAAGAATATTTTTCTTGAAAATTATATCTCTCCCACTAACCTCTTATAAGAAGATGGAAATCCTTCTTTCTAGAAGAATATTATATGAATACTATGTATGTTTTATACATAAATGTATTTTTGTAACTTTCATATCTTATTTGAATGTGTTGGTGTCATTGGCCCTTGTAGTAGTTTCATATTGACATATTCTATAGGTTCTCTAATAATGAAATTGTCCATGACATTCAAATGCCCAATATAATGATCATAGAAAATATCTATGACAAGTATAATTATATTGGGTTTAGTATAATTATTGGTGTAAATATTTCATCATAGACTAGGTATTGACCTCGATTAAAACTTTTCAATAATAAAT
Source organism: Viscum album (assembly GCA_963277665.1). NCBI lineage: Eukaryota > Viridiplantae > Streptophyta > Magnoliopsida > Santalales > Viscaceae > Viscum > Viscum album. Next base: position 515,558,438 of record OY728163.1, on the reverse strand, counting down.
CATATTTTATTGGTGCCATCTTTTACCATCCATGTTTAGTTTATCATTAATAATAACTAGAAGTATCATGTATAGAAACATCTTAAATATAGATATCTTGATTTTTTGTATACGAAACGAATTAAAATTTATAGAAAAACATTTCTTTATTTTATTATTTCCATTTACTACTCCCTAAAAGGATTAATTATTATTAAATAATAATAATAAAATAATATATATTTATCAACCACAGTAGTGAACACAAAACAACCTCTTTGGTTTAAACATACTATATATTATGTGCCTCGGGAGAAAATACTCCCACTAAAAATAGTGGATTATATGTTCCTATGCCAACTCATGTGAATATGATGCCTTAAACTCATAGAAGTTATGTCTACTTCCAACATATCAAAATAGTTTTGATTCCATCATATATAAATATAGTCAGTCATGAATAATATGTTTTTATCTTAGGTATTTTAATATCCTAATTAATTATAGGATAAGAATTTAGTATTTTATTTTGATGTGTGTTGGTCGGTATTAATTAACAACTCACATAAAAACACATTTATTAGTGACCTGGTGTATTCTTCATTATATTGACATGATATACATCAGTTAATATATTTTTCATGATGTAAGATATTGTATTTATATTCATGAAACATGTGTTGGAATAAATCATGTAATATTTTCAATGCATATAAGACTCATCATTGATATTACTTTTATTAACATTGCTCCTTTATTGTGTATAAGGAAATATGAGTTTAAGATTATCTTTACTCTATATTAAAATAATTTATGGATATTTGGTCATAATATTCTCTAACAAGCCCAACCAGAGGAACCAATACCTTTTTACCAACTATATTCATTACATTACTAGTCCTTACTAAAATTTATTAAAGTAATAACATGAATTTTATCAACTTAACTCTAGCTTCCCATTGTAATTGCTCAGGTGATCTTGCTAAAATAATTTTAAGGTTTTATAGAATAGAATTATTTCTAAAGGTTTCATTGACTATGATTTAATAGTGAGTTTTTAAACATACCTCTTGTCTTAGATCAATAGATATTATACGCCCTACTAGATATAAAACATTCAATTACTAAAAATTTTAATTTAACCAATAATTATCCTTCTATAAGAAGGTAGTTTGAGTATTATATTTATATTTATCACTATTACAAGTACGACATCCAATATTTTTCAATTACTAAACTATTAAGTATGAAATATGATAAAAACATTTATCTCAAAAATGAAATAATCTCTCATTGTTTCTAAATGGATATTATGATAAATGTTTTGGTAACACTCAAAAAAATAGTAGTGAAACATGAATAAATCCTTTTGGAAATAAAAATTTATATCCACCTTTTGGATGATTTTATAATAATACTTTTTTATATACTACGATAGTTCAACTTACATTCTATAATCTTTTTATTCTTACTTGGTCCCTACATTTTGAATATATGTATGTAAAAATGTATACCTAATAAGTATATTAGAATTGTTTCATATAATAATGAATATACCTAAAGTAGAAACTTATTGTTGTTTATTATTTAATTTATTGTAATTACTCTTCCAAGGACCTTTCTTCCCACCTGAGATGAAAATTTCCACATGATCATTATATTCCCATTGAATATTTTGTCTCTTTAAAATAAATTATAATGTATCAGTTAACTTTATATTCTTCATGGTCTTTTCAACTTGGTATTTAATCTTTTCAGTATAATGAGTGATGAACCTTGTTACCACTAATCCATATCGATATAGAAAATAATTGAAAAAGGATTCCTAATTGATTTATCTATATTGATAATCTGATAATCCATACTAAAAATGGAAAAATTGGGTGGTATGGATTATAATTTGACATTAATGGATGATTTATTATCCAGGTGTAAGAGAAACATTGTTAACTAATTAATATACTCCAATATTTTTAAATTCATGATCACTAGCTAAAACATTTTCTTCATATTTTCACTGGTACATTGTAGTGATAATATCATTTATCTTAAAACATTTTGTCTCCTTCCCAAGAGATAAGATATTACATATAAAGGTATAAGAATACAAGGCATTATGTTTCATCATCATATATTTTAACATAATTAATATCATGATTCAATGGACATAAGAAGATTCCATAATGAATAGTTGGTAGGATTCCTTTTCAGCTTTGTTCTCTTAGTGGGGTGACTGATTAGGAATTGGGAACTCCAATAAATAATATAAACATTTTGGTAGTTTTTTATTGAATAAAAAATGTTACCAATCTTAAAAGATTTTGATAGTGAGAAATTGGTTTAATACCTTAAAATACAAAAGTTTTCCCATGGTTTCATTTTCTGCTTTCTAAAAAAGTTAATGAATATTATTATTAATTTGTCATTATTATATAAAATATGTGAGATGGCATAATTTTAATTATCTTATTAGTCTCAAACATTTTTATCAAGTCCCAATATCCCTCATCGTTGGAAGCAGAATTTCATGTGTCATGGACATTTTAGTACAAAGGATCCATATTTCTCTTCTCATAACCTAGAAAAGGGCATGCTATTTACTTTAAGGTATTTAAGTAGGTGGTCCTTCCAAATTCCATCTCACAACTCCTTGATACACTGATTGGACACCCCAATCTTCAAATCCTGAATCATGTTTCCTCAAAACATTCCTCTAAGTTACACAATTTCTAGAAAGTGATACTCGTCTTGATATCAACTTACTTAAGTAAAACCAAAAAAAATCATTCAATCTCCCTTATAAAAGTATCTATCCAAACAAGGTTGATACCAACACGTAGTTCTATGGTTCCATTCTAAATAAATAAATGGATGGATTTTTTAGTGAATACATACCTATGGGATTTTTTTCTAGTGTGTAAATTTGTTTATTTTACACTTTACATTTCTTGATAATATTGTATGAATTTCTTATAATTAATTAACCATTTTTTTATAAAATAACTTATTAATAATAAATTTATTCTATTTTATCTCACATATCATAATATCAAAAATAATTTATGCGATCCAGATCATTGATCATAAAAAAATGCATCAACATAAAAAACATAACCTTATGTATTGAAAAAAATTATAAGGTGACTTGATCATGATCTTTCTAATTGTTGATTTATCAAGTGGATGGTACACTACACTAGGATCCTAGGGTAAAAATATTGAGTCAGGTTTGGATTTAGTTATAGCATTCTACCATTCAACTTTTGTGTCTCCTTTTTTGGTTTCATCTCATCTCAGGTGTTAAACCACCTCTTATACTTGGAGCTCCATCCTTTATATGTTTTATACTCACATGCATGTATGGGTAATAAGGGGTATTGTATACATAAAATCAAACAAATTCACATAAAACCTATGTAATAATGGTCGGAGGGAAGACACGTTGTGTACCATAATTAATTTAATAAAAAAATTACATATAAAAACCCATACAATAAGATCATATTAAACAAAGACTAAAAAATGCATTGGTCGGTCAAGATCATGATTAGTAAAATACAAGACACAACATCACATTTATACATAATATATTTTATTTCAAATCAATCTATTAATTAAGATAAATTTATCTTGAATTAATAATTAATTTCTTTTTTTAATTAATTAAATTAATTATTAATCTAAGAAATCCTAGAGATACATGATATGTCATCCTCTATAATTTTAAATAAAATAAATTAAATATATTTTATTTAAATTAATCACATACACAAAATATAATGGACAAAACATGGCATGTATCTAAGAAAACTACACAACATATTTAATGGTCTTTATCATATATTGTTTATTTATATATCATGTATAACACATATTGTGTCATGTGGATAAATGATGTTTAGTTCTATGTGTATAGTTGAGTAGTCAAATCAGTGTGTATTGAAACTTAATTCACATTGATGTATGTGGTATGTACAACATTATATGCATCTGTAATATCCAAAACATGTACAATGATCGCATGATGTATATTTTTGAAATTTATTCATAAATTAATTATGAATTTAGTATTCTATAAAGCCTAGTCACATGGTTTGTACACTAGATACACTCCATTTAGTTTGTTTTTATTCTGTTATTAATTTTTTTCTATTTAATTAAATTAAACATTTACATCCTATATTAAAACATAATTCACATAAATATGTATGAATTATATAGTGTGTACACTGGATTCTTTTCATGTAATAATTTCTATCCATCATTATTTACATATCCAAGTACTCAGTGTGTAATCTAACTTGGTGTGTAATCTATGAGGATAATAACATGTTACAAGTTATGTGTGATATCTATATGTTATGTAGTCATGGATGGAATGTGTTTCTTGGGTAGAATTCAAGTCTTGGTGTGTAATTAATTACATTGTGTGTGTATCTGTGTTCTCTAATTACACATCACATAAGTTGACCGCATGACCACTATTTTTTGTTGGAATTTCATGGTTTATATATTCGTTACACACCGTATAACCCTAAAAATTAAGTTTCATCCTAGATATCAACGCATCGTGTAATTACTGTGTAATTAAACATATCACAATGATCTCCCACAAGATCTTTAAAAATTGGAACAACTGTTTAGGCATGTGGTTTTATGGTACTACAAGTAATATCCATTACACATCAAGTAATCTGGTCATGCATCCAAAATATTTGGCAACTCCATTTGAAATATCCAAGAACTCTTCACCCATTCATGGTATCTTCTTGGTCCCATGATAGTTATTAAACATGTTATCTCAAATTAATAGATTAATAATGAAAACTTAAATGAATATATAATAAAAGAATTGTGATATTGATCAAAAACATAAATAATTATAAATTTTAAGTTTTTCAATATGATATAACTTAATGATTTTTGGTGCTTCATAAGTGTTGTTCAGGCCCATGTTTAACTTAATTTTTTTTCTGATTCAATGAGTAATATATAATAACATTATAAAAAAACATGTGTAACAAATGTACCAAAATAAATAAGGAAAATATTTCTGAAACCATAACAAGAGGATCTTTCCCATTAAATTTAAAATTAACTTAACGAAAATAATTACCATGGTCTGGATATTCTTTCTTAAATGAATATGTTGATTATTCTAACCCCTCGTTTGATTTGTATAATCATTTAATTAATAAAATACAATATATAATTAATTTATTTGTGATCCACACATGTTATGTAATCTCCAAACAATGTTGATAGAACTCTGGGTGCTAGTATGGGTGATCTAACTATCTTATGTTGTTCATCATGATAACAACACAATTCTTGGGTAATGCTGTATTTCCACTCTTTTTATCTCAATATTGATAGGGAAGAAAGATGTGGAGAGATTCTCTTGGTATTGAGAGGAACCTTAGGGATGTTCTTTATTGAGAGAATTATCCAATGGAAGGATGTATTATGCATAATAAAAATTATCTCACACCTTATGTAAATTTATAAATATGGGTATATATAGATCTAGTGTATAGTATTGATAATTTCAAAAATTTCCATAATCAAATTTCAAACCTAATATATTGTCTATGTTAATAATATCGTTATTAATTTATTTTAGAATGTATCAACCCCTGAATTTTTTAAATATCATTCTACTAAATAACTAAATTCAAATTCATTAAAATGACATTTAATTCTTATATAATTATCTTCATCAATCACTTGAATTGTTCTGATTATCCTCCTCAATATTTGTCAAACCTTGAATAATATATATCATTCATTCAATAAATAAATAAATATTATGTGTATGGTCTAATCAATAAATATTTATTTAAATATTCATGTTACTAAATAAATTTATCTTCAATAATAAATATTATTCATTAACTTGTGAATAAAACAAGAAATAAATAAACAATCTATTTTATAATCTTGTCAATAAATATTTATTTAAGAATTAATCTCATGAATAATTCATGATTTAATAATTGTGATCATAAAATCATAAATAAATGTAATTTCTTGGTATAAAGAATCATGTTTATTATAACTTTTAAATAAAAATATTATTTAACTGAGATAAATGGCTACACTTTGTGTGTGACCCTCTAAGACTCTTCCTTAGTGGAATTAGGCAGTCTTTCTTATATTCCAATAACAATGTCCAATAACAAATCAAGAAACTCATAAAGTAATAAGTTAATGTAACAATGAAAAAAAAAACATATACATACTCATTATATAATATAATCCCTTTTCCATGATATATATTACTCAAAAAGTTTTCATACTCATAACACAAATCTATGTGCTTAATTTCTATTTTTTTAATTTTTTGAAATAAACTAGTCAATACACCATTTTCATGTATTTAGTTTAATAGTTCCATTATAGGTAATGTTCCTAAGATATAATATTCCTTAAATAGAAGGTAAAAATAATATATTGGAATACTAATTAATGTCATATCACTCATGATGAACAATATTTATCTTAATTCCCTATGAGTATAGGTCGTCATGTTTTTTTTCAATACATCAAATTATATTAGTTATGATATGTATTAGTAATAATATCAAGCCTAAGGATAATTACATGAATTTTAATATAATAATATTAATTGATGCATAAACTCATGGAATTCCTATAGGAGGGTACATTCTCAAAACCTATTCTCTTAGAGATTACCAATTCTGAACTTTATGAGATGATGTCCCATCCACTTATGAGTATCAAGTATGTGACAGTCAAACATACTTTGTGTCCCATCAGAAAATGTTATCCAGCTATAGAACATGTGTTTAAGAATATTTTTATGGAAGATTAAGGATCACATCATAGTGAGGAACTACTGTGTCCTTTTTAGGATAATAACACTCTAATACATTATTACATTAATATTTTATATAAGAACAATCATTATTTGATAAGATATCTATTAATATTTAAGACATTTAATATACAATTAATATAACACATAAATACCCTAACCCTAGTAACCTAAAGTTGGTGGATACTTTAAAATATTTGAAATAGATACAAGATATTATAAACTATAGGAATAAATTTTTTAGTAGTCTTGGTGCACTAGATACATACATAAATCTACCATTAAAAATAAAAAAATAAAAATAAAACATAGGGAATGTAAATATTTTCCATCCTTAAAATCATTTAAGGATTCCTTCTTCATATCTTGTGAAAGGGGAACAAATAATGGGTGATCTAAAATTCTCATCAAGGGTTATGTACAATGAAATATATTGTTAGTAAATAAGGCATAATCAACATGGAATGTTAAATAATTGAAAACACATGTCATTTAATCAATAACTTGAGCACAAAATTTATTGAAAGATTATATTAATAATGTAGTATCAAAGATAATAATAACTAAATTCCCAATGATGGAAATTCATAATATTTTAAATCATGATTTTATACATCATGATATCTATATCATCAAATCATTATACAAATATAGTTTAATCAATGGTTAGGTATACACCAAAAACCCATTTTATGCTAGATTTTTTATTTGTATAATGAGACTTGTTGATGCATTGGGGGTATATTTAATTTCGATCCCCACCCATCACTGCATGTCGAATTCATTTTTAATATATGGAATTATAAATTTAATTGATGGAAAATATTACTTATTAAAAAATATTTTTATTGAGTAAATAATATGCAATATCAAAATTTCCCATGTCAATAAAATACTTATCATGGAAAAAAACTATCTGTAGAAATGAAATATGGTTTATAAAATATATATGTTTACGAAAAAAATTAATATGTACATTTAAGAGAAATTTAATTTCCAATATTCATAAGAAAATGAATGTTAAATGAGAAAGTAAATTACCTCAAAATTAATCAAGAAAGTGATTGTTAATACTTTCCCTAGTAAAATTCATCATAACCCATCCATATAAAGAATAATGGTGATATCATTACAAAATATTCTCAATATAGTATAAGTAAAATAATGGACTATTTTCATTGATGAATATAAGTACCATAAAAATATCATTAAAAATTCTTGAGTAAAATACCCTTTTCACTTTGAAATTCACTTTTTAAAATTATAATTTTCTAGAATATTAGGGAAATTTTTTTTTAAAGAACCTTTTAAACATGTAAATTAATCCTCAAAGAAATTTATCATAATGGTGGTTTAAAATTTCTATTCATGCAGAGTATGTTAAAACAAATATTTTATTCACATTTTTAGTAAAAGGAAAAAATTACATTATTTCGAAAACAAGATGAATATTATTTTAAAATAATCTTCTAAAAATTCAAGAAAGGGTGAAAATTTATTTAACAAATAATTGGTTAATATTAAAAATAGTCATTAAACATTTTAAGTAAAATGTGAATATTGAAGAAAAATATCCCACACTGAGTAGAAAAACAATTCGTTGTCCTTAAAATATGATTTTGGTATCTTGAGTACATAAATAGTGGAAATGGAAGAAAGATTTATAATTTCTAGAAATAAACATAGGAGAATAAAATATTTTGGGTTTAATATATAAATATCATACAATTCCCCAAACATAGAATTAATCATAAATAATCTTGAATAATGATGACATTCTGGAATAGACCCTTACCACATTGGTAACAGTTGAATCATAACCCCCGTGAAAGAAATACCCTTATATGAAAAACTAAATTCCATGAATACACAAAAACACACACATATATATATATATATTCATTAAATAATATATCAAATGATCAGTAGTTACACCTTATAAAAATAAATAGGTGCATAATACCAAATATGTCTCAATGGAGATGAAATTGAGACAAAATCTCTTACAATGATCATACCATTGAAGTGAGAATTATTAAATTAATTTATTATGTGTATAAAATGTTAATATACATTAAAATTGTAAATACAACATCAAATAATCAAAAATAATTACGCACATAATCTTATAATATCAACAATAGTGAAGAAGTAATACAACCAAATGAAAGGAAATTGATTTATGAAACCCCTTACCACTTAGTAACTTTAATGTCAATTATACTTGGATGAAATAATATGAATTTAAACTAAAAATTTCATAAATTATGAAGGATTAATTAAATAACATGTAAAATGGAATCATATACACCATATAAAATATATTTCTTCCCAACATTAAAATATATCTTATTAAAGGGAAATTGAGAAGAAATTTGTTACCTCTATTCTGAATTGTCATGTACATTATTTATCTTCCTGAATAATAAACTTATGTTAATTATTTACATGAATAATAGCCTTTTAAAATTTTATTATTTATTTTATTATATTTATTATCTAGTTATAGTTAATTTCTTAATCAATTATGTTCACATCAGAAGTTTTGACGGTATTCTGTTCATATGTCCAAAATGAATTTGGTAGGTTGACTATGGTAAAACTGGTCATTCTTAAATAATATATAGAATAATAATTGCGACATAGTTATAATTTTTATAATTATATTATATGTTTAAAACAAACCATGTAATATGGTTATGAAAAATAAACTGTGTTACAATCATGGAGATGGTTGGTCGTACGTACGCAAGAGTAATGTTTCCATTATTCAATTATAATGATGAGAAAAGAAAAATATTATTTTATACTTATATAATTATAAATATTTCATGAATATAATATATATATATATACAAAATAAATCATTGAAACCATACATGAGTTGTGGTTATGGAAAACGAATCACAATAGTTCAAGAGAAGGTAGTTCGTTATACACATGAATGATGGTTTTGTTTCCAATTTTATAGAAGAGAAGATGTATATAGGTCATTCCATTAACATAATAAAATATCGTAATATTGTGTTGAATAATTATATTATATAATCAAGTTTTAATATGATTTGATGTATGTGGAATAAGAATTAAAACAAAAATGATTCATTAATAATGATACATCTTCTATGGACAACCTCTTTAGGTTTACACCAAAATCCCTTCTAGGGGGGTTTTATAATCAAAACAAGGCCTCTAGAACAAGTTTATAGAATTAAGGAAGGTATTTAGGTAGGTATTTTTCAAACCAAATTTTTCTTGATGTTTAAAGAAAAAGGATAGGTGGTTCCCTATTATATATTATGGGAAGGGCACTTTTTTGGAATTTCTTAAAATATTAAATTATAATAAGGTCATATAGAATTAAAATACTTCCAAATAGATAGGTACTAGAACTTGGGATATTATATTGTATAAATTTGGAATTTAAATAGGATATAAAAAAGTTTCACTATCAACTAACCCTTATCTCTTGGTTTTACCACCCCTGTAAAACTCGATTAAACCTTAACCAGAGTAACAACAATTTAAAATTAAAATAGTTATAATTTTACTTTTAAGATAAAAATTAGATAATAAATGGAAAATGTTTGAAATTTTAGACCACTTATCATATAAATTTTATTATATCAATATTTTTAGATTTTAAAAATAATTTAATAAAATATTATTTAACATAAAATATCATTAATTTCATTTTGACACTTTTCATTTAATATGAATTTATAGACATAAATATAATAATTAATTCATTATATAATCCATTTAATAATAAATTATACATAATTATTAACTATAAACTTATTTTGGAACCATAAATCATCTCAAATACATTACTTTTAATTATTTTAAAATCATTTACCTTGATTTTTCCATTATTTTTAGGGTAATTATATATTCACTAAAAATAAAAAAATACCACCATTAAAATAATTTTATTATACTCAAAATAAACGTTAATATTCATTCACCCCTTGTTTTTATTTCTTTATGAACATATAAGATATATCAGTCACTTTCATAGATACTTTTCCCATAAATAATTTAATATAGAACCTAATGTAATAATGTTATAAATACATTCATCCAATAATCATTAAGATGAAAAATAGTGGCCTTATCACTTAGTTTTAACCTAGGTTAACCCGATTTACCCTTTTACCACGGTGAACAATTTTTTACTATTTTTACTATTGATATAACCAAAATTTAAGTTGAATATATTACCTAATATTAATTATGATATTTAATAATTTATAAAAAATTTATAAAATTCAATTTAGAAAAGTTTCATAATTTAATTTAAAAATGAACCCGTAAAGCATGTAAAAATGGTTTTTCAAGAAATATATTTTCAAGAATAGAAAGATATTAAATTAAATATATGGCTAGTAACCATCATTATATGAATTTAAATAAATATATATAGATATATAATCTATAAATTTATTTTAAATATTTCCTGATTAGGGGTTATTTTAATTAATTAAAACTGAGAATCATTATGCACTTAAAAAAAATTCATAAAAAAATCATTTTTATGGATAAAAATAATATTATAAAAAATTAAAATATAAATATATTTAAAATATAATTTCTTAATTTATGGAAAATAAATGATAGTTTTACAAAAAATTGTATTTTACACCATTCACTGAAAAAATACTCCTTTCAAAACAAATCCCAGAATTTCACCTTATGTTTATTTTTACACGTTAATTTCAAAAATGAATATCATTTTGTACAATAAAGTTTCTAAAATTCATATAAATTAATTATATTATATAATCAAAAAACCCAAAGATCAAAATTAATAAAAAATTATATTTTTGAAGAATGTAAAGACTTTAAAAAAATTGAGCCCTTATTTACCAATTTGTTGTATTCATATAAAATAATTATACATATTTTTCAAAAATTGGTTATATATATTCATACCTAGAATTTAATTCAAGGTTATAATATTCGTGTTAAATATTATATTAGAGTTCATGTAGGCCCAATGTTAAATCATATACGTTATTGAACATAATATTCTTCTTTTAAAATATTGGGGTGTTACAAAAAGTAAGAATTTGTAATTTTAGGACAACATTTGATTTGTTGATACGTATAATTTTTAGTTTTATTTACATTTTAATTCATTCTTGGAGTTCATGGGTGGTGGGGTTCAAAATGGTAGTTTTGGGGAAGGTATTCTAGGTACGTAGTTTATCTTACTATTTGGATTACCAAAAATGAGTGCTTTAGTTCATGATAGTGGGGTTTTTCACAATTTGAGAAGAGTTTTCCAAACTATGCGACACCTAGGGAAAACCATGTTGCCTAGATTTTGGAGGGATAGTATCCACGCATGATTGGTGCACATTTTTCATAACTATGCATCCAAACAATGAATCTTATCTAGATCACAAAAAAAATATCTTTTTTATATTTTACCCATATTGAATTTTATAGGTTTTGGCCCTCATTTCCCTTCCCCATCATGTATAGCCCATTCTTCTTGGGGTTGAAGTTTCCCCTCTCCCTTTGTGGTGAATTTATCCTTGGATTCAGTGTGTTTTTTCTTGAGGTTTGTCAATTTTTTGGGTTTTCTTCCTTATTTCCCCTTCTCCATGCTTTCTCTATCATTTCCATGGATACGTGTTAACCTATAAGGGGTGTTGGTAGAATATAGGGTGTGTAATGTGGGTTTAGTTATTTTTATTGAGGATTAGGTGTGTGAGGCCTTTATAATCCTCTTTTTGGTGGTTTTCGTTGAAGGCTGCATGGTTGGGACCAAATCTAAGGTAGGTTTCTCTATTTAAGGGAATTTTACATGGATTGACATTAAATTATAAATTTCCATTGGTTTAGGTTTTTTTATTTCCAAGTAAATGATTTATTATTGATTCTTATCCCATGATTAATGATTATTATGGATTGGTTTTGAAAATGGGTGATTTAAAGAAGTTTTTCTAAACAAGGGTGGAATTTGTACACCCCATGTGCTTAGTGAAAGGTATCACAGTTGTTTTATACATTTAAATGGACATAATAAATGGTTTTACAAATGGTTTTTCCTTATGGAAAGGTGACTTATAAAATGTTCATTTTTATTTGTGAATTTTTTTTCTAAAATGGATTTTGATTATATTGAACTTGTTTATGGTTATGTTGGCATGGATTACCACATGGGTTAACCAAGGTGTGAGAAAAGGGTTCTCTGAGGGGCTATGAGAGACTTAATAGACAATACTATGCAAGCTCCCATAATAGATTACAGGGGGATGTGATAGATTTTTGTCAGGGAGACCATGAGATCTTCTATTTGGTTTCTTAGAGACAATGAGAGCTCTTGTAGTTTGGCACAGGGAAGGCCATGATAATTTTTATTATTTCTTTTATGGATAGCAGACTTATTTAGACTTACTCATGATAGGTCTAATGGTTAGAGACCTAGGTTCAAATTACTCATTTTATACTTGTTTATAATGCTTATTCATTTTATTAGTGGCATTTTATGTGATGAGATATATTATTCTCATTTCCATTTATAGGGTTATATGATGTTGATATTTTATCTCGCCTTAATATTCCATGTCGGGAATATTGAGCATGTTGTGTTGCTTGGCCTTGTTATGTTATTTGACCCATGTTGGAAATTTATTTTTGAAAATTGTTTTGTGTTTAAGGTAATCCAAATGCATTTCAAAGGATTATATTTATTTGAAATGTTTTTAAAGCGTTTTAGCTTGGAAAAGTTTTTCAAACTAGTTTATTGGTTTCATGGTTAAAATCATTAAATATATTCCTAGTGGTATATTACAAGGATATGTACCTCACACCCTACATATTCCTTTGGGAATATCTATCTTTTTTTTTGGGAAAAAGGTAATAAAAAGGGAACCACGTACTATAGTTTCTCTTCTTGATTATTGTTATTTGTGTCATTTTAGGATGCAATGTCTCATGGAGTTGGATCATGTGGAGTCAATTTGGGATATTATACCATTTGGGATGTCTTTTTTTTTATAGTTTGTCTTTGTTACATTTATTATGTATCTTTTGAGATATGACTTGAGATACCAGGTATATGGCCTTCTGTGGCATGCCTTTTTTATGATATTTTATTTTGTTTATGGAATATTTTGTCTTTCTATTATGTGTACTATGGATGTTCTGTTATTCCTCAGTGACTCTGATGATATAAGTCTGTTTTCCCCATTCTATGGATAATTCTGGTAAATTTACCATGGTTGAAACTATTCACAAGAGTTTTTTGTTTATTCTTGGTTCTTGTCACCATCCCCTAATAATTGAAAATGTTCCTTGGGCCTTATGATGGGCTAGATTGGGTGATGGTTTGGGTCGACATGGGTTGGCTCATTAAAAATGGTATCAGATCCAATGCCCATTCAGAAGTGTAGAGTCACTACCTGGGTTGGAGGTGTGTGGTCTACAATGAGGGATTTTTTATTTAAAGATTGGTAAAGTGTAACACCCTAGGAAGTTTCCCAGTTTATGTGAGAGAGTTAGGATAAATCACACTAAAAAAACATTTATTGGAATCACTACTACAATATTGGGCTTTGAAGGCCCCTAATAAGGGAGACCACCTCTGGTGGTCACTGAGCTTTGCCAAAAAAATGAGGCTTCAGCCCCCCCCCCCCCCCCGTCCCTTGTGAGCCCTCCTCCCCCGCCCTTGACCTCATTACGCGCCCTCCCTCATTACCACCCTCCTGTAACACCACGAGATTTTATGAAAAATATTATTTTTAATTTTATTGATGTCTTGTGTTGTACGCTACACCAAAAGGAGTTTTCACTACACGCATCTCTCACTTGGCTTACATTACACGCAATCACGACCTTTGACGATAGCGTATGTTGTACGCAATACCGAGAATCACTAAACAACGATATGTTATATAAACTGGCCATTATGAATAGTAATACCCACTTTTTAAAATTTTATAAATTTTATCTTTTGAAATGGACTTTATTTTTGGATTTGGAATATCAAAATTATCCTAGGGTGAAGTTTTGGTATTTTTCTGAAAACTATCAATTTTTTATGAATAGTGAAAACACTGGGTTACTATTTAAAAACTGACTTTTAATTTAAATAATTATTTATTTTATTTAAATTTATTTTAGGTCAAAATTGATACATAATACCTATATAAGTTCAATTTAATTCATTGGAGTCATTTTATAATAATTTTATATATATAGAAATTTTATTGAACTTTTCACCGTCTTTTACCCACCTCCTAGGAGAATTTGGAAATTTACATAAAACTTAATTTTACCGCTTCTGTGAGTGGAATTTCAAAATTCGAGAGACACGGTTAATATCAAGGATTAAAATTTGGTTCAATGAGATGAAAATATTATTTGGTGAATAGTAACTTTTTACTTTTATTTACCAGTGTTAAAAGTAAATAGGGTAATTAAGGGTAAAAATGATATTATTATTACCCTAACACATGTCCTAATTCTATTGGATAAGTGTAATTCTACCAAAACCAACCATAGGAATAAAATATGACCATTTAGGGCCACTTGGATTAGATTAGGACATTTATTATTAATTTATTTAAAGAAGTGTAAAAATAGTTAAAATCAATGTTTAATAACTAATTCATTTTTAATATAGGGTTATACATAAGATAAATTCGACTATAAATATTAATTAGAAATATAAAATTATTTCATACCTAATTTTATTTTATTTATAATTTTTAGACATTAAATAATTTAAGTTATTTATGACACAATGGTGATGCAGTAATTACCTAAATAATGAAATATTAAAATAATTGATATTATAAATACCCAAATAAATGTAATTTGAGACTTTTTATGAATTCCACTAATTTTATAGGTTAATATTACATGTTATTATTTTTTTATTTAACTTTTTTAGAACTAATCATGTTGTTATGATTTTTATAAAAATCAATTATCAAATAGTGTCAAAATTGACATAAAATAGGTTTTAAAACTAATATTATATTATTAATTGTTATTTTATTCCTAAAAATCAAATGTTCGTCCAAATGACTTATATAATGATATATTTATTAATAAATAACCACTTGGGGTTCCTTTGTCTTTTTATAGTAAGTGTATTAACCATATAGTGTAAAAAAACAAGAAGACACGGTAAAAGTTAAATTATTTAACTTAGAGTTAAATCTAAATGATAAGGTTAAAATTGTAACCTAAACTTGTCTAAAATCTATTGGTTGTGAGTATTTCGACCCATACCCACTTTAGCTTCTAAATAAATCAATTTGGAGCTATTATAAATCAAATATGACCTTATTATAAAATAATATTTTAAGTTTTTCCAAAGGTGTCCCTCTCCTCCCTTATAAAAAGGGCACCCCTTCTCTATTCTCTTTGCACCCTTTTGAGCCTTAAAGCTCGGCCAACCCCAGACCATTTCTCTTCTCCACTTCCCTAGAAACATTATGGAGGTTTTGGTCTTCTCAAAAGACCAACTCTACTTCCATAAGAGGAAGCTTAAATGAGGTGCGTCGAAGAAGAGGTAATCTCTTCTTCTGATTCGCTCAAGATTCTTTCTTCTTCTACTTCTTCTTCTTCTTAAGTTGTATCATTATAAAGTAATAAATAAATATTACTTATATACTGATATGTTATTATAAATATGAAACAACCTTATTTCACCTTCTATCCATCCTACGGAAAATGAAACCACCGCGCGTGCGTACGTACGGAATACCGTCTCCACGCCGTGGTGTAATCTGTTTTCGACCACCACCTTACTTGGATGGGTATAACGGTGTAAATAAATAACTATATATTATTATTGTAAAGTGATATTTATTCTGAAATATTATAAATATTCTTCAATACAATTCCATGATCATGGGAATGATATCATCGCTCGTGCGTACGTACGGACTACCGTCTCCACGACGCGATAAGATTCATTCTCCGTGTTAACCATTCATGAATGATTATAAAGTATATATAATGAATAATAATGAAATATATGACATAATAATGATACTTGATTTATGTATATATATATGTATTTCATCTACTTAATTCCATTCAATTCAATAAGGAAACGAAAACAACATTCATGCGTATGTACGGCCTACCGTCTCCATGAATGGTGTATTTCATTCCATTTATTGATCTATCATATATATATGTATATTCTGAATATATATTATATATAAATAATTTTTTACATTCTGGAATTATGTAAATCAGGATATAAGTAATAATACCAAGAACAACAAGTCGAAACACGTACAATAAATGAAACGATTTTACCCAAATCGTTGCTTTTACATCGAATTTACAAAAGAACGGGTAATATAAAGTCATAAGTAAAATATATATGATATCATAACAGTGAATATAATTCTGTAATAAGTCAATAACATTATTTTAATCATTATACAGGAGTTTCAGATACATACGAGTCATATCGGACATAAGGTAAGGGATAATTATTCCAATCTCATTCTTATCTGAGATTGTTTATTCGTAAGTATTTACTGGGGTTATGTTTATTATCCATGTCCATATGTTCTCAAAATGTTTTCATAAAATGTTTAATTTTCTTCCATGTATGTATAAATACATTTTTACCCTTTTCTTACTTTTACCACATCGTATGGAAGGAATCTTTCTTTTGTTTACCATACGAGGTACTTTTTGAGTTTTCCAACAAAAGTACGAGGAGAGTGTTTTTTAACTTATACGACATGAACGGATTCTTACGGTTTCATAAAGCCTTATTTCTATTAAGTTTCCTGTACAAGATTTTATGATTATTTTCAACATAATCCTTTTCTTTTAAAATTTAATGGCATTTTGTGAAAATAAAATTATTTAGAAGAAGAAAGGATATTTTCCTCAAGAATTCATTTCAAGAGTTTTGTCAAAACTATTTTACATCTAAGATGAAATTTTTTCATATGTGTATGTTCCAAATATAATGTCTCTATGATTTACATGGTTTCACTTTTCTTATGATGAAATGATATCCATTTTTTTATATGTATTATGTTGTGATGGGATGATGTTTATGAAACCCATTTTATTCGTTGGGTTATTATGAATGATGTATGTTTATTTTTTGGAAAAATTAAGAATGATTTAATTATGAGATGGGTGGGACATATATCTCCCTACAATACATTGGGTAAAGATTTTTATCTCATGAGATAGACATGGATGGAATGGTATGTTAATCTGGTTCAGTGTTACAGGACTGGAACGAGGAGTGAACTCGATTCAGAATGGGACTTTGTCCACTAAGATGGTCTTGGAAGCATTGCTTTGGATACTATGGAAATCATAACATGTTCTTAATGGATGCCACAATTACATGTTTTATTACCATTCTATTTTATCATGACTAATGTTCCTTTATGATCTATGCCTTGTGTACTTCCAAGATTTATGTCATTGCTCATGATTTTGATGTTTAGATTTTATGTTCAAGTTTTTGAATTCAAATGTTTATGGATTGTTTTATGTTCTCTATGCTTACCATTATTGAGCATTTAAGCTCACCCTTTATATGTTTTCTTTCTCCCAGGATTTAAAAAAGGTTTTAGGTAAGAAAAAAAAGGGGAAGATCTTTATGGGAGATGTTGAAGATCTTTCACCACGATTATAAGATTATTTTCTGAGTTTCCAAAGACTCTAAACTATTACGGTCCTTGTGTGTCTATTTTCGTTATGTATCAAGTATTCCAAAAAAGTAATGTAATGTCCATGTACGTCAAGCTTTGGGTATCTACAGTTGGTATCAGAGGCAAATGAGGTAAGAATGTATCTGATCCTTGGGAACTCTCACATGTGAGCGTTGGACGAAGCATGGATCTCCGCCCAAGGGCTTCATGAGAAAATAGTTTTCACTGGGGATGGTTGTGTGTCCCGCCCAGGGGGTGTAGCCGCCCATGGAGTGCCCTGATAGGTATCAGTTATAGTCCAGTAGAAGTAATTCCAGACCGTTATAGTTGGTATCATAGGAAAGGTTTAGTTAACCTTTGGAAACTAGGATGCAAAAACATTAGTGAGATCCATAGAAATATTTCTAAGGTATGTCTAGGGATGTCCCTAAGGTTAAGTATAAGTATAGGTTATAGTCCTAGAATTATAGTAATGATATTATAATTAAACCTAAGATGTTAGATATTGAAGGTACTCCCCTTTATTATATTGTTTTCCTAGAATGATTTTTTCCTCTCACACTGTTCTTTTTGGGTTTTAGACGATGGCTGGAACCCGAAAGAACCGTGTTGATAAATGTAATGGACAATGCAATGATTTTTCTCCCGAGCAACCAAATGTGATGGGAGATGGAGTGAAAAATCTTATTGTTATACTTACACAATCTATGAATCATTCTGGATTTCCAAATGATCAAAGAAGAGAACAATATTCTATTGAGACCTTCATGAGGCAACGTCCACCATCTTTCAATGGGTCTTCTGATCCACTTGTTGCTGAACTATGGATCAGTACCATTGAAAAGATATTTTCCATACTTTGTTGTTCAGAAAATGAAAAAGTCATTTTAGTTGTTTACTGTTTAGATGGTGAAGCAGACCAGTGGTGGACTCTAATAAAGAATACAAGGCCCCAAGATGAAATTGAATCCATGGAATGGGATGAGTTCAGGAACTTGTTTTTCAGTAAGTAATTTCCTCGTATTAATCGAAAAAAGGTGGAAAAGGAGTTTCTTGAGCTTAAGCATAAGGATGATGAATCTGTTGTTATATACGAAGCAAATTTTACAAGGTTTTCAAGGTTTTCATCTGGCATTATCATCCATCCTTAAAATAAAGTTGATCGATTTTTCAGTGGATTAAAACCAATTCTTTGAAGGGAATTAACTATAAGAGACTTCAGTAGCTATGAAGAAATTGTGTTTTATGCTATCAAGGTAGAACTGTAAGTTTGTGTAATATATCCATCTCATGGTTTTGACAAGAAACGAAGGATGGAGTTTAAGGAGAAATCTCATAATAATGGTGAAAAAAAGATGAATGTTTCTTTATGCTCAAAGTGTGGAAATATGCATGGTGGAGATTGTCTTAAAGGGACTAGAAAATTTTTTAAGTGTAGAAAATAAGGTCATCGAGTAGTTGATTGTCGAAGTAATGGGAAAAATGTTTCTAATGATGTGAATATAGAAAAGACAATAGAGAACGCTCCACCAACACTTCAATGCTTCAAGTTCAAGGAAATGGGGCATTATGCTAATAAATGCCCTAATCCACGGGTTAATGATGATCAACGTGAGAAACCTCTTAAGGAAAAGGACAAAGGAAAGTGACATGCGATCACTCTTGGCGATGTTGAATATGAAAACGATGTGGTGGAATGATTAAGTGTTTATGTAATGGGATTCCAAAATAATGATGTATATAGTATCGTGGAATATTGGAATATTTATGTATTGGTCTATTGTGGTTTTCAATAATTTTATGGTACTGGTAACCATGGAAAGTGATTGAGATATATTTGGAAAGAAGATGATATGCACATAATGAAGGGATAAGGAGAAAATGAAATGTTTGATAGTATTCATGAGCTCATTACTAATATACAAAAAAAGTTATATCATGGTTTGAGTATATAGAATTTTTGGATTTTTGTATGTGGAAAGAGTTAACTTTTGACATCATTCATGTTTTCACTAAGATTCAATGGGTATTCATTTTTCAAGAGAATACATGATTAAGGTATTTACATGTTTTGAATGTGACCAAAAAGATATATCTTATATGGGGGATAAATGATGGTATTCATGTACTTGTTATGTTACCACTCAGGTAATCATTTTCTTTACACTATGAGATTGGACAGAAGTATTTTCGATAAGCTTAAAGGTTGGAATGGATTACATTGGACATTAGATAGATTTGTTTAAGGCTATAATTTTTTTTGATATTATTTATGGAATGTTATAATAATGTAGTTTTAGAAAAAGGACAACCTGCAGGACGGGCGGCAACCCGTCGTGTCGGACAAGGCTGTGGGAATCGAACCCACAACTGAAGTGCGATAGGCCTTTATCGCCTACCATTGGCCTACAAGAAGTCTCCGTTTAGTATAAACCAGTTTTATTATATTAAGCAGTATGATATATGAAGTATAAGTCCATTTTAGGAACCATATATGATTAATCTCACTATAGATGGACTTATGTATTTTAGATAACTTTTTCTAACCTTTTGTTTGAGACAGATGGAATGACCCATAATTCTATCACATGATCTGCTAACACTTCACGAATGACAAATTCAACTTCATTTATTTAAGAGATGAAGTGGAAATTGTCCAAGGAATGACCAACAGTGAGACTGTACCAAAATCATGAAAGTATTTCTTCTAATTCCAATTTCTTCAACTTTAGGGAAATGATCTTGAAAACCAAAAATTTTGTCCTAGTGCCCTTATATCCGATGAATAAAATGGTACCTTAGATCATCACAAATCTATAGGAATTGTGATTTTTGGATTTTTCATAGCCATGTTCTCTACCACTCTCCATCAGAACATGATGGTTAGATTTCTCTTCCATATCCATATTTTCACCTATGTTCTTTTATGTGGAAACCCAGTGATTAGTTAATTTGGGTAAACGTTACATTTCATACTTTATTTTTTAAAGATTGGTATTGGTATTCCTTTTTAAGATGTGGTTTTCTATTAAAGAAACTCACAAGTAGTAAACCATTTATAACCCCGATGAATTTCGAGGGCGAAATTCATTTTAAGGGGGTAGAATGTAACACCCCAAGATTTTATGAAAAATATTCTTTTTAATTTTAATGATGTCTTGTGTTGTACGCTACACCAAAAGGATCTTGCACTACCCACATCCCTGTCTTGGCTTGCATTACACGCAATCACGACCTTCCACGATAGCGTGTGTTGTATGCAATACCGAGTTTCACTAAACAATGATTTGTTATATAAACTAGCCGTTATGAATAGTAATACCCACTTTTTAAAATATTATAAATTTTATCTTTTGAAATGGAAATTATTTTTGGATTCGGAATATCAAAATTACCCTCGGGTGAATTTTTGGTATTTTTCTAAAAACTTTTAATTTTTGATGAATAGTGAAAACACTAGGTTACTATTTAAAACCGACTTTATTTAAATAATTATTTATTTTATTTAAATTTTTGTAGGTCAAAATTGATACATATTACCTATATAATTTCAATGTAATTCATTGGAGTCATTTTATAATAATTTTAGATATATAAAAATTTTATTGAACTTTTCACCGTCTTTTATCCACCTCCTAGGAGAATTTGGAAATTCAAATAAAACGTAATTTTACCGCTTCTGTGAGTGAAATTTCAAAAATCTGAGAGACATGGTTAATATCAAGGACTAAAATTTGGTTCAATGAGATGAAAATAATTTTTGGTGAATAGTAATTTTTTACTTTTATTTACCACGGTTAAAAGTAAATAAGGTAATTAAGGATAAAAATGATATTATTATTACCTTAACACATGTCCTAATTCAATTTGATAAGTGTAATTCGACCAAAAACAACCTTAGGATTAAAATATGACCATTTAGGTCCACTTGGATTAGATTAGGACATTTATTATTAATTTATTTAAAGAAGGGTTAAAATAGTTAAAATCAAAGTTTAATAACTAATTAATTTTTAATATAGGGTCATACATAAGATAAATTCGACTATAAATATTCATTATAAATATAACAAGATTTAATACCTAATGGTATTTTATTTATAATTTTTATACATTATATAATTTAAGTTATTTATGACAAAATGGTGATGTAGTAATTACCTAAATAATAAAATATTAAAATAATTGATATTATAAATACCCAAATAAATGTAATTTGAGACTTTTTATGAATTACAATAATTTTATAGGTTAATATGACATGTTAGTATTGATTTAATTAACTTTTTTTGAACTAATAATGCTGTTATGATTTTCATAAAAATCAAATATCAAATTGTGTCAAAATTGACAGAAAATAGTTTTTAAAAAAAATATTATATTATTAATTGTTATTTTATTCCTATAAATATAAGGATAGGACAATTGATTTTTATAAGGATATATATATTAATAATTAACCACTTGGGGATCGTTTGGATTGTTATAGTAAGTTTATTAACCATATAGTGTAAGAAAACAAGAATACACGGTAAAAGTTAAATTATTTAACTTAGAGTTAAATATAAATGATAAGGTTAAAATTGTAACCTAAACTTGTCTAAAATCCATTGGTTGAGAGGCTTTCAACCCATCCCCATTTTAGCTTCTAAATAAATCAATTTGGATCTATTATAAACCGAATATGACTTTATTATAAAATAATATTTTAAGTTTTTTCAAAGGTGCCCCTCTCCTCCCTTGTAAAAAGGGCACCCCTTCCCTCTTCTCTTCACACCCTTTTGAGCCTTGAAAATCGGCCAAACCCTGAACATTTCTCTTATCCACTTACCTAGAAACATTCAGGAGGTTTTGGTCTTCTCAAAAGACCAACTCTACTTCCATAAGAGGAATCTTAAAGGAGGTGCGTCGAAGAAGAGGTAATCTCTTCTTCTGATTCTCTCGAGTTTCTTTCTTCTTCTACTTCTTCTTCTTCAGTTGTCTCATTATAAAGTAATAACATAAGTATTACATATATACTGATATTTTATTATAAATATTAAACAACCCTATTTCACCGTCTATCCATCCTACGTAAAACGAAATCACCACGCGTGCGTACGTACGGAATACCGTCTCCACGCCGTGGTGTAATCTGTTTTTGACCACCACCTTCCTTGGATGGGTATAATGGTTTAAATAAATAACTATATATGATTATTGTAAAGTGATATTTATTCTGAAATATTATTCATATGCTTCAATACAATTCCAAGATCATGGAAATGATATCATCGCTCATGCGTACGTACGGACTACCGTCTCCACAATGCGATGAGATTCACTCTCCATGTTAACCATTCATGAATGATTATAAGGTATATATAATGAATAATAATGAAATATATGACATAATAATGATACTGGATTTATGTATATATATATTTATTTCATCTACTTAATTCCATTCAATTCAATAAGGAAACGAAAACAACGTTCATGCGTACGTACGGCCTACCGTCTCCATGAATGGTGTATTTCATTCCATTTATCGATCTATCATATATATATGTATAAGATGAGTATAAATTATATATAAATCATGTTATACATTATGGAATTAAGTAAATCAGGATATAAGAAATAATATCAAGAACAACAAGTCGAAACACGTACAATAAATGAAACGATTTTACCCAAATCGCTGCTTTTACATCGAATTTACAAAAGAACGCATAATATAAAGTCATAAGTAAACTATATATCATATCATAACAATTAATATGATTCTGTAATAAGTCAATAACATTATTTAAATCATTATACAGGAGTTTTGGATACATATGAGGCATATCATACATAAGGTAAGGGATAATTATTTCAATATCATTCTTATCCGAGATTGTTTATTCGTAAGTATTTACTGGGGTTATGTTTATTATCCATGTCAATATGTTCTCAAAATGTTTTCAAAAAATGTTTAATTTTCTTCCATGTATGTTTAAAGAAATTTTTACCCTTTTCTTACTTTTACCACATCATATGGAAGGAATCTTTCTTTTGTTTACCATACGAGGTACATTTTGACTTTTCCGACAAAAGTACGAAGAGAATGTTGTTTTTAAGTTATACGGCATGAACGGATTCTTACGGTTTCATAAAGCCTTATTTCTATGAAGTTTCATGTACTAGATTTCATGATTATTTTCAACATAATCCTTTTCTTTTAAAATTGAATGGAATTTTGTGAAAAGAAAATGATTTAGAAGAAGAAAGGATATTTTCCTCAAGAATTCATTTCAAGAGTTTTGTCAAAAATATTTTACATCTAAGATGAAATTATTTCATATGTGTATGTTTCAAGTATAATGTCTCTATGATTTACATGGTTTCACTTTTCTTATGATGAAATGAGTTCCATTTTTTTATGGATTATGTTATGATGGGATGATGTTTATGAAACCCATTTTATTCGTTGGGTTATTATGAATGATGTATGTTTATTTTGTGGCACAAGTAAGAATGATTTCATTATGAGATGGGTGGGACCTATATCTCCCTCCAATGAATTGGGTAAAGATTTATATCTCATGAGATATACATGGCTGGAATGGTAAGTTAATCCAGTTCAGTGTTACAGGACTTGAATGAGGAGTGAACTCGATTCAGAATGGGACTTTGTCCACTAAGATGGTCTTGGCAGCAATGCCTTGGCTACTATGGAAATCATAACATGTGCTTAATGGATTCCACAATTACATGTTTTATTACCATGCTGGTTTATCATGACTAATGTTCCTTTATGATCTATGCCTTGTGTACTTCCAAGATTTATGGCGTTGCTCATGATTTTGATGTTTAGATTTTATGTTCAAGTTTTTGCATTCAAATGTTTATGGATTGTTTTATGTTCTCTATGCTTACCCTTACTGAGCATTTGAGCTCACCCTTTATATTTTTTTTCCCCAGGATTTAAAGAAAGGTTTTAGGTAAGAAAAAAAAAGGGGAAGATCTTTATGGGAGATATTGAAGATATTTCACCAGAATTAGAAGATTATTTTCTGAGTTTCCAAAGACACTAAACTATTACGGTCCTTGTGTGTCTGTTTTTGTTATGTATCAAATATTCTGAAAAAGTAATGTAATGTCTTTTTATGTAAAGCTTTGGGTCTCTACAGTTGGTATCATAGGAAAAGGAGGTAGGAATGTATCCGATCCTTGGGAACTCTCACATGTGAGCGTTGGATGAAGCATGGCTCTCCGCCGGAGGGCTTCATGAGGAAATGGCTACCACTGGGGATGGTGGTGTGTCCCACCCAGGGGGTGTAGATGCCCATGGAGTGCCCTGATATGTATCAATTATAGTCCACTGGAAGTAATTCCAGACCGTTACACCTCCTCCCTCCCCCGTGTTCCCTCCCCCATCACCGCGTGCCCTCGCCGCCCTCCACCACTAGCCGCCCTCCACCCTCCTCCATCGTCCGCCTCCGCCCTCCGCCTGTTCTCTACCATCTGCCCTCCAACTCTGCCTGCCCTCCGACCGCCCTCCGGCCATCCTACGCCCTACCCTCTGTCCCCTCCGGCATCCCTCTACCCTCTGGCATCCGCCCTCCTGCCTCCAGCCTCCGCCCCCTCCGGTCTCTAACCCCTTTTCCCTCCAGCCTCCACCCTCGGCCCTCCTCCCCCCTTGCCCCCCCCCCCCCACCCCGGAGAGCCCCCCTCACCTCGGAAACCCCCCCCCTCTCACCGCAGACAGGCCCCCCTGCACCCTAGACAGCCCTCCCCGCACCCCGGACAGCCCCCCACCCCAGACAGCTCCACCCCCCCCCCCCTCACTGCCTGTCCCCCGTCCCCTCACCGCCCTCTGCTCCGGCTCCCCGCCAGCCCCCGTCCCCTCCATCTTCGTCCCCCGCCCTCTCTGCACCAGTGATTCCCGTCCCCTCCCTCACTGTCCCTTCCCTTGCCGCACCGTAGCCACCTGGTCCCCTCCCTCCCTACATGGTCACTACTCGTCCCCTCCCCACTGTCGCCCATCCACTCCAGCTCCCTGCTGTCCTTGGTCACCTCCCTCATCGTCCAACCCTCACTGCACCGTCACCACCTCACCGCCTCCTCTCCTCCGGCTCCCCGTTGCCACCACCGCCCATCCCCTCCCTTGTCACACCACCTCTGGCTCTAGCTCCCATTCGTTGCCTCTCCTCTCCCTCGCAGTACTACCTTTGGCTCCCCTCCCTTCCAAGTTTGTAGTGCAATCTGGTATGACATGGTCTTTCACTTACATTATTATTTTATCAATGGTTCACAAACAATTGATTAGTTTTTATTTTAATTATAGTAGATTTGAAAAATTAAAATGCAATAAGTGTTGTGTAAATGTTTTTTATACAGATATTATTATGGATAAGAGTTGGATTGATCTTCCATATCGAATGTCTAGAGAATATTTCATTGGCATTATGTAGTTTATTGACTTCACCAGAGGATTTGAAAGTGACTATATTAGTTTTCCATGTAGAAAATGTGCTAATAGATATCAATTCACGTGAGATACTGTGATGGAGCACCTATTCATTAATGTATTTCTGAAAAATTATAAGATTTGGACTTTTCATGGAGAATAATATGTTCATTTTCAAAATACGGATGCAGTTCAGATGGATGTTGATGTAAGAATGAATGATCTCATGCATGAAATGCTTACTGAAATGGTTCGTGGGTTGGATCCTGAAGGCATTGACATCCAGAATCATGAGAACGGTGAGATAAATATTTTATTTGGTGCATATCGTGATTAGAGGAGGTTTTATGAAGCACTTGAAGATGAAAAAATAGAATTATATACAGGATGTACTTCTTATAATAAACTATCATTTATCGTGGAGTTGTTTCATTTGAAGACTTTGAATAATTGGTCAGACACATCATTCGACATGCTTTTAGTGTTATTGAAAAAGGTTCTTCTTATCAATGCTAAGATTCATGAGTCATATTACCATGCTCATAATTTTACAGAGAACTTAGGTTTTACATATGAGACCATAGATGCATGTGCAAACAACTGTATTTTTTTTAGAAAGGAAAATTCGTATTTGGATATTTGTATAGTTTTTTGTGCTTCTAGGTGGAAAAAGAATAGGGGAAATCAGACTCCTCAAATTCATATTACGATACAGGGGAAAACGATTGCCGTAATGCAAATGTGTTACTTTCCCCTTAAACTGAATGTGTCATTTTAAGCAGTTTGACACGCTCTAAAAGGGCATGTTGGGTGGTCAAAACCACCCGAACGACCTCCAAATTCCATGAACTCATACGAATTAAACTGTGGTGAGAATTTTGAAATGGTTGGGTAGATGGCATGTCAATCGGAGGTGTCATTTGACCACGGTGACCAGAAACGCGTTTCTAGAGTCATAAAAGACCAAAACGGCGTGTAATGGTAGAATTCAGAGAAAAAGATCTTTGAATGACCTAAAACCACATGAAAACAATAAGAATATTATTCATTACATGTAGGAGGAGAAAGAACGTCTATCAGACGTGTGGTGCATGTGGTACGACCGAATGTGTCATTTTTAGTAGTTTGGTGCGCTCTAAAAGGGCGCGTTGGGTGGTTAAAACCACCCAAACGACCTAGTAAATCCATGAAATCATACGAAAACAATCGTGGTGTGAATTTTGAAATAGTTGGGTAGGCAGAACATCAATCTAAGGTGTCGTTTGACCACAGTGACCGGAAACGCATTTCTGGTGTCATAAAAGACCAAAACGGCGTGTCACGGTCGAATTTAGAGAAAACATGCTCCGAATGACCTGAAACCACACGAAAACAATAGGAATATTATTCATCACATGTAGGAGGAGACGGTACGTCCATCGGACATGCATTGCGTGTGGTATGACTGAATGTTTCATTTTCAGAAGTTTGGCGCGCTCTAAAAGGGTGCGTTGGGTGATCAAAACCACCTGAACGGCCTTGGAATTCCATGCAATCATACGACAACAACTGTGGTGTGAATTTTAAAATGATCGGGTAGAAGGCACATCAATCGGAGGTGTAGTTTGACCTTAGTGACCAGAAACGTGTTTCCGAAGTCATAAAATACTAAAACTGAGTGTGACGGTTGAATTCAGAGAAAATGTGCCCCGAATGACCTAAAACCACAAGAAAACAATAATATTATTATTTGTGACATGCAGTAGGAGACGGAACATCCATCAGACGTGCGGTGTTCATGATACGACCGAATTTATCGTTTTCAGTAGTTTTGCGCGCTCTAAAAGGGCGCGGTGGGCGGTCAAAACCACCCGAACAAACTCAAAATGCCATGAAATCATATGAAAACAACCATGGTGTGAATTTTGAAATGGTTGGGAATACGGCATGTCAATCATAGGTGTTGTTTGACCGTGGTGACCGGAAACATGTTTCCGGAGTCATAAAAGACCAAAACGGAATGTCACGGTCGAATACAAAGAATGTGTGCTCCGAATGACCTGTAACCACACGAAAACAATAGGAATATTATCCGTGACATGTAAGAGGAGACTTCACATCCATCGGACATGCGGTGCGCACGGTACGACCAAATGTATCGTTTTCAGCAGTTCGGCACGCTCTAAAAGGGCGCATTGGGTGGTCAAAACCACCCAAACGACCTCGGAATACCTTGAAATCATATGACAGCAACCTTGGTGTGAATTGTGAAATGGTTGGGAAGAAGACATGTCAATCAGAGGTGTCATTTGACCACGGTGACCGGAAATGTGTTTCTGGAGTCATAAAATACCAAAAACGGCGTGTGACGGTCGAATTCTGAGAAAACATGCTTCGAATGACCTGAAACCACATGAAAACAATAAGTATATTGTTCGTGACATGTAAGAGGTGATGGCACATCCATCGGATGTGCGGTGCACGTGGTACGACCGAATGTGTCGTTTTTAGCAGTTCGGCACGCTATAAAAGGGCGCGTTGGGTGGTCAAAACCACCCGAACGACCTCAGAATACCATGAAATCATATGAAAACAACCACGATGTGAATTGTGAGATGTTAGAGTATACAACACATCAATTGCAGGGGTCGTTTGACCACAGTGACCGGAAACGTGTTTCCAGAGTCATAAAAGACCAAAACAGCATGTGACGGTCGAATTCAGAGCAAACGTGCTCCGAATGACCGGAAACCACATGAAAACAATAGTAATATTATTCATGACATTTAAGAAGAGAGGGGACGTCCATAAGATGTGTGGTGCACGCGGTACGACCGAATGTGTCGTTTTTAGCAGTTTGACTCGCTCTAAAAGGGTGTGTAGGGTGGACGAAACCACCTGAACGACCTCGGAATTCCATGAAATCATTCAATAACAATTGTGGTGTCAATTTTGAAATGGTTGGGTAGAAGTCACATCAGTTGGAGGTTTCGTTTGACCACAGTGACCGGAAACGCATTTCCGAAGTCATAAAAGACCAAAACGGAGTGTGACGGTCGAATTCATAGAAAACGTGCTCCAAATGACCTGAAACCACATTAAAACAATATGAATATTATTTGTGACATGTAGAAGGAGATGGCACGTCCATCGGAAGTGCAGTGCACACGGTACGACCAAATGTGTCGTTTTTAGCTGTTCAGCGCACTCTAAAAGGGCGCATTGGGTGGTCAAAACCACCTGAACGACCTCGTAATGCCATGAAATCATACGAAAACATCCGTGGTGTGAATTTTAAAATGGTCAAGTAGTCTTCACATCAATAGGAGGTGTTGTTTGACCACGGTGACCGGAAACGCATTTCCGGAGTCATAAATGACCAAAATGGCGTGTCACGGTCGAATCCAGAGCAAACGTACTTCGAATGACATAAAACCACACAAAAACAATAGTAATATTATTTCTGATATGTAGGAGGAGACGGAATGTCCATCAGACGTGTGGTGTGTGTGGTACGACTGAATGTGTCATTTTCAGCAATTCAACGAGCTCTAAAAGGGCGCGTTGGGTGGTCAAAACCACCCGAACGACCTCTTAATGCCATAAAATCATACGAAAACAATTATGGTGTAAATTTTGAAATGGTCGGGCAGACAGTACGTCAATCGAAGGTATCGTTTGACCGCGGTGACCGAAAATGCGTTTCTGGAGTCATAAAAGTCAAAAACGGAATTTCATGGTCTAATTTAGAGAAAACGTGCTCCTAATGACCTAAAACCACACAAAAACAATAGGAATAATATTTGTGACATGTAGGAGGGGATGGAACATCCATCAGATGTGCGGTGCGCATGGTACAACCAAATGTTTCATTTTCAACAGTTCAGCGCGCTCTAAAAGGGCGTGTTGGGTGGTCAAAACCACCTGAACGACCTAAGAATTCCATTAAATGATACGACAACAACTGTGGTGTGAATTGTGAAATGGTCAGGTAGACGTCACATCAATCAGAGGTGTCGTTTGACCTCGGTGATCGGAAACGTGTTTCCGGAGTCATAAAAGACCAAAACGGCGTGTGATGGTCGAATTCAGACAAAACATGCTCCAAATGACCTGAAACCACACAAAAAAATAGTAATATTATTCGTGACATATAGGATGAGACGGCATGTCCATCGGACGTGCTGTGCACATGGTACAGCGGAATGTGTCGTTTTCAGCAGTTCGATGCGCTCTAAAAGGGCGCGCTGGGTGGTCAAAACCATCCAAATGACTTCGGAATGCCATGAAATAATACGAAAACAATGGTGGTGTGAATTTTGAAATTTTTAGGCAGATAGCACATCAATCAGAGGTTTCTTTTGACCGCGGTGACCGAAAACGCGTTTTTAGAGTCATAAAAGACCAAAACGGCGTGTCACGGCCGAATTCAGAGCAAACGTGCTCCGAATGACCTGAAACCACACAAATTCAGTGGAATGTATGCACCTAAGTGCTTTATGGGAAGGATAAAATGTGTTTTATGGATTTAAATGGATTTATGAAATGGGTTTAGAAATTTTTCCCCTTTTAGGAAGGTGTTTTGTAAAATGTAATTTTTTATTTTTGAAAATGTATTATGAAATGTCTTCTGGTTATATAGAACTCGTTTATCATTGTATTGGCATAGATTAGCACATGGTCTAATTGGGTTTTGAGCAAGGGGTTGTCTGAGGGGCCGTTAGAGCCTTCAAGTAGAAGACCATGAAATATTTCATAATATTTTCTTGGGGGTCGAGAGATCCTTCGGGTAGGAAGGCCATGAAAGATTCCATTTGATTGTTGCAATACTATAAGATCACTTGGAGTTGGTCCTAGGGAAGACCATGAGAGTTTCCATTGTTTCTTAGCCGGCTAGAAAACTTTTTTATATTCACTCACAATAGGCCCTCTAGTTGGAGCCCTAGGTTCCCATTTCTCATTCCTAATTGGTTTATATTATTTATGTGTTTTATTAGTTCCTTTTTATTTGATGAGATATATTATTCCCATTTCTATTTATGTGGTTATATGATGTTAATGTTTGAGATCAACTTACTATTATATGTTGTATATATTGAGAATTTTATGCTTTTAGGCCTTGATTTATTATTTGATTCATGTTGAATTTTTTATTTGGGAAATGTTTTTTGTTTTAAATTGAAATAATATGGATTTTGAAGCATTTTTTGATGTAAATTTTTTAAGTGGTTTAGTTTTGAAAAGTGTTTTTAAACTATTTTATTGGTTTCATGGGTAAATGTTTTAAATAGTTTCATGTTGATATCATAATTATTTATGTTCCTCACACCCTACATATTCCGTTTGGAAATACATAGATTTTTTTATTAGGACACATGTAAGGTCAAGGTAACCATGTACTAGAGTATCTCTTCTTGATTATCATCATTCATGTTTTGTGGAGTTAACGTGGCCCCATGTATCTTTCTCTTTTAGAGTCATTTTGGATGTTTTTAACCATTGAGATGTGTTTTTGGTAAAATTGTATTTTTTTCTATTTTTGTGTATATTTTGAGAAATGAATTGAGATACCAATTATACCACTTTTGAGGCATGCCTTGTTTTTTATAATTAGTTTTTTATGGTATATTATTCCCATTTTATTATGTGTACTCTTGATGTTATGTTATTTCTTATTGAATATGATTTAATTGGTCTATTAGTCTTGTTATATGGATTGTTCATACTAATTTACCTTGAGAGAAACTATTCCCAAGAGGTTATTAGTTATGAATTGTGCTTATCTGCAGCTCAGGGTTATTGGGAGAACACATTGGGCCTTATGATAGGCCGGATCAGGGGATGGGTAGGGTTGAACCAGGTCGGATCATTACAAAATAGTATCAAAGTCAATTCTTAGAAGGAAGAGTAAAATCATTTCCTAGATTTCAGGGTTCGTGTCCACAATGAGGGAATTTTTCTTTTAAGAGGGGGAGAGTTTAACACCCTTGGAAAAGTGAGACTTAAAATGTTAAATGTTACTACCCAAATCAACAAGGTGCACCTTTATTTTTGGGAGCCAAAATGATAATAATTACATAGTTAAGCATGTTTTTTCTTGAGTAGTGATTAGGATGGGTGAACTCCTAGGAACTTTCCTAGGATGTGTGTGAGTGAGGAAAAATCACATTGGAAGAACATGAGTTATCCTATTGGGACATTCATTAGTCTAATAAGTGAAATGGGTGGGTAGTATCATGTGGTGTGTTGGGAAGGAAACCAAGGTGTTATAAGAGATCTATGTGTTCAGTTGGTTAGGTTCGTGGTATG
This sequence comes from Viscum album, assembly GCA_963277665.1. Classification (NCBI taxonomy): domain Eukaryota; kingdom Viridiplantae; phylum Streptophyta; class Magnoliopsida; order Santalales; family Viscaceae; genus Viscum; species Viscum album. The sequence continues at coordinate 515,525,230 of OY728163.1, read as the reverse complement.
AGGTTCATTAGGTCATGACAAGGTTCTTGGGAAGAAAATCCAATAGTTCACAGACCCTTTAGTGTTAAAACATTGTGTACTTATCTTAATGGTAGTTAGGGACTAAACTAGGAACCTTGATATACTAGTATTTTGAAAACTTCTTGAGGATAGCTTAAATGTTTTGAATCCTTCATCAAGTCATGATATGGTTCTTGGGAAGTAAATCCAATAGTTTTATTCCCTTCAGTCCTAATATATTTAGTTTTTCTCTTTATAGTAACTAAGGACTAAACCGGAAACCTTGATATTCTTGTAGTCTCAAACCAACTTGTGGATAGCTTATAACTTGAGATTCTATCTTTAGTTTAAACAATCTTGGTTTCTTAATAATAAATGTTAAAGTACAATTTCTTGACCTGACCAAATTCTATAGTTTAATTAAAATGTTTCCACTAAACTTGAACATGAAATAAGTCAATGAATCCCACTTTGCATTTCCTTAATAGAGTGATTCATTAGTGATATGGAAGATTGGTTTTCATTATGTAAAAGTAAAACTTTTCATGAAAGTGATAAGGGTTTGATAACTACCTAATCTCAATACATATAATTATAAGGTGATTTTTATAAAGTTTTAGGTGGGTAGAGTTTTATATTAAACTTTTTTTAAATGTTGAATCCTTTGAAAACAATTTCTTAATTAAACCTTTTAATTTCCTTAATATTTTATAATTTTTATCAAATAATTTTACAAAACCACCCACCATCTTCTCTTTCTACTTTATCCTTTTGAATTATTGTTCATAAATATGTGATACTAACATTTTAATTAAAAGGAAACACGGGAAGTGGGTTTTCAATCTATCTTTTTTTCATCTATTTTCACATGCACTACACTATAATCAAACTTTTGTGAAATTTTTTAATGGTGGTTTATTAAAACCCCACTAATTTTTTAAAATAATTTTTCTACGGTTTATTAAAAACTACCACTAAAACTTTTATTTTTTTCACACACTTGACACTTCTCCACCTACCCCTCAACACCCCTGACCCCCGCGACTACCCCGACCCCCCAAAGCCCTCCTAGTCTTGACCATCATCTCCCCTATCTACTAATCCCAACCCTTGCACTCCACATCGCACCTCATCTCCTCATGCCAATGGTCCTAACCCTCACCTCCCCCAGTGTCAGTATTGACCCTCACCCCCAGCCCCCGACCCTCACCGCCCCTCACTCTCGGTCTTGACCTAACCGATCATCACTACTCTCTAAAATCCTCATCCTCGCACCTCACCTCCCCTCACCATTGGTAGGTTTTCAATTAATATTTAATGTGGATGTTTAAGAATTTAAATTTAAATATATTTGGTTGATAATGATAATGGTTTAGGGATAAATGTGGATTTTGAGATTGTTAAGATAATGTTTATTGGATGAACTCCTCATAGGGATGAGTCTTAGAGTGATGTGTTTGGTTTGTTAAATTTCAAGCATGTTAAATTGGTTAAAGTTAAAAAAAAATTGACATTATACTGAGTAAAACATTGAGATAAGATTTGGAATGAGAAAGATTTAATAAATTGTATTCAATGCTTTGTTCTTAAATAGAGTGATTGTAATTTAATGATTTTTTTATATAAAAATGATGAATTTTAATTTAATGATTTAAAATGAAAATGGTGTTGGGAATATCATGATATATAGAGTTTTCTAGATAATAATAATAATATTTGGATTCTTTAGTTTTGAATTAATGATATTGGGTTATATCATGGTTGGTAAAAAGAGATGATAAGAATGTTTGGATAAATGTAATATTTGTTTTAGAATTATTGTTATTAAAGTATAATATTAGATGATTGTGTTTATTATTATTGTTTTTTGAGAATAATAAATGGGGATAATGTTTTTTGAAAACAAATAGTGGGGGTTTTTGGAATGGGATAGAGTGTTGAAATTGTAAAAATGTTCATTGATTAGATTTAGGAATAATATCTTCATTTTGATATATGATGTAATAGATGAGATTCTTTGTGATGGATAAAGCAGAATTTAATTAAAATTTAAAATATGGAAATGCAATTAAATAAGTTAAAAATGATCATGTATGAATAAACTAAATTTTTTGACTTATAATGGAAGTAAATGTCAATTGAGTGATGGATGAATGCTTGTGTTATCATAGTCTGATGATGAATTTATTTTTGTTATAATGACTATTGTGTTGAAATTAAATTGGTGATTGTATGGTAACATGATGTATTCATGGTTATTGTAATGTATATTTCCTAAATTTCTTTTGTATATGACACTATTGAGTTAGGCTATGATTTAACCATGAGTTTTGTTAGGATGCAGATTACACCTTATGATATGTCATATTGAGATTTTTCATGTGTTCGACAACAGTAGGATTGGGCCATGGGGTTGTCTATTCTGTGGGTTTGAAAACTATAGGATTTTTCCTTATTATTGTAATAACATTTATTTTTAACAACTTAATAATATATCTCCTCATAGTTCCCCATTTCCATGAAACTATATAACACCCCTTCATATCGAAGACTTGAATGTAAACAAATTCATCCCATTACATATAGGTGATCTAATTTTTTTTAAAAAAATATCACACTATAGAATGAATATACATGTTATGACTTCATGAATTTAGAATAAATCATAGGAATGTGCTCATAAGTCTCTTCATAAATAATTATCAACTAGTTGTACTAAATAAAAATGTACTAAAGTAGATCCAAAAACATGTCTACTTAAATGAATTCCCTTTCAACTGAAGCCCTATTTAACATCCTTGTAGATAAAACAATTTTGATAGGCTTTCTTAAAAAAAATGAAATTCCACCTATAGATTCAATATTCAAAAAATTAATTGGTATACCCACAAACTCGATTCAAATTGGATCCAATAAAGAATCCTTCCTTTCTATCCAATTTGGATTATTTTGTAAAAGTTTTTTGGAAAACCTTGAATTTTACATTATTCCCATAACCAATAATGGTTAAACTCTTCTTTCACCTAAAATTTCATAAACACATTTGTCTCATTTAGGGGGATAATATCAACCCTTTTTAGGTTGATGTTATTTATATATTTTTTTTAAACAACTAGAAAAATAATACAAAACAAAAAAAATATCATCAAGAGAAAAAATAATGATAAAATTATTGTAATGATACCTATTCTTCTATGAAAATATCCACCAAGACACAATTTTAATGGTAGATAATTATATATTTAATGAAAATTACACTTGATGAGAAATGACCCTTTGAAACATTAAGAATGGATGGATTTTCTTGGTTCAAAATTAAAAGACATAAGACAAATAAAATCATAGATATACATAAAAGAGTGAAAATTTGAATAAGAAGTCCTTTATCATCATGAATCCACTAATTAGATCAATGAAAAAAATGTTACAAAATGTATCCATAAAATAAAAAATAGTGTCATTATATTAGCTTAACAATTTTTAGAATCATGTTAGTCCTCTAATCACTTATTGACATCGGATTGTGACACTTTGTTCAATGATTTCCTAAAATAAATTTTTTATTAAAAATGTATTTCAACATGTATTTTTCCTATTAGGATTATTTATGGTTTTTAAATAAAAAAAATGTAACTCTTTTATACATCATTTTCCACACAACTAGACTTTATGGATTTCAGTTATCCTTTTTAAAATGCATCATTATTTAATATATGTATTTATATAGGAAACCCGTATATAAAATATTCATATTTTTTAAACTAGTATATATGAATCTCTTTTCCTATTTAGTAATATTTATTTGTTTTAATTTTCTTCATAATGTGTTGGACCATTGTGATATATATGAATAAAATATGGATCACATTCCCAAGGAACACACCTCAATGTGCTAAGGGTTTGGAGTAGTTTTAGATTTTTCAATTTCCAATCGATCCATTGATGGGAGAATAAGATGTACATGTCCTAAATGTAAATTTATAATATGATTAAAGAGTGATAATTTTTATGGACACATGATAATTAATCAATTACCTGGTCAATATATTTATTGGATTTTTCATGGAGAATCGAACAGTACAGAAAGGTTGATAACTGATGTCCATCCACAAAATGAGATCCCAACTTCGTCGAAAATGGGAAATGAAATAAAAAATCATATAAATGATACATTTTTCATTGCAAGACATCAACATCAAAACATATCCGAACAACTAGTTGAGGGTTCAATAAATAGTAATGTGACATGTGATATTTTTGGGACTATAGGAAAACCATATCAATATTGTAACATATAATTGGATCCTCCTATTGATTCAGTGGAGTCTAATGTAATAGAAAACTTCACTGAGAGGATAGATTCATTTTATAGTTTAGTGTACTATGGAAATAAAGAGTTGTAGAGTGTATGTTTGAAATTTTCAAAACATTATTTTCTATTTAAGTTGTACTATATAAAATTTTTTTGTGGAATTACAAATAAGGCGATGTTTGTGATATTATAAATTTTGCGTGATGCATTTCCTAATGAAAAGATCCCTGATTCTTTTTATTATATGATATTTTTTTATCAAGATTGGTTTGAATTATACAAAAATACATGCATATCCCAATGATTTTTTTCTTTATTTGGGAGAGAATTCAAGAACACAGGATGGAAAAAATGTTCTTCTTCTAGATGAAAGTGTATGGGTGATGTTTGAAGTCTGAATCAATGTAATACCATGAAAAGGAAAAAATGAACAAACCTATAAAGGTTTTTAATTACTTTCCTTTAAATTCTAGATTGTAAAGATTATTAATGTCATCGAAAAATTACAAACACATGAAGTAGAATTCTATAGAAAATAAAAATGATGGGTTAATACATAATCCAAGAGATTAAAAATTGTGGAAGACATTTAATTAATTACATCCAAATTTATCATCTGGGCCTAGTATTTTTTGATTGGGATTAACTATTGATGGATCTATCCCATTTGGGACTTTGAGTACCTGTTATAGCATTTGGCTGGTTGTTCTGATCCCTTAAAATATACATCTGTGGATGTGTATGCAACAAAATTATTTTATAATTTTAATGATTATTCCTAGAAAACCAGTGTATTGAAATGATATTTATGTATGCTTTCATCCTTTAATTGAAGAATTATAAGAGTTATGGAGAAACAATGGTGATGCACATGATGAATCTTCTAGAACAATGTTCAAAATGCAAGTTTCTCTAATGTGGACCATTAATGACTTCCTTGGACTTTAGAATTTAGTTTGTTGGAATAATTACACAACTTTGGATTTCCATTCTAGTAACATTTATTTTGATCCTGAATGGCTACCTCATAGTAGAATATGGTTCTTCTTGTGTCATTGGAAATTTCTCGATGCATCTCATAGATTATGGCTGAACAACTGAAAATTAAATGGTTTCATTGATCTTAGAACACCTAGAAAGTTTTTAATAGGTTCTAAAATTTAAGACCAACTTGGAAATATTGAAACATATTTTGGGAAGGTGCATTATTTGAATGATAGTGGGAAATGAGTTCTAAGCGCATCGTCAAGTGAAATCAGAAGGCAACAATGGAAGAAAAAAAGTATATTCTTAAAAATTCTATAATGGTAATTTAATTTATTGCAGAATAATCTTGATGTGATGTATATTGAGAAGAATTTCTGTGAAAATTTGATATTTACATTGCTTAATGGTTAGAGAAAGTCTAAGGATCATCTCAATGCTCAGAAAGTCTTACAAGCAATGAACATAAAGTGTAATCTCTGGCTAGATGAGAATGGGAAGTATGGTCCGAAAATTTTTGTAATTAAAAATATAGATAAAGATACATTCCTTCAAATTTTAAAACATGTGAAGGTATCTGATGGGTATTCATGTAACATGTCAAGGTGTGTTGACTTAAACCATCACAAAAAACATGGATTGAAAAGCCACGATTCACATATTTTGTTATAGAATTTACTTCCATTGGAATTGTATAGATTATTACCTGAAAATGTTTCTGATGTTGTAATAAAATTATGCACATTTTCTAGACAACTATGTGACAAAACTCTATATCCCTTTCAAATTTCACTAGTGTAAATCCAGGTTATACCAGCACTTTTTTCCCAATGGTTTAGAAAAACCATTGGGAAAAAGAACCTATACCAATGGTTCTAGTAAACCATTGGCATAGTCTATTATATGTTAGGTTTTCCCAACGGTTTAACAAACCCATTGGGAAAGAAAATTATTACACATAGTTTATATTAACTGTTGGGTATAAATACACCCAATTTAGGGCTCCCTCCCAACATTTCAACCCTGCGTGAACCCTCCCTCCACCTCTCGAACCCCTCCTCCCCTCCCCGACCACGACCTCATCTAGGCCTCTTCCTCTACCTCTCAGCCTCCGCCTCCACCTCCTGGCCCCCCTCCCTCTCCTTCGGCGATGTTCCCCCTTCCCCTCTTTGCTCCCTCTTCGATGATGATGTCCCCCTACCCTCTCAGCTCCTAGAAATGTTCCCCCCTCCCCTCTCATCACCCACTCCTGGAGACATCCCCCCTCCCCTCTTGGCTCACTCTCCTCTGACGAAGTCCCCTGAACCCCTCTACGGTCACGCGTGAGACCCCCCCCCCCCCGGTCGAACACCCCACACCATGTCCCCCTCTCTCTAATCTCTCTCCTCCCACCAGGGTTCTTGATCGGTACTTCCAAGTAAAAATTAGTCTTCATTTTCAAAAAATGAGGTAATAAGAAATACATTGTTAGGTTCATAGTCATAATAACCATTCATATTAATCATGCATTTTCTAGAGTTTTGGGTAGTAACTAACACATGGTGTGGTGAATTATTGGGTAAATTGTGAATTTTTTCCATTATAGACCCCTATTAGACCTCACATTGTGTTGGATTTTTTTTAATCATGATATATGTGATGAGGTTGTATCATCATTAAGATGTGCAATGATGTTGGTTAATTGGAGGTGAGTGATTCTATATGAGATTTTATGGGTTATTGTGAGGATTTTCTTTCCCTTTAATATATTGGCTCATAAAACATAAGTTGGTGCTGCATATATTATGTAATTGGAATCGGTAAAGTAAAATGTTGGTCTCATATTTCTGAGTTGGTTATTTTAATGGTATTCTCTATCAAAAGTTGGTATATATCTATTGACTATGGGTTTATTTTCCAATTGACCAATGTATTTATTAAACTGACCATGCGATACTCATTTCCCACAATACGGAAGCACCATATAAATCATAGATAGACACTACATACCACAAGACACCCATGGGAGGTGCCCCTTGACATCTACGGATATTTAAGGGGCCATTAACATATGAACTGAAGTCGATTGGCACTCAAGCCTTGAGAAATTTCCATTTATGGTAGAAAAGATACCAACACCTTTATTCTTAGTATAATATAATGAAATGTTTTACACCCTCATGACCAAATAGACCATATGGTTCATAGACTGGTGTCCAACCAGGTTCAAGAGTAGGATCAACTACTAAACATTGATTGTAGTCCCTATGAGGTTCTTTCCATAGTAAATAGGGTTATGTGCACAATCTTTAACTCAATTAATGTAGAATAGGTGCATATTCTTTGGCTAAGTGTACTAGTATGGTGTTTCCAACAATGTGATATATAAATAACGTAATAAAAATAAAGAGATTATTAAATAGAAATATTTCCCCCTTGCTTGAAGGGACATGATTTGACCCATGGCGCATTTTGGTTCTTATATATTGGGGGGTGATAGGAATAGTCGTAGGATATTGGTATGTTTTTGTTAAGTTTTTATTTTATTTACTTTATCGCATTTTCCACTTAGGTCTTTTAATAATTTCTATAGAAGAAGGGTAGTGATGCTATCTTGAGTAGTTGATGTAGATCACTTATATATTGTAATACCATGTGGTGTGATTGTGAGGAGACATTGGAAGCTAGAAGAGCCTTGGGGTCTTCCATGAGATAGAATTGTTTTTCTAAAACATTGTGTGGGAACATTTCTGGTGTATGTTGGAGTCATGATATAACCCCAAGTTACTCTATGAGATAGCATAGATAACCCCAAGTGTCTTCGTACATCATATCATCCTCGCATGCGTTGGCCACTCACCCAATCCTATCAAACATATCCTAGTATATCTTCTCAATCACATAGTCTAGACTCATCTCTCAAGGATTATCCCATGCCTCGATGGACATCTCATCATCCAATAAGACAAAGAGGATTATTCACCTCATGATTTTCCTTGTCACAAAATCACACCATGTCGAACCCATCTACTTTATTATCTCATCCACATGGGAATCCTCTAGGGTCCCTTAGACCTATCCTAGTTGCTACTCACTGACCATTATTCTCATCCCACAAACTATAGTCTTCTCTTATCATGTCAACCATTCCTTAATTATATTCTCAATAATCCAATCAAGAACATCATCAAAATCATGTATTATAACCCAATCGCACTAACCAGGTTCCATCCTAGGCTAAATCACACCAAGCCTCTTGGAATTATAATGCCAATCTGTCCAAAAATACCCAATACCCACACTAGAATCACATTATTCATCTCTTTAGTTGAACTCTTGAATCATTAAATAGAGTAAATCCTTTCATAATACATTCTATAGACTCATAGGTACCATCCCACACTAAGAACCTACCAAGATTCCAATCTGTCCTCATAAGTATTTCCTCATCAAACGCTAGATGTACAATTTCCACACCTATCACTACAAGGACCAATCCTCTTAGGAATATTTTACTTGATCTAAATCCTCATCTATTCCATACACATATCACCCCAATTTTAAGACATATATTATAACACTCATATCCTTATCGATATCTTATTCACTTGGAGACCTAGTGACAGGGTGATTTCATTTCCATAAAATCACTAAAGAACCTTTTCTAAAACTTGGTGGATTGTGAACACCATATCTATATGTCTACTATATTAATCTATTTCCTTTCATTTACCTTCCTTAGAGTCCACGACTCCCATGGAACATAGTAATAATCAATCTCTTGGCAATAAATGCCCAGTATTCACCAAACATCAAAATCTATACTCATCACCATAGTTGATATCAAGACAGCATGGAACTATGCCCATCTATCCCAAGACAACATTGTATCATAACCAGTTCCTGTACAGACCCTCAAAGGGTCAATATACATCCCTTTCATGGAGATACTATGTAGTTTTCATCAAGAAAAATCTCACCATATGATCCATAATACCATTAATTAGAAGTAATATTGTAGTTAAACTTTGTAGAATACTTCCAATAAGTTATATAGGAAAACAATATATAAGGTTTTTTTAATTTAAATTTTTGAGTCCTCATCGTTAGTGACATCAATCACATTAAAGCACAGAAATGTCAATTGAGCCCTATATTCTAGTAATTATTCATGTGGATAGACCCCATACCAACATGCTAAGAACTAAAACCGTAAATAATAATGGAAAATAAATGAATCATTTTTAAATAAATATCTCAAATGTAAACATAAAATCCAAGAATAATAATACCTCATCCCTTATATCGAAAAAAATCAAACTAAGTTAAAACTCAGGTCAAATTGATTATATACCATTAATAGGAAAGGTAATTGTTAATTAATAGAAATGTACTATTTGATAGTATCATTTTGAAAAATTGATTTGTTTCCACCTTGCTTACAAGAAAATGATTTGGCCTATGGGGCGTTTTAGTTCTTATATGTTGGAAGGTGACATGTATAGTCATAGGAGGCAGGTATGTTTTAGTTTAGTTTTTATTTTATTTTTTTTATCACATTGGAAAATTAGATCTTTGACTTAATTTTATGGATAGAGGGTAGTTATATTCTATGAAGGGGTCCATAAGGGGTTCAGATTGATTCAGTCCACCAGCTTTGAACTGTGGTAAGATTCTATGGTTACTACTTTTCTCACGCCTCATGTATTTGGGGACTTTAGTGTTTTTGACTCCATATTATGTTTTCGGTAGGGAGTTCGATCATTTCATTTTGGTTTAGGTGGATTTGGTTCTCCGCTTCCAATAAGGTAAGGCTATAATGATGTTGTTTGGTTTATCACTAGTTATGTAGAGTCCTTAATGTGTTTTAAGGTTCCTAATATCCTTTGTGTAGTGCGTTGATCCCTGCTTGTTGGTTTTGAGTTGATAAGTCAAGGTCAAATCGCCTGTGTGTGCATAGGTAAGTAAGTATATGTATGTGGGTTCCCCCGTTATGTGTATAGTCACCCATGGCAGTGATTATGAACTTATGGTGCTAGGTGTGCCTATGTATATATATATAAAAGCATACGCAGGTGAGTGGAGACTAGTATATGGATATAAGCATATGTGCAAGGATCCCCTTGCACATGCTCATGGCCATGCGGGTGTGTGCATAGGGTCTAGGTGTCCTTACGTGTGTGTGAAGGTTATTATACCCAGTAGAGTAGCAGCAGATTTTAGTTAGAAATCTCCAAGAGTATAATTGGATGGCTTGGTTCCACCTTGAGGTAGAGTCCCTCTCCTTGTCTCTTTAATTCAAAAAGGCTTTAAATTAAATTTAGATTCTTTCTTAATTCTTCTTAATTATATTGAATTGCATATCTTGAATATTTATTCTTTAATATAATTGTTTCATTTGATAAATAAATTCATGTTTTTATTATAAAACTCCTCCAACGGAGGTGCAATGTCTGTAAAAACTCACAGTGATAGTTATGTTGATCTAGTTTCTTAACATATTGCATTTGATTTGTGTTGAATGAGTTTTAGAATAAATGTTAAATATAATTAAATGAATTTTGTGATAAATAAATGCCATGATTTTATAATAAAACCCCTCCAACAGAGTTGTGATGTCTTCTAAACCAAAGAATAGTTATGGTTATTTATATCATGTTTAGATTTGGTTTGATTTTTATATATGTCTCTTGTTGGTCTTTGTTTTTTGGCTAGATAGTTTTTGTTTTCTTTGAATAATATAAATTGGCTTATTATACCCGTTTAGCTCAACTCACATTGCTCGAGTAGGCATATGCCTTGACTGTGACCTTATCTTATGGTGAAACTGGTTTGGGGTGTTTTCCTGGCCTCTTGGCCACCCCTTTGTGTGTTTACCTTATCCAATATATCTAAAAACACAGATGGTGTCATTATTTAACATCTATCAGGTTGATGGTTCTCCCCACCATAAGCTTCATCTTACCACCACCAATTCATATGATTTAGTTCCTCCTTTGAAAATTCATATTGAAACATTTCTCCCATGTTCTAATGATAAGAATTATAGTAGGGATACTCATTAAAATAATTCTACTCACTTTGGTGGACTTGTGTATATAAAAGTATAGAAAGATGCTAGAGAGATCCATATGTCATTTCCCAGAGCATTTTTGGAAAGTTGGGTGTTTTGGTGTATCGGGATTTTGTAGTGGAGAAAAATGGCCAAGTGATCATGGTGTCCGATGTTTTAAAGGGAAAATTGCATAAAGAAGTGTTGTTTCATGACTTGGGGTGAAGATCAAAGGCATTTAGTTTGGAAACACAATTCAAAAATGAGTTTATATGTCATGAGGTTTAGGATTTTAAAAGGAAAGTTTGAATGGATTTTTTATGCCACAGATATTCAGTTTGAGGTTTAAAAGCTTTCCCAAGTTATGGAAAATGTGTAGAATTAAAATGGAGGTATTCTCACAAGATATTCAGATATTTTAAGTGGTGGATTTAAAAGGAGATATCTCTAGACTATGTGGATGGATAGTTAATAGTTCTCAATGGATGATGATTTAAAACATGAATAAGTTAATAGAAAAATGCATTGAATGTGACCAAATATCTTGGAGTCTTATTTAGTATATTTATTTGAATTCAAAAACATTTTCTTTCGCATGAACACTTTGAAAAGAAAGATAAGATTATAGAAGCCTGTTGTGATCTACACCATTCAGAGTCTTGCATGAAAATGGAAAGCATATATATATATATATTTCGTGAGTCCTTTATGATAAGGGTAGATACCTACACAACATTGCAACATATAGTTCTTCAATAAATAATAAGGGATGGATAGAACTACGCTCTATTGATATATTTGTTTCAAAGAGGAAAATAAGGTAAGAAAAAGAGGGTGAACATGGGAAGAGTTTTTCCAGTTAATAGATCCATGTAGCCTTTGAAGACAGAATCTTACCATTATTGCATTTCAAGTGAATATAAAGACTTAACCCTCACACATGAGGTGTTGGCCTCATCTAGTTTAAAGTAAGGGGCAGTAAGCATTTAAGATCAACGATCATCTATTCAGAATCAAATGTGCAAGGTTTTTCAGTGACCCATACAGATTTAAATAATACTGTCATGTCTATAAAATACATCTTTCATCCCTTGAATGTCATGCCAAATGTGGTTTCCAACCAACTGAATCTGATTTCAATTATGATTCTGATTCTGGTTGGCACTCAATAGTCTTATACTTTTTTATAATCAAAAAAAATGGAATGAAAAGTAAAAAATAAGTAAATTTAAATTAAATGAATTAAATTAGAAAAATCCCTTTAACTTTTGTAAAATTTCATCTCCCTTGAGATATAAAATAAATGTTTAGATAAATTTTCTGCCCTTAAATTCTTTTAACAGTATCCCCTAGCTAAGACTTCTTCTAAACTAAATAATTCCCCCTAGGATATTCTTTCTTCTTATTTTTGAATCAATTAAGAACACAAAATAATTTTCCCCTTAGAAAAATGTATTTACCCTTTGGGATGAAATAATTTCTCTCCCCTTTACCCCCTTACTGAAATAACAAAAACATATACAACCAATCTCCCCTTTGGTATTATTAAAAATAAACACCAAAGAAAGAAAGTATTACTACGAAAGAAAAAACAGAGGACACACATGGACCACTTCCACAGTTTCAATTGGTATACAAATAATAGGATATAAAAGATAATATTGGGTATTCTCCTATTCAATCATGGGGGTTAGTGTGTTAATAGAGTAACTATTGGAGTCCGTATCCCACGTCAGACTTGAGGTCTGATGTAGAGTTTAATATTCATTATAAAATAACCCCAAGGTCTCTTTTAGAGAGTACACCTTGGGGGTTCAGAGTCTCTCATATTTTACCATTCTATATTCCATAGTGTGTATGTGGGGAACATTCATACTCAGGTTACTAAACAACTTCTTCAAGAGGTATTTTCAAGCATCAGCCTTGTAAAGGGTTGCAAACTTATCAGGAAGGAAAAGTCATCATATGGATTTATCCATTACTATGATCGCAGATCATCTTCTCTTGCCATATTGTCTCTCAATGAAAGGAATTTGTTTGGGAATACCATCAAAGTTAATTGGGCATATGTTAGTGAAAATACAGAGGATACTTTAAGTCACTTCAACATTTTTGTTGGTGATCGTAGTCTTGAGGTGACTGATGCCACATTGTTTGCCTGTTTTTTTGTACATTCCACTTGCTCATATGCAAGGGTTATGTGGGATCAGAAGATAGGTCGATCAAGAGGATTTGGATTCGTATCATTCCTAAACCAACATGAGGCCCAGAGCGCTATCAATGACTTATCTGAGAAGTGGCTTGGTAGCAGGCAAATCCACTGTAACTAGGAAAAAAAGGTGTCAGTTCTAGTGAAAACAAGTAGAATTTAGATTCCAAAAGTGTGGTGGAACTAACAAATGGATTATCTAAAGATGGTAAGGAGATGATGGAAAACAATGAGGCCCCTGATAACAGCCCTCAATATACAATAAGAATATATGGAAATGGCTGGGTCTCGAATATTTTCTTTATAAGTTGGAGAAAAGTTCTATTTTTTATTCATAGGAAATGATCTTGATATTCAATATACTCCAATCTTCCAAAGTCAAATTTATCATCGTGTAATATCTCATGTGAGTACCACTTTCATCATTCTACACTCTCCACCTTATAACCACATGTGCATGAGGGAGATCCTTTGAAATAAATATAGCACTGCATGCACCCATTGAAGGATAATCATCATGATTTTTTGGATCCTCGTACTGAATCTAACATTGTCTTAAATGCATCTATGAAAAGGGTTGGGGATAATAATTAATTAATCCCTTTGCATTAACTCTCATAAAATATCCATTGGAAGTATTTAATTTAAATCAATAACAATAATGGTGGAAAAAGATGATGGCGAATCAAATATGATGGTAGCAAAGATCAACAGTAGAAAACAGATGGTTTCACCCTTGGAGGTTGTTGGATTGGTGTTGCCCGATCCGGTTGGGCCGAATGCTTGTAGCCCGCAATTGTCGTAGGTTGAGCTCCGTGGTGAGATCCTTGGGAATCGCAGGGGGAAATGCGCCCCTGCTCCGGGGGTCTAGGGGCCGAAGGCCCCGGGTCCAATTTTTCTAGAACTATAGGAACTTTGACCACTGTAGCAGTACAGACTTTGGAGTCCACATTATTGTTTCACTTTTGACTTCCAACCAGCATCCACTAGAGTATTGGATACATATAAGAAAGGCTTTATAAGATTGAAAAATTATATAATATTATTTCCTCATCTCTCCATACTACTAAATAAATATTTCTTCTCCTCCATGAATAGCTTGAGTAGAGTTGTTATCACATTTAACTGGTCAACCTATTCCTTGAAAACCCATTCTATAGAATCTGCCTCAATTAATCCTAATGGGATGAATTCACATCACCTATAACAACATGGATATACTATTTGACTATAGACTAGATCCAATCAGCATCAACTAAATCCAAGGGAGGTGTAGCACTAGATGTAGATGCAACAATAGGTACATTCTCCAATCTCTTCCATAAAGAAACCTAACTGGAAACAAAGGAGGACCTCATTTCCTCCATAACTGATCAAATGGTTTTTGTCTCACTGTCCAACCTTCGATTTTAAATATTAACTTCCTGAATATGAAAAATCATTTTGGGATGAATATGGCATGCAACCATCTCAAAAAGGTGTCTAGAATCAACTTCATTAAGCTGAGTGATAGGAGGTTCCTGATAACTCAAAATTTCACTGAAATATATAAGAATTATTTATCTGAAATATTATAAATATACTATGGATAAAAAATTTGAAGTCACTAGGGAAATAACTCTCTCAACACTAGGTAAATCATACTCTATAGGTTTTGATTTGGTTGGTACATCTAAGGGAAAAGCCTAAAGCTCACCTGCTTGGTCAATCTTCTTAACTAAGGATCCCTTAGGATATGTCCCAACACCAAATGAGATAGTAGATCCACCATGCTATGGTGGAATACTATTTTCATCACCATCACTATCTCCATATGAGTCTGCATATGATATTCCATGCAATTTGGAACCAGAGGAGGGATCCCCCTTACATGATACCTCATCCTCTACCAAGGTAAAACCACCCTGAGCATCTCTATGCTCTATAGCATCTTCTTCAACATTTTTTGACTCTGAATAGTCTACACCAAGATAGAAAAAAACTAGTGACTTTTCCCACTCATCATGTGAAGATACTTCTATATGAGGTGCATGATGGTGTAGGTTTACAGGTGCTTCAGAATACTGTTAGAGGTGCAGTTTTACATTTACAGGTGCAAGTTTATAGGTGTAAAGTGTACTTTGGAAGATTGTTAGAGGTGAAAGTTTATAGGTGCAGGTTTTATAGGTTTAGTGGTGTAGGATTTATTGGTTTAGAGGTGTAGGTTTACTAATCGAAGTGGGTTTACAGGTTTGGTTTATGTCCTCTGCCCAACTTTGATGTTAACTGGGGAGTATAGGATATACCAACGGTTCACAGAACCATTGGTATTCAATATCCTATACAACATATGCCAATGGTTCACAGAACCGTTGGTATTAAAATGCTATACAACATATACCAACGGTTCAAAAAACTGTTGGTATTCAGTGTTGGATGGTATGTCTACCAACGGTTCCTGAACCGTTGTTACACATATATATCAACGGTTTTACTTAAACCATTAGAAAAGATTAATTTCAGACCACCTATACCAACAGTTCTCCAGAAATTGTTGGTATAGAGCGATTGCAACGCCCAGAATACCAATGGTTCCTGAAACCATTGGGATAGGCTAACCCAATGGTTTCAGGGGCTACTCAAAAAATTTTAAACCATTGGAATATGTGAAATTTACAGTAGTGTTGAAAACCTTCATGAATGATTTTTATTGAAAAAAATTTCAATTGATATGATCTTTCCACCATCGTTTTTTACGGTCAAGATATATTTAACTATGCACTTGGTTGAGGAAGCTAAATTAAGAGGCATCATACAATATTGATGGATGTATCCAATGGAGAGGTACTTTATTTATATTTTTTAATTTTAGTAAACAATTCTTATCGCTTCATTAAATATATAATTATGTTTTTTATTTTCTTTCATAGATATCTTGGCCATTTTAAATCATACATGAAAAATAAATTTCAACCCAAAGGCTCTATTTCTAAAGGATATTTGATATAGTAGTGTCTTACCTTTTGTTCTAGATACATTTATGATATTGAGTCAATATTAAATTGAGTTGGACATGTTGATGACGCATCGACTCAATCTGAAATACATGGGAAACCAAAACTATTTTCATCTATTGGTCTATCAATTGGGAGGAGCTCAAATGTTACACTAACAAAATTTGAATTATTATAGGCACATAGATATGTGTTTATGAATAATGAAATTTAATATCCATTTATTAATGAGTTAAGGATAAAAAAGAGACAAATGATAGGATGAACATGAAATGTGAAAGATATAAAAAAATATGTTAATAAAGATCTTATAGAATGGTTTGCATGATGTGTAAGATCATAAATATTACAATCAATATGGATATTAGGTTTATACTTATATTTTGTAAATCTAATAATACATGTTACTTTTTTAGATCATGAATACTGATACTTGAGCAGACTTGTCTGAATATTTTATGTTTATTGCTTGTGGTCCTCTAAAACAAGCTATAATGTTTGATGCTTACAATGTGAATGGCATTAGATTTTGTATAGTCAATCTGGAATATGGTTTTAAAACACAAAATATTTGCATATTTACATTTTCTAAAGTGGGATACTATGGGAAGTTGACTGATATTATATAATTAAACTACCATGAGTATTTTTATGTTGTTTCATTCAAATTTAATTTGGTGGATATTATCAGGGGTGTTAAGAAATGTTACTCAGAATTTACTTCTGTAAACATCTCTCACTTGATGGATGTTGGTGATCATGAACTATGTGATCTGTATATCATATCATCACATGTGAAAATTGTATATTATGTTGAAGATGACGTGGATGAAGGGTGGAGTGTAGTTTCTCATGTAAAATAAAGATGCTGGTATGATATGGGTGATGAAGTGGAATATTTGACCTCAGACATTGAATCCCATCAATAGAAAGAAGCATTCTTATTTTTCTATCATGATATTGAAAATATAAGTCTTATAAGGGTGGATGAAGTATATTAAGTAATGATGGAGCTGGAATTCAACATGATTGAAAGATAAAATGATTCTATGTGTAGTTATCCATTCATTTATCAACCACTTATATTATTTGTGTTGTCATTCATTATCATTATTATTATTTTTTTACTATGAATATATTATAATTTCTATTTTTTGCATGAATTTTTTGAAATATATTCGCTAAAAAAATTTATTTGATTAAATGATAGTAATACCAATGATGAAGCATTATACTGATATCAGTCGACTCCCAATAGGAATTACATCAACCACATTGATATATTGTGATCCATTTGTCCCCTCCATATAGCATCTAAGACAACATCTTTTTGTCCCCCTACACCATCTCTCACACCCTCCATCAGCATCCTGTCAACAGATCAGTTGAGGGTTTCCCATTCAAAAGCCTCAGTAGTGAGGGAGCAGGTTCCCACTCCAAGTTTTTCATTAGGATATTGGAGGGTGACTATTAAAGGTAAAATTTTAAATATGAATAAATTTATTTCACTTTTTTATACTAATAAAAAATTTTATAAAACAAGGAAAAAATTCTACTACGGAGAAAAATATGAAATGTTCTGATGTATGGAATCTGGAAGGACTAAATATAGTTGTCCCTTTTTATTCTTATGGGGTCCCTACAGATGAAACCATAGGATTACTTGGCCAGATTATAGGCTAGCTGGTGGCGGAGCCGGTTACCCTTCCCATTACGTTTAATTATTGGAGGCATATGCCATTTTCATAGAAAATTGATGTTTTTTATTCATAAATAAATGTAATTTTAATACATTAATGTTTAATTGAATGTCATTATGTTATTAAATTCTAATCTTTTCAAAATGAATCTCTGTGTACATATTTTTCTCAACCTTACCTTTGTGGATATGCTTGCACGACAGTGGACATTGAAACATTTGGTCAAGAAATGGAAAGATTATAAATAGAGATTAAGGAATGAAGTCGATGATACTTCATTTATTACCAAAAAAATGTATGATAAGGTTCCCAATGGGGTACGTACATGGAAATGGAAATTTTTTATTGATAGTAATCATGATGTGAAGCACATGGTATTTAAATATATATTATTATATTAATATAATTTTCCATTTATATATGTATATGAATATGATATTACATTTCATACGTTACTATTAAAATACATTTTATTTATTTAAGAATCTTTCAAGGAAGAATGCATTGAGTCAGGCTAACCAAATCATCCCCCACACAACGGGGTCAAAGAGTTTTTCTAAAAGCTGATCGATACTTGAAATATTTTCATTATTTTACATATTTCTTAGACAATATTATCTATTTAATATATTAATTTTTTCATTTATCTTTGTTTAATATAGTCATAGAGTTTAGACCACCAATAATTTCTAACAGATGTGTGGTTTTATGTTCATAACAATTTTTATGGGAGTTTTGTTAATGAACCTTCCAAAGAAGTTTGGGTTTGAATTCGTTTTTCATTATAAAAAAATTATTATGATTTGTCATTATGTTAATATGTATTTCTTCTAATATGAATTATATTTTATTTATAGGTAAAAATTAAAACAATGGGATACCAATCTCACGCAGTCCTACTTAGTCTCCCAGGATGACCCAAGTCCTTGTGAAGGAACATCCTGGTCGAGTGCGCAAGATGGGTTTGGGACCACTACCATTTGAGGTCTTTTATAGGAAAATGGCGACTTCAAGTGCATCTAATCCTTTTTGGAGTAACTCCCTACCCTGAGATCATCATATAAAGTTTGATTCTATACAAAACACAATTCAATAATAGGGGGTTGAGATATCTGTTTTGAAGAAAGTGTTGCTTTATTTATATAAAAAGATAACCAGATCTATCCCCAGGGATTTTGTAGTGATGAATAGTGGTGGGAAGGTAAATACAACAACTTAAAAATAATATAGTTTACAAAATTTTAAGTCTGAATATAAATATACAACATTGTTTAATTTTCAATATAATTATCTTACAGGTTCTGATAGCAGGAAGTAGAGATAGAGATGGAGAGGGTGATGATCAGAGTTCATCCTTGGGTAATGATTAGTGAAGAGGGTTTTTTCATGTATCATTAGGTCCAATGTGTGTATATTTTATATTTTTCTTATATTTTAGATAGGATCGGGAAAATGGGTGCCATATGTATGTGTTGTATATAAATGTGTCTATATGTTGTGTTTTAACTTGATATAAAGACTAAAATTTAATTACGATCATATATGATGTTTAGTTTCTTGTCTCTATTTCACATATAGGTTGATCTGACTATTATATTCAACTATTTTTCACATGTTTTCTATGTTTCCTTACTAAGTATGTTTATACTCACACCTCTATGAGTTTCTCATGCATGATTATTTTCTTATACAGACAACTGGTAGATTGGTGGTGTCCTTAGTGGACCTAGTATCTATGGAAAATAGAAATATGTGGAGGTACTAACCATGTTTGGTGGTCAGACTTAGGGATCTTGAGTTGGGAACTCCTCTACTTTTCACTTTCATTTGTTTCTATATTGGGACCTACTTTCCTTCTTCATGGTTAGGCATGTATTTTTTCCTTTTCCTTTCTTGTATATTTATCTATCTCATTATGATGTATTTCGTAGAGGTTACTACATGATTTTTTTACACCATAGATGTTTTATTTTATTATACCTATGAACTAATTCATGGATTTGAGCTTGTTTTTGTGTTCACATACAATAGGATAAAGCCTCCCACTTTAGTGATATTCTTACTATATGCTTGTCGCTAGCCTTTCACCTATTGGGGGTGAACATGTGGTGTCACTCTCAGCTTATTGGTGTCTCATGCAGGGACCCTATAGGTCAAGTTATGACACAAAACTCCATGGTTTTCTCTAAGACCTTAATATCTATCTATCCCCATACATTATAGGAAAGTTTATACCCTTTTCCAAATATCACTTCATGACCTAGTCCTACAGAACAAGGATGGTTTTATGTTATATATGACCAAAATAATGTCATATATCACTTATCTATATAATGATATCTCAATCCTATAAATCCAAGTCAGTTTTAATCCTCACTTGTGGATGTTTAGATCATTTATGGATATTTAGAGTGATTTCTATTTTGGTATCTTTAGGTTTTTTTGGGTGTATCTTCCCTTTGAGGATTCAAATGTTTATTATAGATGGTTCTTTATAGAGAGTGGTCATGATATCATATTTGGGTAGTAGGGATGTATTGTTGGAACATTTTCACTACATGTTCAACTATTTTGGTGATCTTTTTAACAGTTGGGATACGTGTGATAGTTAAATCATCTCATATTCATTACAATTTTATCTGGGATATTCTATTTAGTTGTTTATATGACATTTATTCTTATTTTGGTTCATGTGTTGCTTGAATTCCTGTTAATTCAATCTGAAATTTGGCTATGAATTCCTAGGAAATGTGTTTTTTAATTGTGTAAAGAAGTACTTGCAAAAGATTTGTTTTATAATTTTTGATTGTAATCATATTTTGAAACATTGAAGCGATTGATTGGTTTTCTTTGTATTAATCATCTGGGACGGTGATATATTTGTTGATCTGGTAACATTTTTATTTATATTCTTATTTTTTTTTGGGTATAGGCTTTGAGGCTGTAAAATTTGTATTTTTTTTGTAATTCATGATTCAGTGGCGGTTTAAACTGCCGCTATATATAGGTTTTTTTTCACAGTGGTTTAAACTGCATCTATATTATGGAATTTTTTTGGGTGGTGGTTAAAACCACCAATAAATATGGAAAAAATTTATTTAGGGGCATTTTTTTCTATTATAGTGTTGGTTTTTTGTAGAAATTTTAGAATGTAGAGGCGGTTTTCAACTACCTCCAAACTGTTGTTTTTTACAGAAAAAACTGCCACAAAAACTAAAAAACCCACTGTGAAATACTCATTCGGTGACGGTTTCTAGAAACCAGCACTAAATTGAATGAACTTCCATGTGATGAATGCCGACACCAATTTTATCATTTTTTTAAACTATCATAGAAGCATGTAGCAGCGGTTTAAACCACCACTATATCAAAAAAACAACCGCTAAATGGAGTTTTTATTGTAGTTATGTCAGGAAGTTATTTACTTACATATTGAATATAAAGTGGTTTTAAATTTAGAAATGAGTGGTAAATTAATTCAAGTAATGGTTTTAAATCTATAAGTAAGTTTTGGAATTAACAAAATCCCTTAAAATAACTTAGTTTTCTTGAATGGAATTATAGGAGAATATATATTTTGTTGATATTGATGCCTTGTTTATCTTAGTCTAAGAGGCACCATTAGTAGTTTCTGGAAATTAACTCACTCAGAATGTTTGCACCATGTCTAAAACCATCATATTAACCTATTTATGGATTAAATTATCCCTCATCTAGTATACCTCATGGGTAGCATAAGTCTTACCTTAGGTTTTCTTTTTGGTTTCATACGATCATGTTTTACCACTGGCATATTGTATAATTTTTTTGGGTATGTTTTATTATTTCTACTAAGCTTATAAATGAAGTTAGTGTCTTTCATGATGACATGATTTAAGGATTAGGTGTGTTAAGCACAGCTATGATTATTATAACATCTTTTCTTCTTATATCGAACATGGTATTTTATATTATTACTAACCATGTTACTTGATGTGATGTATACTATTTATTAAACCATGTTAACCACTTATTGTATAGCATGAGTAATACTTTATCATTAATCATTTGTATTATCTAGATATGGTATTGTAACAAACCATTATGGTTCAACCTGCCACATCACCCTAACTAATTAACCAAAATACTGAAAGTGTGTTCTTAATTTCCCTAATTTTGAGACAAGTGTCAATGGTATAAAAAATAGTCATTGGGAATATTACAGTCTTTTAATAATTTAAACCTCAACATAGAATCAACCTAGAAATCTAGAATAATTTCTCCATAACTTGGACATCCATGCACATTAATAAATAGTTTCCATAATATAAAAAATCAAATTGGGTATAAAGTTATGAAAATAGTTTCACCAAACATAACTTTATAAACCAAAATTAAAGTGATCCACAATAGCAACATAATTCATATAAATTTAAAATAAAGGGAAGGAGTATATGGTTGATACATCAATATCCGAAAATCATCACTTGAGTTTCCCTAAAATTCTCTACATGGTCTAACTCCTCATGATGTATATTCTTCACCAAATACCATACCACGAAGGATGAAGATGCATCAAGAAGCACCAATAAAAGTTTTGTCTCATTTTTTATTTACCTATATAAAAAATAACCATTTCTGTATACACTCATAAAATGTATGTAAGGTGGTAGGAAAACTCCCAGTACAAAACCGCCATGAATCTGCATAATATCTTTCATAATTAAAGGTATTATCAAATGTTTGATAACATTATTTCAAAAAAATACTTTTTAGGAAAATAGAATTTATTTCTTAATATAAGAATTTGTAAATGCATTTAAAATTCATTTGGATTTATAAATATAGTGAAAACATTAAAATAAACAAAAACATATAAAATTAAAAACATAACTAAGAGAATGATATAATCATGTAACATGTGCATGAAACAAAAATATCATGTTTCAAAATGCTTAAACCATATATCAAAAATACATAACATGATATCTAACATCTGATTCAAGAAAAAATAGAAAAGTGGGAAACTCGAACATCAGTCATGGAATACCCATAGACCAATGTGAACATAATAGATCTAACCTTAACATTTCCTATTTCACTCGGTGAAATCTCCTAGCCATAGTGTGATCTATACTAGGGTACTAGTAATATCACAATATAAACTAATATAGTACTCAACCAATTAAAAAATATACCGAAGTTTTCCCACAAGAAAATCAATAATAACTAAATTCTCACAAAATAACTAACTTCATGTAATCACTCATAATGTCACATAGTCATTATTACTTCACTTAAATACCGGGATTACTAGTCAATGAAACAAAATGGATAAAAAATTTATTTCAAAACTCATTTTTAAAATCCATATAAAATAATGAATCACTTTAAAACATTTTAAAAAACACCTTATAGGTGTAAAATTTATATTTGGAACAAAATCTATTCAAATACATAAAAAACCCATAATTTTTCAAACAAAATTAAAGGATACACAATGAATAAACATAAATATGTCCTAAAAATTTTGAATTAATCATAATAAAATAAGGTCATATATAAAAAACACATATAGTAGAGGTATTCTAAAGGAAATATTTACTACATTGAGACACCTATTTCATACTCTTCATAACCCTGTCACCTTCTTAAAATGCAAACATATTAGATGGAAAAGGATCCTCACAATCCCTAATAATCAATAGATTCACTTTAAACTCCATCCAAACATATAAGACTGGACGCCATGGCCAACTAGGGAAAATAAATAATAAGTAAAGGAATAACAATAGACTAAGAGAAGAAATAAGAAAAATTAAGAAATAATCATGAGTTTATCGTAAAAATATGGGCAGGCCACATGGTTTGGTTGCATAGTTTGGGAAACTTTGAATCAACTATGAAATTGTTATTGGATGATAATCATAATTTATTTTTTCACATGGTTTATCCACACAGTTTAGTAAATCATGTGTTAAATGTGCATGCCTAACTGAAACTCCCTCCCCCTTCTGCATAGTATGGCTACATGATTTTCACTAATTAAAGGTATAGTGCTATTTTCCCATTTTTCAGACATCCAACTATCAAAAACGCATAAAATTAAATAATTTAATTGAAAAATTAAGATAAACACATATGAGTTATTTTAGGGGTGTCATAATTTGACCGACCATGCGACTTTTTCCTCTATAATGTTCTTAGTAATCCTCTTTAGAGAGTAAGTGAGGCTAATACTCCATCATTAATGTCTCACACTCTGGTGTCTCATGGATATATTTATCACATTTCTATATCACATTAACTAACAAAATTTATTTTCCATTGAGTAATATATCTTGATGATCCATAACATGTATAGTCTTATTAATTATGTTTGTTTCGAGTTCCAAATCCATATCCTCCCACTTAATCGAAAGAGATAGTTTTAGATGATACTTCATTAACTATAACATATGAAATAAATCATGAATAAAATTCATATGGGTTAGTTATTTTTTCTGGTATTCCACTTTCCCATGATGCACTAAAAGCTCAAATGGTCAAACATATCACATCTTTAACATTCCTTAATAACCCAATATATGATTTCTCGATTAATGAGAAACTCTGAGAAATGAAAACTTTCTAATTGTAAGTTTTAGTAGCTGATGACATCGACCAACATAATATTTATATAAAATATATATATTTTCTTAAACTTTTTATAAATTAGCTAAAAATTACTAGTTATATACAATATAATTTAGTCTCAATAAATAAAACTCACCCAATTATATCAATCAAGGAGGGGTTCAGCATGTCCTTCCATAATTATAATCAAAATGGGCTATCTTAATCAAGTTCTTATGACTATTACTATAAGAAAATTCAAACAATTATAGATAATTATCCCATGAACCAATAAATTCAAGAACATAATCTTGGATTATTTCCATAAGAATATTAATATCCTTCACAATATGACTATCCATTTTCATGTTATAAGTCATGTTTATCTTTAACTAAGAACCCATCTCTTGTAAAATAATTTTCTTTAAATAGGTAGTAAATTATGGGTCTAGATCATAAAGAAAATTAATTTTATGCTATGAAGATTCAAAATTTATTGTACATATAGGTTTCTAAGAACATTTAATTTTGTCAAATTCTTGATATAAAGAAAATGAGTTGATTTGTATAACCAATCAATAATCACCCATATAGAAATATTTTCACTATGTGACCAAGGAAATCAAATTAAAAAGAATATATAAATATCATATCACATCCACACTAGAATAGAGAGAAGATAAAATAATCTTATAGTCTTGGAATTCTCATATTTAACTTTTTAATAGGTAAGTAACCATAAAATAAAATTAACAACTACCTACTTAATCTTGGTCCACCAATATCCATGTTTGAGATCGTAAAACATCTTGGTATCCCTAAGGTACACTACCTAACAAGAATGGTTCCAACTTTCCATCACCACCTTCCTCTAGATAAAAAAACAAACCAAATTCTAAAACAAATTCAATATTAAGAGACCAAGAAAAATCATTAGATGTCTCATTGCCATAAAACATATGCTAACAATCTGGATTCTCTACCTAATCTAGCTGAATTTGATCATCCAAGGATGTAGTGACTTGAAAAAAAGCCAATAATACTTGAACATATTGTTCGTTCACAACCATATTCATTTTAGTAAATATACTCATCATTCACTATTTATCTTTGATTCATTAATAATATGAGTTGTAAATTTTTTACTCAAATCATTAACCATCATATTTATTTTATAGTGGGCGTAATAAAATTAGAACTCAATAGTGTAGAGATAATCCATCCAATACCACTTATAAATATTATGATCTTACTCAAAGATTCATCTTATACATTCATTTTACCATGGGTCTAAGATAAATAAAAATCAATGGTATTAAAAAAAACTATACATAATACCTCTTCTAATGATTCTGATCCCTCTTGGAGAAGATTTACATTAAAATTTTATGATTAGAATACATAGATAACTTCTACATAAATATATAGTGGTTCCACACCTTAAATTAATTCATAAATACTACCAATTTAAGTTTATGGGTGGGGTAGTTCTTCAAATGATGGTTTCATTTTCAAGATATATATACTACAACATGGTTACAATACATCAAAACAAACCCTAAACCCATGCCTAAAACTTCTCAATAAACTAAATATACATATCATAGATCATGATGAATAAAAATGATATTAGATGTCAATATTACTATAAAATCTTCAAAACATCTCTAACTGTTCTTTTTATAACCAAATATCATTCGCTCCTAGGTCAAATATATTATGGTATATTCTAACTTGGAGATGTTTTAAAAAAAAATCTTTTAATATCCTACTAAGACTAGAAATATTTTTATTTAAAATAACATTTCTAGGTATTTACTAAGATATAACCACTTCCATCTTCTCAAAATCTATAAAAATTAATTTCTAAAATACCACCTAACAAAAAAATTTTACTCTTTGGTTTTAAAACATACATTTATATAAATTATAATACAAATTA
Organism: Viscum album; assembly: GCA_963277665.1. Lineage (NCBI taxonomy): Eukaryota > Viridiplantae > Streptophyta > Magnoliopsida > Santalales > Viscaceae > Viscum > Viscum album. The sequence goes on along the minus strand of OY728163.1, from coordinate 515,498,465 downwards.
TGTTCCTTTAATGAAACCAAAATATTAATCCATATATTCCTCATGATCCTTTTCCTCCTTAGTGTTAACTAAAATATCATCCATGAACAACACAACAAATGTGATAAGATGGGGATGGGAGATCATATTAATCAATTCTATAAAACCCATAGGGGAATTATTAAGTCCAAATGGAAAACAAATGTACTCATAATTACCATACCTTATTTTAAATGTTATCTTATAAATATCCACTTCCTTCACTCTCAACTAGTGGTATCTCAATCTATGGTCATTATTTTAAAACCATATCAATCCTCTAATTCGGTCGAAGAGATCATAAATACAAAGTAAAAAAGTACTTATTCTTGACAGTAACCTGATTAAGCTTCCATAAATAAATGAAAAGTCATAGACTTTCATATGCCTTCTTTATAAAGATAACCAGTGACACCCATGGTGATGCACTAGGATGAATAGAAACCCTTCTCTCAAGTTATTCTAATTAGATATTAAATTATTTCTCATTGTAGAATCTATTCAATAAAATGTAAAAAATTGGATTATTCAATATATATGACCAATAAATAAATCCACTTCCCATCCTAATGGAAATCTGGAGAAAACATCTATAAAATCCTCAGGATATCTATCCACCACCATTAGAAACTATACATATGAGCTTCGATCAGTTAAATCACAAATAAAAATGAATATCATAAATGAAATTGATCTTATATCTATAATAAAAGGGCTAACCCCACATGACCTTATATCCCACTCACCTTGGAAGATGTGAGTGTTTTCATTAAGATAATGGAATATAACTATCTATTAGGGATAATCAATCTAATATTTATAAATAACCATATAATTCATACAAAGTATAAGGATAAAGATACTCGGGTAAATAACTAGAAGATCTCACATGATCTTAACATAGTAAATTATCATACGATACTTAGGGCACTTGAAGTCATGATTTTTCCTATTTCCCAGAGAATTAAAAATATCCATCACACATGGCATCAAATTAGATCTCATTATATCACATAAATTAATTTAGATGTAAAAAAAGACTAGGATTCACCTATATCAAATAAATCCAATTCCATAAAATAATTAATAAACATTTTATTCTTAAATTTCCGTAAGCATAGAGAAAATTCAACACCAATATTTAAAATAAAAATTTCCATTCAATAAAATTAGTAATTGCAATCATTCCAATCAAGAAATAAGGTCTATTTGGATTTATATTATCAATCAGAATAATAAAAACCCCTTCCATAACAAAAAAATTCTCTACCATTTTATTAGCATAAGGAAACTGAGATACTGGAATTATGATAAACTAAAAAACCAAAAGTCAGGACCATATTAAATCTCTATAAATTGTTTCCCATATAAATATAGAAAACGCAATACATTAGGGTTCGACCTATTATTTAAAATAAACTTATAATTTTCATCTACCTCAAATATTAAATTCTTTATAAGTTATGAACTTCCAATAAACCCACATATCCTATTATGAAAAAATCAATTAAATGGAAAAATAACTATCAGATATACTAATATATGTATAAGGATATGGAAAACAAAACATAGAGTATAGTATAATAATATTTATTTGCCTTAAAAGGATATTATTAAAAAAACTCACATATCACTAGAAGTGTTTTGATTTTATCCATAGTTGAAAGAGAGTCCTTGAAATAACTCTAGGAATCCCCTTCGAACCATAGAATTCCACAACAAAAAACTATCATTAATTTCATGCTTCAACTACTAGAATCTTCTTCAACACCAAGGTTGGTAGAAAATTCTGAGACATGAAATCTCATCGTTAACCTGATATAAATATCTTGGCTCTTTTCCTTAGAAGCTACTTCATCACAAAAATCATAAAATATTACATATACACTTTGGAAAGGATAATACATAATGGTTATAATGACAATGATTACAAGATAAATCTGATAGATTTACATGAAAATACACAAAATGAAACCCTAATAAAAAACACTCAAAAATACAATACAATTTTTAGAACTCATAAAAAATATATTTCACCCATTGGTCAAAAAATTTCAAAAACATTAGGAACCCTTATTTTGATTCATGAAGTAGTGGCTTTATTTATAGTTGAACCTCTAATGGTCGGATTATATAAACTATGGATTCAATTGTAACATCATAGAAATAAGAAACATCCATATTCTAATTGATTTACTATTTATATGGAATCTTTTGATGACATAAAACAATGTCATCACAGTTTTCGAACATCTGATAAAAGAACTTACACCCAAACTCTCATATCACAAAATGTTTATAGAAAACATCATATACATTAAGGTTACCATATTTTCATCTTGTAAAACATAAAAAACTAAAAAAAACTTTGATTTAAATCCAATAAAAAGTAAATTATACTATTATTTAAAACAATATATATTAGAGTGGTCTTTAACCTAACAGTATCAGTAATTTGGACATATATTAACATAAATAAAGAGTTTTGATAATATAAATGAAACCAAATATACTATAAAATAGTTTAACAACCAACCATAAATTTATAAACCAAAAGTAAAATCATAACCGACACCAAAATAAACATATATATGTATATATATATATATATAGACACACAAAATAAAGATAAAGATAAAATAGAGGATAAATTATATCCCAAAATCAATGCCTGAGGGTCTCAAAAATTCTCTACATGAGTCTACTACTCATGCCCCATAGTCTCTACCAATAACCTTACCATAAAGGATAAAGAGTCAACAATATGAAAAATAAAAATTCATGGATTATTTCACTATTCAAACATTATCAATTATAAATAAACCTAAAGGATATTTGTAAGATGTGATGAAATTTCCCAATAGGATACCACCATGAATCTATATAATATCTCTCACAATGTAAACCATTATCACTAGTCTATAAACATCATTTAAAAAACACCCTTTTTATGAAAATAGATTTTTTTTCCTAAAAAAATTTGGGAATCCATTTAAAATCTCTTGGTTTTATAAAATATAAAAAAATTGAAATAAATAATAATAAAAAAATTGAAAAAATAACCAATATAAATATATAATCATGTAATATTATTATGTAAGATAAACATCAATTACCAATATGGTTAATCCATATTTCAATTATACATCACATAAACTCTAACTTATGGATCAATAAAAATAATAATAAAGTGGGTAACATGGACATTTCTTGTGAATCACTCAACAAAAAATATTAACTATATAGAACAAACCACATATTTTCCTCTTAGTATCATCAAGTGACATCCCCTATCCAGAGTATAATTTAAACTAGGGCACTAGTCATAGAATAATCTAATCTATTATAGAACTTATCCAATTACCCAAAATACATACCCAAGGTTTCCAATGTGAATCTCATTAATAAAGAAATTATCATAAAATAACCAACATCATGTAATTACACATAAAACATATCAAATTCAAATAATCACATAATCAACAAGGCTTTACATAAAATCAAGGATTTATAGTCAATTAAAAATTATTTATATATCATTTCCTTTAAAATCTCAGTTTTTAAATCCTTTTAAAATTATGTAACTCTTTAAATCCTTTTAATAAACACCTTATTGGCATAAATTTTTTTATGAATAACAGTTATTCAAATTCATAAATACCCCATAATTGTTTACCCATAATTTCATGGATCACAATGAATAAACATAAATTAGTCCTCATCAATTCACTCCAATCATAATATGACAAATAAATCTGTGAAAAAAAACTAAATTTCTAGAGGTATGGTATAGGAAAGATTCACAATATTGAGACACCTACCTAAAAATAATCATAACCTCATCACCTTCTTAAAATATCAATGTGTTAGTAGGAAATCGATACTAACAATCCATAATCATCAAGAGGTAAATTTAAAAAAACACCCATTTCCATAATTTTTTCCACCATCATCAACTAGGATAAATAAAAAATAAGGAATGCAACAATAAGAGTCAAGGAGAATAATAAAGGATAAATCAATAAGAAACCAATATTTTACATCTAATTAATCCACTAAAACTATAGTGAGATAACCTAGTAACCATGGGAGAACTATAAATTGTTGGGAGTAGATTATAGGTTACACAAATGAGTAAAAAAATGTGTTAGGGGATGAAATCATGTATGAGAATAATAATAATTTCAACTTTTAAAAATCTAGACAGGTTACATGGTTTTGTAACAATGTTTGGGAAACCATGTGGAATTAGTACAGTTATCACTAGAGGATACCCGTATGTAATGTTTAATATATGGTTTGGCTATGTGATCTGGGAAACCATGATCAAATAGTAAACACCTCACAAGAACCCCCCCCCCCCCCTTATGCATGGAAAGGGTGTATGGTTGGAACTAATTGTGTGTTAATCATTCTCCTAGTGTTGGTTTCACAATTTTTAATCCTTCAACTCCTAAAAAGTCCCAAAATAAAATAATTAAATTAAATAAATAAAATAAACACATTTCAATGAAATGGGGTGTAACATGTATATTTTTGTTACAAACTTCTTGGGAAGGTTTAATGGTTGATGGAGTACATGTTAAAAATATGATATGGGTGTTAGGCCTTGACTAGTTATACATGGTATGGGAATGATATTCCTTTACTAGTTATACCAATTCTTTTATTCCATGGGATGGTCGATGATATTTCAACAATTGTCTTGGATTCTTCATTATATTCTTTGATAGGTCATTAGGATCCTAAATTATTTGTACACATCTTCCCATATGTGTGGTCCATATGAGTACATGTGTAAGACACTATAGGAACTAGGTACTACCTCCATATGTCACTTAAATGTGAATTATGGTTTCCTTTACTGGTACATCTTAGTTTCATGTACTTATTTAGAAATAGGTAGTACTGGTATCGACTCTCCCATCAAAGGGAGTAATCAATCATGGATAGTATTGATTTATGGATCAACTGAATGTTTATTTTTTATTATGATATTTTTATTAACTTACAACCTTATTTTATTATATTTATACATAAATGAGTATACCCAGAACTATATACACCTTCTATATCACTGAATTGTTGAGACACTATTGGTGATTCCCTACTGAATATATTATGCTCACACCTTTTATGGACACCACTTTAGACATACAACCTCTCTCTATTTATTATTGGGTATATATAGGTACTTGTGGTTATTGGAATTTGTAGTTGGTTAATTGTGTTATAATGGAAGTGGGATTTTTTTTCACTTTAGATTTGGAGATTTGTAGATTATTAGAGTTCATTTATATCTATTTGAATAATTTTTCATTGGACTCGCCAACCTTGTTCCAATTTAAGATTATACCAAATCATGGACTAGTCTTGTTTTCATTAGTTTTGAGAGAGAGTTGGGTTGTTTAATTTCTCTATCATCCTATTGTGCCCTGTTTGGTTTCATGTTATTTTTCTTTTTTATTTTGATATGCACAAATATGGACGGTTCATGGTAGTTTTTCATTAGGATATGAGAAAGAATTTTTAATTAAATTGTTATGGTAAAATCATTCCCCTGTATTTGGCTTATACAAGTGGTTCTAGTTTCCTTCCCTTTGGGATTGATGAGCACTTTTGGAGTAGTATAGCATATTATTTAGGTGTTGTATGGGTATTTTAATCTTGTGAATTACACTAACCAAGGTAGTTGTAACTTTTTCTATACATCTACTAGTGAAATACCCATAACTAAGATCCATTGGTGCCTAATAAATAGAAAAAAATTGACCATACCCAACACTTATACCATTCCCATAAGTCACATAACTCCACAAAATTGCATATCCATGCTGAACCTGTCTCTAAGAATCCTTAATTCCTCTATAACTAGATATCCAAGTTGACATAAGGCTCACAATCCATTATGGTACACTCTCTCATGTACGAGACACCTATGAGGAAGATAAATCATGGACAATACTCCTTGAATACAAATTTTGAGGCATAATCAGGAATGAACTTATTCCCCTTGATTTAGATACATATACTTTTAACCTATATTAATCCTCAATATTTGAGGGTATAAATTATAAAAGAAGGATTCTAAAAATTCTACCCATGATAAACCCTTAGTACTATTTTCCTGTACTAAGATATCACACCATTATCGATTTGGTCCCTTGATCATAAAAATAGTAAGATCAACCTAATTTCTTTTAGAATCATCGAACAGCTCTAAGATTCTATCTATCCCCTCTGTCCACAATTATGATCCATAAGGCGTAGTATCTTCTTTAAAGATATGATGATATTGTGATAAAAAATATTATAACACATCTAACACCACTAATACCCCCTAGTTTGGTCTTATTTTCGTATTTTAAATCACTTTTAAAAAACTCTAGGTGATTTTCTTCTCTTTTAGAGTCGAAGGCCCAGAAACCAAGGACACATGATTATATTTCCCATATATATATGTCTCTTTGGAAATATATTGTCCAACCTTCTTCCTATTAGGTTTATCAACCCTATTCTAATAAATTTATTAAATCTTTGTATACAAATGCATCATATATAACCTTTTACACATAATAACCAAGTAATTATTCAAATTAAACTAATCAAATTAAAACATTGAAGTCATTCTATAAATTTTAGTTATATAATCCACTATTATAAAATTATTTTGAAAAAAATAATTATTATTTTATTAATAATGTATTACTTAATGAAAATTTAGATCACCAAATAATCATAAACACATGCACCCACACATTTTTCATGTCCCTACATACCAAAATGATGTATGAATTACCCACTAATCACCCTCAATAGAGTGAAAATTGTCTCCCAAAATCTCATTTAATAATTAAAAAAAAATTATCCCACTATCCACTGATAACTTGGATTTATACTATAGTTTTTTCGGCTAGGTAATCACACATAGATTTAGTACCAAGTCCATAATATTTGTCTTCAACCTACAGAACCCTAAAAAACAAAACATTAGAAAAAAATTTACTCTAACAATATTTTGTAACGTCCTACCCTTTAATGATCATGTCGTTGAGTTGAAATTTCATATGTCCTCAAGCATGCTACCAAGTTACTAGAGGCTAAAAACTAGTATCGGGGGTCTAAATACATTTCTTTAAGATAGATTTACCCTATATTGGTTCATTACATCAAAAATAAAAAAATAGGCATATTAATAAAAATAAGTAGTATAAAATATAAATAACATTAATAATATGTCAAAATAATATCCCACATGTTCCCACATGATTTATACTTATAGATAAGACTCTAAAGTAAAACTAAATTGTAGAGTAAAGATAATAAATTTTAAGAAAATATTAAATTAATGTGTGGGAATCTCTTTCCACACAACTCAAAATGAAATATTCTTAAAACTAAAATATCACCTAGCATCATCTTCATTCAATTGTGACTTCTTACACTTACTTGTAACATCATAAAAATAATTATTACATGAACCAGATAATGTGTATGTATAGGGAATGATAATAAATCCCCAATATAAATTAATACAACCATAATAAACCCTTATAGTTTAATTTTATAATATCTAAATAGTGTTCTTATTTAAATGAATCCATAATATCATTTTGAATTATGAAAATAAATTATTAGGTGAAAACCAATTCATCTATATAGTTTCATACCTACTTTATCCTGTGTCTATGTGACCACTAATATCAAGTATATAACAAGTATCCAAACACGTGGATCATTATCTTACAATATAACAAACACATTTAATTATATAATTTAATGGTCCTAACTTAATTTAAATCCAAAAACATGTCTATCACATCAGTATGTCATGATTAATCCTAAATTAGAGCACCTTACAAATGAGAAACTTCATAGAAAATACCAAAACCAAAATAGATAGAGTAATAATCTCAAACACCTATTTAATTTTATATAATCACATTAAAATTTACCCTTAAGTTATCCAATAAAAAAAACAAACACTTTGTAAAATCACATGAAAATACCTCTACTTATAAACAAACTTTCTTACTTTAAAATTTAATTTAATATTAAGTATATCTCAAGAAAATTATCTTACTTTAATTCACTAAAACCAATTAATCAATCAAATGATATTAGGTAACTTTTTCCATATTTACATATCACTTTTC